>WOVY01010601.1:317500-413205 GCA_013436015.1 Rhipicephalus annulatus | reverse complement strand
CCGTGTTCTTCAATCTTCTCGTGCCTATTCACTTCTTCATATATCTATCTACTCTTGTGTGTGCCAATGTTCATGCATATCTTTTTCTTTTTTTTGTTTGGCATCCTTTTTCTCCTTTTTTCCACTCTCCTCGTTCCACTCGACACGCCAAACGCTTCTAAAGCATCAGGCTGGTAGTGTTGAGATATTACCTCGGCTTCCCTTTCTGTCCCTCTCTTCTCTTTGTGAGAAAGCTGCTGTCCGTGCATTAAAATGAACTCTGCAAGAGCGGTGGCCACTCATTGAGAAGGCAACCATTAATAATCGCTGCTGAGCGAAAAAGTCAGCTGCATACATCCCTGTTGTCTCAAACTTTGAAAATTCAAGAGAGCTGTATGCCATTACACATGCTTGTTTTTTTTAATGCGAAGCATTTCTTAGCGAACTTTGGCGAGTTTGAGCGTATCTATCTATCTATCTATTATCTATCTATCTATATCTATCTATCTATCTATCTAGCTATCTAGCATCTATCTATCTATCTCTAGCTATCTATCTATCTATCTAGCTATCTATCTATCTGCTATCTATCTATCTATCTATCATCGATCTATCTATCTATCTATCTATCTATCTATCTATCTATCTATCTATCTATCTACTATCTAGCTATCTATCTATCTATCTATCTATCTATCTATCGATCTATCTATCTATCTATCTATCTATCTAGCTATCTATCTATCTATCTATCTATCTATCTACTATCATCTATCTATCTATCTATCTATCTATTTATCTATTATCTATCTATCTATCTATCTATCTATCTATCTATCTATCTATCTATCTATCTATTTATCTATCTAGCCGCTTACGTTTGGGTGCTCCCACGGTCAACCCCTTAACTTGGCGTCAACTAAAACTAGCATAGGAGGGTGTGATGGTTTGACGAACATGACGCGCTGGTCAAGACATAAATAATCTTGCAGTCAAGTCGCATACATCGTCAAAGTGTTCCGTCAGACAGCGGCACATACCCGTGGGCTGGTATGTGCCACTGGTATGCGGGTATGTGTCACGGATGATTGACGTTTAGTATCTACCCAGAACGACGAGAAAACACATGAACAATTTTAACGCGTAAGCGTTAAGAAACACCCGACATCGGTAGTGTCGATTCAACGATGCCATAGAATAAATGTCAGTGTTAAGAAAAAAAACCTGACATAGGCAGCATTGACCCCCGGTAAATGCAAATAGTGAATTTCAGGGTCCCAGAAGGAATCGAACCCAAGCATTTGGCTTGGCAGTCAAGCATTCTACAGCAAAGCTATGCCAGGCCTCGGAATTACTTTTCGAATAGACGCTAATCTTCGTGAAACGTCAACAGTGATTGCACTGCTGCCGACCTAATTTAATAAATATTAGATATGCACTCCTTGGTATACAGCCGTCACGTCGGGTTACACGTCAGGTTAACGTCAATTGTGGTTAAGTGCCGTGCGCTAAATATCATTTATCTAGCATTGTCCAGGGCCAACCTCTTCGTGATCATCAGCGCTTCATATCAGCTTCTGTTGTTGCTAATATGCATGTTCCAGTTGACATCGTTGCGCGAGTGTGAACAACTGGTTATGTAAACGTCTGCAACTCTTCAACATATGCTTTTCGTGCAACATTTGTACATATACTTAGCGTCATTTCATGACGTTTCGCTCAATAAAAAACCTGCGACTAGGTCACCTTCCCTCCGCATGCTTCGCATAATGTCGATTCCCACGTACGTGGATTCTGCCGTTTTTTTTTTACCATATTTCTCGTGAACCTTTCGAGAAATTATGACTGTACTGACTGAACTGACATTTACTGGGCTGACTTAATCGACTGACTGAATTGACTGACTGAATTAGGCTGTCTGAACTAAGTGAACTGCCTGAACTTATTAAGCTCACCAATTTACGGATTGATTCACTGAACTGGGTAAATGGTCTCAGTGAACTTAATTAACTGGCTGGCCGAGCAGACTGACTCACTGACAAAGTAGGCGCGATTACTCTTCTGATATATTATGCAAAAGTGCGATGTAAAATGAAACAATCTTTGGTAATTAGCATTTACCAGCTAATCACTCAATGCCGCATAGACCGCAGCCCTGCCATTGTGGTACATGCATTTGCTTTGGAACATGAAGTGAAAATCCGTTCCCGAACAGTCAAGTGGAGCCCTCTTGATCTCGCGATAATAAACGGAAGCAGTTTAAAAAAGACCCTGTAATTGCCTGGGAATATTGCTTGTCAAGTAAATGAATGCTCAGTTAAGACAAAAGTAATATGGATATGTGCGATGAACATGAGCGAACAAATTCACTTCTCATAGTTTATAAACCACACACAGCGCGTAAACGTTCAGAGTTCTTAGGAATCAGACATGCAAGTCACTTGCCTTAGAAATAAAAGTAAGGCTTCGCGTGAATAAATAGAAAAATAACAACGTTAAGGACACAAAAAGCAACACAATATATTTTCACGTATCTATCTTATTTAACGTTGAACCCAATACATATATTATTTAGTGGTACGCTTTTCCCTTTCTGTTTTTACGTAAGCAGTCTGTCGCAATATATACAAAATTTCTATAGCGCTGGGTGTGTTTTTTTCAGGAATGTTTTTCATTGTTCTGGATGTGTTGAAATCTGTTTTTTTTTCCTTTCGTTTGTCAGGGCAGTCACGCAAACCCCAATATACTGCGCATCTTGCTCAATTTTGTGTCGTGTCTGATACGTGAGCATAAAGAATTCCGTGGCCGGCTCGGTAGACGAATGTGTAGAAAAGTAAAAAAAGATTGATCTTTTTTTTTTCTTCACTCACCTCCCACGCGTGCTTTCTGCTTCAGCGGGTGTTTCACGCTGCATTGAACGTCAAGGCAGAGAGAGAAAAAAAAGTCTCTTCTCGTGGAATGTACTGAGTGAGCACGTTGTAGCCGTCATATCAGTTTACACTTTTTTAGTTAGGGTCAAGGTGCAGAGCCACGTCCAAATTGTTCTCCGCCTCTTTCTTCGGAATTTTCATTTTTCGGCAATGCCTCTTAAAACGTTTTTTTTCCTGACGGGCTTGATTCGCTTCTGTGTCACACCGTAACTATGCAGTAGCGCTTACAATGCGTTATTACATGTGAGAACATCTGGAAAATGGAGAACTTTTTATTTAACAGTGGCGCTGTTCCAGAAGTAGCTTGGGCCACAAAAAAGTCTCAGTAATGGTCGCAATCTGTTTCCCAAATACGCCTATAGAGGGCGTAGCTGCCTTGGTTACCGACGAAGCCATAGCCGCTCAGCGAAGCATATCAAGGCCGGTTGTAGCGGGAATAGGTGAAGCGGAATAGGGCCCAAGGTATAGTGTATTTCTGGTACACTATAACTTGGGCCCTATTCTAGTACACTATACCCAAGGCTATTGTAGCAGGCGGAAGGGGAGGTGGAAGGTGGCATGGGTCCCTACATGTCCTTTTCCGTATATCTCTACTCTACATATAACGTAATCACAGAAATCCGCACGAAGTCAATCGGCGAAGAGAAAAAAATGGAGAAATGATGTCGCAGATAATATTAACCATATAATCAATGTATATTTGAGCAATCACTGTGTCTTATTAAATGATAGCTCATTCTGTTCGCCTGACGAATTAGGAGAATGTCCTGTCAGCCTGCCAGAGCTGCGACATGCGAAACTGCGGTCGCTTGATCTGATCTTGTTGTCTGAGAAAGGTCGAACCAAAGTAAACAAACAGTCACGATGTTTGCTATCGGTCTATTACCTGCCCATCTTCTTCGATGCTACTGAAATATACAACGTTTGGTTTCGACTGCAATGCAGGCTTTTCGGCTGCGAGAGTAACCCTGAGGTAAATGTCGCTTTCCCGTTAGTCTGCATGGTAAGGAAAACAGAAAGCGGCCGGTAGATGGCGGAAGCCGTTGATTGGAGAGGCTAACATTGGCCCAGAGGGAGACGCGTGTTCCGCGGGCTCGCCGCGACAATTTGGCGCTAGTGTCAGGATCTGTTTGCACAGCTCAGAGCCGTTGGCGGCGCTTCTGTACAAATTGCCGTCATGGGGTTCGCTTAGGACTCCCCCTGAGATTGACTTATTTGTCTTTTCCTTTTCCCGTTTTTTTGTATAGATATATATTGTTATTCGTGCGTCGTTGGTAAGTTGTTCTTTCAATCTGATGTCATTCTTGCCACTTCGAAGCCATTCCGGAATGTCCCTACATAGCAGGGGCTCCGTTGGTATCAGTGTTTAGTGCTCGAGCTACGGATCATCAGTGCAGCATCAGTATTTTGTGGAGCTAATGGCACTAATGGCACCATGGAACATCTGATCTGCGGAATATTTGGCTGGCAGTTCGAGTCACAGACTGCAAAACTGTATTTCACGCCTCGCCGCAGGCACTGTATATTTCTTTGAGCAGGAGTTTTCGTGAGATCTTGTTAATGCTTTGTTGGATCGGGATGCTTTGTTCTGATTGATTTTCCAACAATATTTTCGAAATGTTTAGCTTAATTAAACAAGCGAAAAACAAACTGTAAAAAAAAGATAGTGATCGGTGCTTTCTTTCTTCACCTTAGACAACGGGTTACACTGTTTTAATGCTCGCGCTATTTGTAAGCTTGATTTTTTTGTATTGGGGAGGGGGGTATTATGTTAAACAATGACCTTACCATTCTTCTTTTTTTCTTCAAGGATGGTGGTACAATCTTTTTTGTTATTCTGCGTAAGCATGCGCACGTGTGCAGAACGAACATTGATTTATAAGGAGAATCTTGTATTTCATTATTAAAACTAAAAAAACAGTTGTATTAAAAGCAGATTTTATGAAGGGCGCTGCTTGTGCGCTGACGAAACCGAAACCGTCTTGCGAAGCGAGAGAAAAGAAAGAAAAAAATAAGCATTTCTTCGTAAATATGCTAATGCACTCATACGCTGCTCTCTTAATGTTTGTACAATGACATATGTATGATAAGAATTCGATTAAGTCGACCTGAGCGATAATATGATGAAGAGACGTAACCAACCATAACTCGAAAATGAATGTAGTAAGCGCGAAAGCTCACACCAGTGATAAGGATGTGGACTCGCTGGAAGACAAAACAAACGAATAGTTATCGGGACAAATTTAGACCAGAGCTCTCGCGTCCTCTATGAGGATGATCATTGTCGCCGGGCGCCCATTCTTTAAATGTCAAACGTTCGTGCTTGAGCAGTGGGTGAAGTATACTCGGTCCCTGTCCGTCGGGGTTACGAAAGTAAGGAGAGAGTCGTAGCGACGGAGGGTTGGTTTAGGAGGAAGGCTTATTCTCCGCAATTTAGTCTGGACAAAATTACGCGCAGCAACCTGTTTGTTTTCTGCGCGCCATTCAGCCCGCTTGTATCGATGGCGCCTTGCAATTCAATGCAGAAAAAGCAACGCTTAGACGACACAATCACCACACTATCCTTTTCGCCCCTTTTCTGTTTCGATCTCAGTCGGTGGGCGCAAGTGAAACGAAGAAAGTAATTTCAGAGTGTAGAACCATTTATTCATCGAGTACGCACGGCCGCGATGATTGGGCCCGTGAGGTCGCCTTCTGGAGACCGACGGTTCTTTCGTTTGATGGGTGTCAGCTGCGGCGTGAATTTTCTCGAAGTGTGGAGCTCGACTGAGAGAACGATGGATCATAGAAAGAATAAAGATTAGATAGATAGATAGATAGATAGATAGATATATAGATAGATAGATAGATAGATAGATATATTTTAAGACCAACAAATTATACAATATGCCAGGAAGCAGTTTCACTTTACATTTATAATAAAGTGCAGTGTGAATTCAGTTAGCACCCGGCATCGGCCAATAAGCCCTACAATAGCTGATAAATTGCAGTAGCTGTGTAAATAACTGTGATGAGTTCGACTCACCAAAGAATAGAATACCAATAATAATAGTTTTAGGGTTTTATGAAGAAGACCATTGGGGAAGGCCCTTGAAGTTTCGACCACCTGTCGTTGGTTAACACGCACCTAAATCCAAGTGCGCGGGCATTTGCTCCTCCAAGGAAAATGCGGGCGCCTTGACTGGGATTCAATCCGTGGCCTTCGGGACACCATTAGGCCACAGTGGCGAGTAAGGAATATTAAGCCTTACCAAAAGAAGTGCTTAGTGGAAATGATAGGGCTGACTGTGAAAGCTTAGGTTGTGGAAGGTTACTCTGAAAGGTTGGATTTGGAGTGCTCGGGACGCAGAACGTGAACGCAGAAATATAGCCGAAACGTGCTTCATATATCTACACTCATGTAAGAGGCATCTTAGTTGACATAAAAACTAAACAATAGGTGGAATGAATAAGAAAGCGAGAAGGTGTTAAACAATGAAGATACAGTCCTTTCGTTAAACGCATTCGCCGATGAGGCTGCTTACCTGCATGGTGGCCTTTGGTGTGGCAATGCCGACTTTACAAACTTACAAACGATGGTGAACAGGATTTCGGTCCGAACATAGCCATGATTTGATGATTTGAAGGAAGATGACAGTCTGTTTGTAGAAGATGTCACCTTATTGAAAAATAGTAGCGTTATTGAAGCTGCATTTATGAAATCTTTCTTAAAGATGTCACACTCCTAATGAGTTTTTTTTTAAATATGCGCTGCTCTCCGGCATAATTTTTTTCATGCAATTGGGAAGCCTTTTTTTGTACATAAGAAGAAGCGCAGAAACGTAGGATGTACGTGTAATTGAGCAAAAGTGGCAGGTGGTTTGGATGAAGATTCAGATGGTGCAAGATGTTCAAAGTCGAAGAGGGTTCTAATGTGGTGGGGCTGGTTTACCTTGTGCCTAGACTATGTACCTGCGTTGTCCGTGTTTGTTAGCTTGAAACTTTGATCACGATGAGATTTCTGTCACACAATGGCTGCGATTTTTTTTATGTTGAGAGATCCTTGAACCACACCGTCCAGGTGCAAAAGGATGCCTTATGTAACCTCTCTCCGTCTTTCGAGATTAAGTAAGGCGTCGCAGCTCGAAAATAAATATGTAGTTATGTAAGATTTAATTTTCACTAGCTTTCACATCCACCCAACCAGGTGATGATATTCAGTTTCATATCGTCTCCTTGACGCTATCACCACTGATTTCGCATCTGGTGTGCCCCTAGGGCGTAGTATAACCCATTAACTTCTGGGCATGCGTGAAGAATCATGACTTAACGGGCGTCCGAATAATCTTGGAGTCTTATCTGTATCCGCGATATCTTTTGCAAAAGTACCAACTATCCTTCCTCACATTGTAAAGCTGTCCCAGAGAGATAACATTTGCCCCACTGTTAGAAACAGTGGTGCAGCCAGAGATTGTACACCAGGGCCATGCCCCCCCCCCCCCAATCTCCGAGATATTTCATAACTATGGCACAAAGAGCATAAAATGACAATTTGAAGAAGGTGTTTCCCTCCACCCTAAATTAACGAGGTGACCCCAACCACCCTCTCCACCTTCTAAAAAAACTTCTTGCGACAGAAAAAAAAGGGTGGATTTTTTGACTCCCTTTTTCATATTGCCACAATATTTGTGCTTTTATCTTCTCTCCGTGTTTGTCATTCATTTTCGTTGCACAGTTTTTTGTTTCTAGGTAATTATTCTATTACTCGTGTCATGGTAGCAATGACAGCTTTTTTTTGTTTCTACTTCGTCTGTACACGGCGTTTCTTCCTTCTCAAGATTATTTTTTTGAACGTTGTCACGGCCTGGATTCGCGTTACTACAACGTTCCATCACATTAGCTCGGAGTATTCCATTCTGGTGCCTTGCTACTAACCTTATCAATACAAAAAGAAACATTTTTTTCTTCTGTCATATTCATGTATCTGTTCAATGGTACGTGGTTGTGTGTAACCATTGGAATCTGGGTGTTTCAAGGCTGTCACTATGCCTGAGTGTTTTTTTTTTTCGTTTTTTCTTCCACGCGCGTGGCGTAGGGACGCTTGCATATCATATTCTGCAAGCATGGGGAAGCAATTTCTCTTGCTTGTCACGGTAGCGCTTTAATTTGCGGCTCCCCATAAGACGCGGTGTTGCACAAAATGTGATTAGGGTGCACGCTTGTGTCTTTTGCGTGGAGTCGCTCCTTGGTTTGCTTCGCTTCAACTTCGTGGTACGCAATCGCTGTCCCTCCGTATGCCCTGCACACCCTTTTCCATCGAGGCAAACTCTGTTAACCACGGAACCAAAGCTCTGTTTTTCTTCGCATTTCACGCTCCACCTGCTACAAAACCGGCGCGAACGAGTGCGAATAATTCTCTAAGATTTTTAAAAAGCATTTTACGTTTGTTTTGTATTGCGTGATTTAAACTACTCGCGGACGATGTTCGGCAACATTCGCGGACACGTTTTTCCGAAGCGAGTGGGGAAGTTGTTGCTGTGCTGGGGGACTATTCCCAATCATACGAGCTCTCGTTGACAAGAGAGCTTGGTAGAAATAGAAAGATACGACTGGCAGAGTAGCCATATCTTCATTAAAAAGAAAATTTGACAGGGTTTTTTATGCATTTTCTTAAGACACCTTAAAGAAAAAAAAGTCGTGTAACTCTTTCTTTTCCTTTCAGTCCGTGTATTGATCCTCTACATCCCCCATACCCTCTTTTGAAAGCCTTCTACAACTAACGTGATTTTCACAGCCTTCAGGACGGAATGCGTTTCAAGCTTCCTGAACCTCACCTGTGTTTGAAATTCCTTCGCGATCAACCAACATTTTACCAAGCGGTAACGTCAGGTAATGACGTTCCAACTTGTTTCCGGTTCGTTTTTTATCATCTTCAGTGTGTTTCAGAATTGAACAAGCTGTGTAAAAGACCGGCAGTGAATGAAAAGAGAAGGCGTTTGTGAAGGCGCCAGGAAGTCGTTATGACATAGTTAATTAACCACTAACAACATACAGAAATGCTGTGCAATGCCGTTAATGATGTGCCGTGTACTCTAGTGTCTTTAACCTATCAGGAGAGTTCAGCTCGTTACAAGTTCAATATAAACGTTTTACTCTTCGAGGAGGTGTTTGTGGAAGACGTGGGATGCATTTTACGGAAGTTTCACTTGGATCTCATGTTTTATGCGCGAAAATAATACTATTACAAAAGTTATCAGTAGTTACTGAGACAGGCTACATTTTATTTTATTTTCTTTGGAAGATGAACACCAAGATTTGCGAGTCAAGCCCAACACAGACTAGCATGTAAATGCCTTGTATGCTTGCAGAATTGTTTGTTCTGTAGTGAAAACCTATGTCTCTCACTCACACAGTTTTGTGTGCAATGAATGTCCAGTAACAGGTTTATATTTTCTACAATTCGCTCACTGCATAGAACTGAACACAGCAGCGATTTTTAAAATGGCACGCGTCAGTGAGGTGGTTTCGAATAAATCTGGTTACGCAGTTATTCCAATTACCCAGAGTTAGATGTTTGTAATTTTAAGTGGACCTTTAAAAGTAGACATTTTTACAATTTGTTTTTGATCAACGGGCTATTCGTCGCAAAGGCAGGAAATATTTGCAGAAAATCACAAAGGAAAGGTTTGCGAGTGACATTTCGTATTCAATTTACGACACTAGAACGCACTTTTTGCACGTTCCGTGTCCGTACGCAACGTTGTAAGCTCGTGAATCAAAACTGCTCCGTCGCGAGCACTTCGATATTCTGGACGGGTCTGTCAGCGCTGCTAAGAGTTATTATTCGAACCGTACGAATGCATGGAAGCGACAAATGAGCTTCCGTCGAAGAAGTGGTAGACAGCAAACGCAATTTTCTGGCCAGCACACTTAAGCTTAGAGCCGGCGAGTGTGGAGAGAAAGGAAAAAACACAGCACCCTATATTTTCATGCATACGTGAAGCACGCTGTTGAAGAGAGCTTCATTTTCATTTGCATGTTTAGCAGGACGAGACGAAGTCCTGTTCGTCTATCAGGGCAATCTAATTCTCGCGCTTCCGGAGGACTGTGTCAAGCGAAGGTGCTGCATCTCTTAATACCAACGCTAAGAATATAGAGAGAAGAAAAAAAAAGAACAACCTGGGGGTTCTGTGCATACTGTCAAACGATGCACTTCATGCGCATCAATAAGTTGCGCGCTGTTATGCGTAGAGTCGTTTTTTTGTGTTCTGTTAATGAAGTCATGTTGATGTCAGAAGCGAAAGAGATTGGGTGGAGTGCTTTGTTTTGTCTTCTTTTTATGAGAGGGGAAGGGGAGGGCAGCATTCTGTGTTTCAATTTTACGTTGGCTTTCGTTTATATGGGAGAGGTAATGTATTATGAACCACAAGTTTCCGAACACTAAGAAAAAGATTTGCCATAGAGTTGCAGTTTGGTATGTTTTTTCGCATGTTGCTTTCACTGTCCCGTTTGCAGCAATATTTGTTCCCAATAAAAACAGGTTTCTTATCAAGAGGATGTTCGCATTCATTAAAGCAGCATTTTTCTAATGCGCTGCAATTTGAATTACGATGTGCTAAACAATTAGTACGCAATTTTATTATTCCTACTTGAAGAGTGAATATCTACCGGGAAACGTACATAAGGGCCGCTACTCGGGCAAGTTGAACACTAATAAATGAACCGTGTTTTAAAGGGTACTTATAGAAAACATGACTCAGGCGTAGAGCAAGGCTGGTACCAGTTTTGTTTGTGTACATATGTGTCGCGTTTCTTATATGTATCGCGGTGATATACGCTACGTTCCGGCACGTGCTCTTTGCTGCTTTGTGTTCTGTGGTACTCTACCTACCGTTTCAATGTCTTCTATTATAGAGATTGCTTTTCATAACTTGGCTATTCCTTGTAATTTTTATTTAAATTGTGCACTTCAGCTGTGATTAAAAAACGTAAAAGTCGTTCAGTACAATCAACCAGTGCAGTGCAAGAAAGAAGTTATGGTTCTGGTCTGCTTGCAGATTTTTCTGACGTAATGTCACATGTTTCGAGTTTCTATTAAAAGTCAAAAGGGCTTATCGGGAACTCATATCAACAAGCTTTCACAGAAGCCATGCTTTGAAACCAAAATTTGAAGTCTACCAACCTAGACATAGGTGGAGCAACTAAGACAGACGTTCTGGCCTTACGCAGATGGGGTGCATGCCCAGTTTTTTGCGGACTCGGGCTCAGTACCGACCAGCGAATGGACAATCTAAGATTAGGTACTGGTCGGGTACGCACATTTTCAGTGGTAGTTCAGGCACAGGTTGGTGCAGGACAGATGAGAAATTAGTGCAGGCGCAGTATTTTAGCAGGCATGACGCAGGCCAAGCGCGGCCCAGGCGCTAAAAGGGAGCGCACGCAGGGGTGTAACAGGAATGACGCAGGCCATATGTGCAGATCAGATGCAGGCGCATGGCTGTAGCAGGGATGGCGCAGGCCAAGTGTAGAACAAGAGCAGGTGTAGGGTTGTAGCATTTATGGCGCAGGCCAGGCGAAGGATGGGTAGAGAATGAAAGCAGACGCATGGCAGCAGCAGAGATGATGCAGTTGAGGCGCACTACAGGAGCAGATGCATGCATAGCGGAGGCCATATTTCACATCGGGCGCAAGCACAGGGATGGCGCAAGTCAGGTGCATGTTGGTAGTTGGTCGGGCACAGGACAGGCGAAGAAGGGGAGCAGACATAGAGCTGAAGAAAACATGGCGCAGAGCGGGCCCATTTCAGGTACATGCCAGGTTTGGTCCAGGCGCAGAGTGGCAGCAGGCGCAGGCGTGTAGCAAGAATGGTGCAAATCGTTCAACAGGAGCAGAGCTGTACAGGGATGGCGGAGGCCAGGTGCATGACGGGCATAGAACGAGAGCATATGCGGGATGATGCAGGCTGGGCGCAAAACAGGAGCACGCGCCGGGTTGTAGAAGAGATAGCGCAGATCAGGTTCAGGTTGGGAGCTCGTCGGGCACAGGAAAGACCAAGAACGGGAGCACGCCAAGGGTTGTAGAAGGCATAACACAGGTCAGCGCAGGCATAAAGCAGGAGCAGGACTGGCGCAGAACTCTAGCAGGCGCTGGGATGGAGCATAGCTGGTGCAGAGTAGGGACAGCTTAGACAATGCCTCAGGCCAGGTGCAAACGAAAGTAGCCGTAGGGCTGGAGAAGAGCTGCCGCAGGGCAGGGGCAAATTAGATGGGGAACGGGAGCAGGAAGAGGGCAGTTTAGTTCAACTGCAGACGTGCTTTGTAGAAATAAGTATCGTAGTAAATGGTTTTGATCTCTCTTATGTATTCCTAATAATGTTTTACAGGTTAAGACCTGAAACCAGCATATAGAGCAATGACGTAGCCAAGGGGTTGGGTGTGGGAGGTGATTCAGTTACCTTTTGTGCATGTACCGGTGTATGTTTGTATGTGCGCATGAATAAATCTAAACTGAATCTTTTCAGCGGGGGCGTCTGAACGCAGGTTGCCCTGCCCATATCTACTGTGGTGTTCTATATGTTGAAGGTCTCGGCCGCCGAGCTCTTGCATTTTCGGGCGTCCTTAAGATTTTCCCCGTAGTTCAAATCTTTTTTTAGCAAAACACCAGCGCAACTCAGTCGCTACCATATTGTGTACTCCTATTGACGAAAGACTGGCATTCAGACCCTCGAGCGAGTGAGCTGATCGAGAATAAACTGTGTAATTTTTTTTCAACCCTTCGCTCTCGCGTTCGTTGCTTTGGTAACGACCGCTGAGTAAGACGACGCTAGAACATGGATCCTTGGGTCGCATTCTTTTCGAAGAGGGCTTTAACGATCGTCGATCGCAGAGGTGACGCGCCGGGAGCGCCCAAAGTGTCAGTGATGGAAGAGCGGCTTTGTAAGCCTTCGTGGTTTTCTGTGCAACCGCATGCCGCCGGAGTGGGAAAATTTGTCTTCCACGGCGGTGCGTGAAGACTGGCGCGAATCGAATAGGCTACTATGTGCACGCGAACTGTGGAGTAACGGGCGAGCTGAAGGTGTCAGCCAGAAGATGAGCGAGTTTGAAAAAAAAACGGTAATAATTTACGATCAGGAATGATAGTGTGAACGAAAAGAGTATTTTGGGATAGTGGGAATACAAATAAAAAATTAGGAAGAAAAATAAACGGAAGTCAAGAAAAAATAGAAGGATAACGGAGCTTTATTTGGTTTGCCTTCTCGCACTATGTAATTAAGAGAGATACGTGAACAGCGAAAGGAGAGATAGGTGGTAAAGTTGGTCCACGATGACGTAGACAGGTTTCAAAAGGATGTTGAATTAGCGCCGTGGCCCAATTTATACGTTTGATGTACCACCCAGAGTCTGGTCTGTTGGAAACGCAGCTAAGGGAAAGATAGGGTGTAATCAGTATTGTGAGTTGGAGTGAATGGGTCATTGTGTCATTTTTGTGTACGCTTTTAAATAGGTGAATTAGAGAGAGAAAAGCCGATGATGTTACTTCTATGTCAACTTTCACTGAAGCTAGAAAAGCTGCTGCTTTAATTTTCAATTGGATTTTGAAAATAGAATAAGCCCACACCGAATCTATTCATGACACAGAGCAACCATATTACATTTAAATGTCTGCAATTCAAATGAGAAACGCGAGAGCACTGTTTCTTTGACAAGAATGACTCCAACTTTTGTTTTTATAGTTTTTTTAAAATGAATAATAGAATTCCTTATGTGCTACCTAATCGTTATCGAGTCAACAGTCCAGGCCTGTTCAAAGCGCAGTGTCCAAGTCTCGATAGTGAACAAGACATTACCTATGGTGCAATAGTGTAATGTTACTGAAAAGCGAGCTTAAGGTCTAATGACACCGCCTTCGCAATGAATCTTTCTTGTTTTGGTTCTGTATTGTCAATTTTCGTGTACCCAGAATGCAACTGATACAATGTAGGCAATACTTAAAGCCTACCAACCGTGTTATTTTTATTGAGCCCCGTCTAAACGTGAGACCTCCATGTGAGCTTCAATAGACGGGCTTCTGGCCGAATAACAACATTCTTGACGCTTTCCCAAAAGCTCCTTCTTCTCGCTGTTCTGTAATTTGTGAACAGCATGACCTCAGATGCTGCTTCGCTGCTGAGAGAAGTGACCATATTTCTTACCAGTTACAGTTATAGTTAGGATACAGGCACGAACATAACGCTACAGACCATTCATTGATTTCTGTTGATGAGCTCGCCGGGACTTTGACTTTGGTAAGAGCGTCTGATAAAGGGAATAATAAACATGTACACTCAAACTATTTTATAAAAATAAAGGGGGCCTGGAATCACAGAAAGGCATTTGTAAGATACAACGTATGCGTTTCGGTATTTTTTGTTTTATTCGTGCGGAAACATTAGAGAAAGCCTTTTTGCTGGTGTTCAACTGTGTTTGCTTTAAAGGGGGAGGTAGGGCTTGTTTGAACTTCGGCCATTTTTTCAGCAAGTGAAGAATAAAGATGTAGCGGAGAAGAACCGGCCAGGACAAGACAAGAATAACAAGAGAGAAGGCAGGGAGGTTAACCAGGCACATGCCCGGGTTGCTACCCTACGCTGGGGGAATGAGAAGGGGGACATAAACATGAGACAGAGAGAGATGAAAAAAGAAAACAAACTATGTCTGTGCGACAGCACTCGTCTGATTACCGTCTCTAGCGGCATTGTGGCTGCTTAGGCCTGTGCTTGGAAACTTAACACACGAATTAAATAACATGCTACTGACTCTCCTGCGACGCAATTGTTCATGTGCCAACGTCGGGTCAGCTAGGCAATAGAAGAAAGCAACTGCGTTTTGTAACAAGACAGCAACAGACGGCCTTGCACTGTGCAGTGTCCCGTATCTAGTCGGCTATTGCAAATCTTCAAATTACAGAGCTGCCCTTATGGACGCTGTTCTGAAGAAATAGAAACATAATTTATTGATGTTTTTCACGTCTCAGCAGTTTAAGATGTGGTTGGAATGACGGCTTTTGGATAGTTCTGGACGCTGCTTATCCCTCCAGAAATAACGCCAAGAATGGTAATTACCACTACAGTACAGTAGTAACCAACTAAGAACAGGCCACCATGTCATGGCCGTGAAGTCATTGACCATAAAGCGATAATATTACATGAGCAGTTCATTCGAGTGCTGTAATGATTTGCACCTAATGATACATATACATCAATTTTTTTTTGTTTTACTGCGATAGCGGCTATGCTATCACAACATAGGTCGCGTGTGCCGTGGTTACGGCCTCCGGTGGCGGCGGCGGATAACTACTATCGGGCAAAAAGAAAACTAAGTAAAAAACTTCAATGACACGATAAGGTTTAAACCGAGGTCTCCTAAGGGCCAGCCCAGTGCTTGAAACTTTGTTGCGAACTGCCCTTACGCAAGCTTGATGTCAGGAAAATAATCGCGTTTATATGAGTAATAAAGCGTTTTACAACAGCAAAAAAAAAAAAACCCAACAACAACCAGGTGTCACACAATGAGAATCACGTAATGAGTGGGTCGTCTATAATCTTGGGCATAATTCATAAGCTTGGACATAATTCTTCGTTGTTGTCAGTCAGAACATCCCAAAATTGCGCAAAATTCCTTGCAAGCTTGTTGCGAGTACGACGCTTCTCCGGAGAACGACGGTTGTTCATAGGATGTTCATAGGGTGTTGATTTACTGTATTATCTAGTACAAATAAAAAGAATTATATTTTGTACAGTTGACTGAGCATCAAAATTTCATTTTAAATATGTAATTTTGTCTAACCTCCAGTATTCTAAAATCTTGTAATATTTTACAACACCACTCAATTCTTGACCAATGCTCCGCAGTGGGTATCAGCCACAAAAGAAGGGGAACAAGAACAAGAATGCGTACCCACTACACGAAAATTCCGAATATCAGTGGTGTAGTGGGAACCCTGCAAGTGTGCCTATAGGAGTTACGCAAAGAGTGTTTAAAAATTCTCCGAAAGGCCGTCTTCCAGCTTTCACTGCGGCCGTGCTAAGTTCCGTGCAGACGTGGCGTTTTTTAAATGCGGAACAATTCTTAGTCGCACCATGTCGTGGATCCGTTGTCGGCGGCGCCGTCAACAACCCAACTGCGCATGCTCGCATCTCGCGTCTCGTGCCAATTGTTGCTACCCCTTCCCCCTATCTCTCTATCTTTCTCGCCTTGCAAGACCGACGCAGACCGCGTCTGGTAGTAAAAAACCGACTGCTCCCCTACGTGGGACTGAGCCGGTTGCGTGACTCAGTCGCGTTCCGCAGGACCGAAATAAAGTTATGCTCCTTCCTTCCTTCCTTCCTTGCACTGCACAACCGTTCACTACCCACCCCGTATACGTAGGTAATGGATCGCACGTTCAGAATTTCGTCGAGGGCGTCTTTACTTCGCTTTCGCTTGACTTGACGCTTTGTCGACTAGAGTAGATGCGTTGGAAGCAACACTAGCCTTCAACCAATGGTGGGGCACAAGCCAACATCAGCGTCTCACCGCTCGTTGAAGGCAACGCTTCTCCTTCATTAAATAAATATGAATAATAAAGACGAAACAACATTTGAGTATTCACAAACCATACCATATTCCGCAACATTCACGAATACCCCCACCACTGTGCGACGCAGTTACTCGAGTTCCGCTCGTTAGAAGGTGCGGGTGGCTTTTTTTTCCCTTTTATGCGCACAAGGGTCAGTTATAATGGTTCTTAACTTAGCTGACGAATTCTACACTATTTCAGGAGTCTGGGACTCGAGCAAACGAAGAAAGTGCATCGGCAGAAAGAGAAGCTATGGAGAAAGACAGGAAGACTAACCAGGCTTGGCTTGGTTGGCTACGCCAACGCGTGTGGTGGTGGATAGGAGGCATAACACATAAGCTAGAGAAAATATAACACGAGAAAAAAGTTAGCAGTGGCTTAGTGAGCTCGGTTATGCGAGGGAATATGTTGCGGGAGCCTCGAAGTCATCGACGGCGTCTTGTTGCTACTGCCGGGATAGTCCGACACAAGGCTTATTCTCCTGGAGACGCTGCTCTGCTAGACGTTCCTCCGCAGCACGTTCCACTTCCTTCTGTTCGTTTTTAAATGCCAAGCATTCCTTAGCGAACTTCGGCGACTTTGAGCGTATCTATCTATCTATCTATCTATCTATCTATCTATCTATCTATCTATCTATCTATCTATCTATCTATCTATCTATCTATCTATCTATCTATCTATCTATCTATCTATCTATCTATCTATCTATCTATCTATCTATCTATCTATCTATCTATCTATCTATCTATCTATCTATCTATCTATCTATCTATCTATCTATCTATCTATCTATCTATCTATCTATCTATCTATCTATCTATCTATCTATCTATCTATCCATCCATCTATCCATCCATCTATCCATCTATCTATCTATCTATCTATCTATCTATCTATCTATCTATCTATCTATCTATCTATCTATCTATCTATCTATCTATCTATCTATCTATCTATCTATCTATCTATCTATCTATCTATCTATCTATCTATCTATCTATCTATCTATCTAGCCGCTTACGTTTAGTTGCTCTCGTGGTCGCCCCCTTAACTTGGTATCAACCAAAATTAGCATGGGAGGGCAAGATGGTTTGACGAATATGGCGCGCTTGTCAAGGCATCAATATTGTCACAATCTCGTCGCGTACGTCGTCAAACACTTCTCGCCGGACAGTGGCACATACCCATGGGAGAGTATGTGCCGCTGGTATGCGGGTATGTGCCACAGGTGGCTGACACTTAGTATCTACCCAGGAACGACGAGAGCACACATGGGCAATTTTAACGCACGAGCGTTAAGGAATACCCGACATTGGCAGCGGCGACCCGACGAATGCAAAGAATAAATGTGAGGGTCCGAGCTGGAATCGAACCCAAGCGTTCTGCGTGGCAATAAAGCATTTTACCACAGACTACGCTTGGTCTCAGAACTACTTGTCAAATAGACACTAATCTTCGTGAAACGTCCATAGTGGTTGCAGTGCTGTCTACCCAGTTTTATAAAAATTACATATGTACTCCTTTGATGCAGCCGCCACGTCGGATTATCGTCAACTGTGGTTAGTAGCAGGGTCCAGTGCCAGTAGTCTCGCGAGCATCAGCGCTTCATATCAGCTCCTGGTGTTTCTAATACGTATGTTCCAGTTACATCGTTACGACAGTGCAAACAAGTGGTTATATAAAAAACACCTACAACCATTCAACATATGTCTGTGCGTGCACATATATTTAGCGCCATTTCGTGACGTGTCGCTCAATAAAAAAAATGCAACATGGTCACCTTCCCTCCACATGCTTCGCACAACGTCGATTCCTAGGTACGTGGCATCTGCCAAATTTTTCTTACTCTCAACCCTCTAATTACACGACAGCTACTTCGGAACCTTATCGGAGTCAAGCTTCTACGCTCTTCTAGACGCCCCGCTGAGCAGGAGTTTCGCTCTCCTTCGCCACAGCTGCAGCGCACTGGCAAATGCCCCGCTATATGTATGTAGCCCCGCGGCAGACGCGACCAAAGAAGAAGAGGGCCGCGTGGCTTGATGCGCAGGAGCCATGGGGTATACGTTCACAATGCGTCTGCTGCGGCTACGACGTCACTCTTGTAAAACGCGCTGACCGGCGAGGCGCGCACTGCGGTGGCGCACTGTATGACGTCTCTGCCCTTGACGCGTACGCAGCACTCTTCACAGTAAGCCCTGCGTATAGTGAGCTAGAAGATATACACCATATTCTAGTTTACTACAGCCATGCGAAACTGCTCAACCTCAGCCGCTGTAGCTCTCTCTATAAGAACGAAAGGAACAGTTAGCGAGAACACGTAAAACCGAAATTCACGTTGGTAGTTCACAGACGCTCGTCGGGTCCGGTGGCCTTCAGGTAGCTCAGTTGTGCTTTCGTGGCGTTGTTCGTGCCCGAAACCGTGGGCCAATGTGCCAGGATCTTCTTTACTGAGAGTGGTCATTCGTCAGAAAAATACGCTGTGACCGCGCCTGTTTTCATGTTTACTTTCTTGCTGACGTCTACACCTTCCCAAAATATTAAAACAGTTGCTACGCATGGCTGAAAGTCAGATCACGGTCAGACTGCATCGCACAAGCTTCACATGAACATGAGCTTTGGAAAAAGAAATATTGATAGAGCGGAATAAGATAGAGTGGGACCGAAAGTTTCTACGCACACTCGACGAGTAAGAACATTGGCTCGGTATGCGAGTTTGATGAACGGAACTTGCTTGAAGAGCAAATTGCAAAAAAAAAGAAAATAAACGAGAGAGAGAGAGAAATATGGACAAAATTCAGAGAGAGTGCTGGAATTGAGTGGCTTGCAAGCTGGCACGCCGTAATCTGGTCCCTGCAAGTCCTGTGGAAATAAGAAGGAAAAAAAGGCCAACAAGCATAGGTCTCGGGTGGGTTATACATTTTCAGAGAAACGCCACTCGGCTCACCGAGCAGGATGCAATCGCGAACATCGATGAGATAGGCGCACACGGCGCGGGCAAAGACGCCCCAGCGAGCTCTGTATGAAAATAACTCACGCGAGGCGCACGAGGCCAGTAACGCCGCCGATCAGCGGATGATGTTTACGCCGGGAAGAGACGGGCTCGTGATGGAGGATGGGAGAGGGTAGCGACCTGACGCTGATGTAATCGCGAGAGCTTTAAAGGAAGGAGAGATAGAGAGAAATAACGTGAGAGTTGAGATATAAAGAAGAGCAAAAGCGTGAGCGTCAGAAAAAATGTGATACATAAGAGTGTAACAAAGGAGACGGTGTGAGAAAGAGAGTGAGTGTGAGAAAGAGAGAGACTTATAAAGTGTGAGAGGGCAAACAAAAGATAGAGAGAACGTTAAAGTTGAAGTGTAAGAAAAAGGGAGGAGGTGAGCACAAGAAAAATTAACTGATACAGAAGGCGCAGAACAGAGAGAGTGTGACGTAGAGAGCATCTAGAGCGTGAGAGTGAGAAATAGGAAGTACTAAGGCAACAGCGGGAAATACGCTATGGTAATATAAACGCGAGGCACTGTGTGGTGGAACGAAGATTGCTCTTTCGCTCGCTACGAAGAGAAGACAAATTGCGAAGGGGGCAGGAACATGGCGCCTGATCTGTGCTTCTTGCTTGAACCGTAGCATTTTATGTCCTTTCTTACTTTAAACCTTCTGGCCTGCTTTTCTCTCTATTTCTCCTAGAGTGGCAGCATTTTTATGAGCCTCCGGCTGTGGTATATTCCGCCTTGTTTACTGCCTCAATTTGACTTGTCGCTTTTAACTCCGCACTGGATGTGTACGTTTTTTTTCTTTTAGGCGTCTTCGGTTGTAGCGCGCAGAAGAATCAATTTTTAGGGATGAACTCTTACTGCTTTGCAATTGAGTTTTGTGCGCGCTTGGAATAGAAAGCGAGAGGAGAACTCCGAGAGGCTTTTCTCCATCCCGTGGTTTCTTTTGATTTTGGCAAATTTTCCTCGCGTTCCTTTGCACGAGCGATCTGCACATTACGTAGCTTTACTACACAGTTTCACGGCGTATGTTCTGAGCTCTGATAACTTGAGGGAAAAATAGAAAAGAGTAGGTTATAATTAGGTAATGTCGAAGCTGGAAGCGCAAAAATCAGATGAGTTGACCTTTTAAGATGATAAAACAGATAAGACAATCTATGCGATAGTTTTGAGTTTCTGACTATGGCATGCAAGACTTCATGTGCCAAAACCACGAAATGATTTTGAAGCACGCTGTGTGTGTGTGTGGGGGGGGGGGGGGCTCCAGAATGTATTAGTACATTTTGCACATTTAAACGGCTAACATGACTCGAAAGCTTAAGCCATCTGCTTTTCCTTCTCAATCGATTGTACTTTCCTCGCACCCGAACGCTCTCTGCACGGCGCGTAAACTTGAAGTCCCTCAGAGATTGTCCCACCGTTGGCTAAGCGATGATGCCGTGCGTTTGCGTCATGATATGATGCCAAGTTGTGTGGCCTAGCAAATTTTCGCGATTTGTGGCGTCGTCACGTTATGACGGCTCGCGCTGGATGATGCAGCTAAGGTTTTCATTGGGCTCTCTTCTTCTGGAGATCTACATCGAAAATCCTCGCTTACGTATACTGAAGGTGGCCATCTACACTGTTACCCAAGAAGTCGAGAATTAGGTTAGGAGGTGAGGAACCTTGTTTTTACGTTGCTTACATTAATTACGGCTGCAGGACTAAAAGATTGGACCATATTTTTTGCGAGGGTCGCAGCAGCTGCAAGTAAGACTCCCAGCTGCGAAGTCTATTGGTAATCTTCGTGCTATAGGATTTTCGTCTAAGCTCGAGAGATTTTCGTCTAAGCTTGAGGGTGCGAGGGAGGTGGATCTTGAAAAGGCTAACGAAGGAAACTGTGCTGGCTTTTAATTACCGAAGACTTAACTGGCGCCTGCATGGTATGCTTCTCAAGACACTGCGGCTGACACGTGCTTTTAGTCACACCTGTTCGTAGGTTAAGAGGGGGGGGGGGAGCTCACGATTTTCGAGGTCGCAAACCGATCTTCTAGGTTGTCGATGTCATTTCGCTATTGCTGTTACGACACAAAAATGGAAAGGTCTGGCAATATTTAATCGAAACAGTCATCATGCTCAACCTTGCTCCTTTCGTTCTCTTTGTTTTCTCAAAGTTTACGCGCCACAGTGCATCACATGCTGGTGAAGTCTTCCAGTACGCGTCGTT
This sequence comes from Rhipicephalus annulatus, assembly GCA_013436015.1. Lineage (NCBI taxonomy): Eukaryota > Metazoa > Arthropoda > Arachnida > Ixodida > Ixodidae > Rhipicephalus > Rhipicephalus annulatus. Next base: position 391,528 of record WOVY01010601.1, on the reverse strand, counting down.
CGTGGTTGCTTATATTATTTCTCTATCGTAATGTGTATTGCGGACGCAGTTATATGGATACTGTCGGCTGGATTTTGCAACCGGCGTCGACGTCAGCGTCACCGCCACTCACCGTGTGTGTATGTATGTATACGTATCTACACATATGGAAATGCAAGAAAGAAAAAAAACAGAAAAAAGACTCCGGCGCGCGTAATCCAACTTGCGTCCTCTGAATGGTGAGTGCGAGGCGTTAGCCACTGCGCCACCGATGAGCACGTCCTTGAACGTTCAAACGGCAAGCTATTTGTATCTACCACTTACCGCTGCTGATGGACATCTCGGGGAGAATAGTGTTTTCAGCATTACCAGCAAGATGGCGCATTGAGCGCGCTTCCACACGTACTTTGCCCCGCTTATAGGAAGGGAGCGACGCTACCTCCCGCGCCCTTATCTAGTGGTGGGGAAGAGAGAAAAATCGTACATCTTGGCTGGCCTCAGGCTTTACCTGTAACGATTCTGTTGTAGTTACCAGGCGCACGAAGGTCACTGCAATGATTGCAGTCTCCGTTTGCAAAAGGCGAGCGATTTTCTCAAACGGAGACTGCATGCAGTAACGCTGTAATCGAGACTGCAAACGGAGACTGCAGTAACAACTGAGACACGTTTTCGCGTGCATCTGTACCTGTGAGTACGTTTCGTTCGTCATTTGTGCAAGAGAAACGCGGGGCACGTTTCGATCTGCTAACCATTCTGTGCGTGACCTTCCAATTTGTTGTTATCGCGTTCTTTGCCTTTGCCTTTGCGGCAAAGCTGCGACTTCTTTTTGTATACGGTTCCTCACCCTCTTACGACGGAAGAGCGCACGTGAGAGAGAAATCGACTCAATGGTAATCTTACTCACATTCGCCGCAAGCGCACATGATATCGCTGCGGGGCTTAGTCTTTGACTTAGACGCCTTCAAGCCTCGAATGTTATCTTCGCACCCCTGCACTGTCGACCCTGAATCATGTGTTCAAATTTGTAGATCCGAAAGGCACGTGCAGTGAAAACATGTCCTAAATGAGGCTGGCATAAGAGAGCACGTCGATGCACTAGGTGAATCCGAGCATCGGTGGCAGTCGATCGGGCCTTAGTATCGTAATACCTTAGTACACACATTGTTGTCTTTGCGGCCATCGTTACCGCTCGCAGCAGTTTCACGCGTGTAAGAAGATCCATGTGTGACGCGTGTTGTGTCGATGGTCACTGTGCCTTCATTCAAGCCTGAGTGAAAGCGGGCTAAACCGACAAATAATTCAATGATTTACCGCAACAGAATAACACATCAAATAGTCTGCAAATTGCCTTCGGCATTCCTGACTAATTCAGTTTCTCTCAGAGATTTTGTAGCAAAGAAATCTTACTTGGACGTTGATGATTCAAGATTGAATCACCAAGTGAAAGAGTGTATTGAAATGAGGGAAAACAAACAAATGAAGAGAACGCATCAACGTTCCGCCTTAAACGAACACTTAAGAAAGACGGTTATATTCAGTTCAGGCAAACAAAACGTATCTTGTCATGACACTTTGGTTAATTTCCCAAAATCAGGCTGAATATTAGCATGTAAAATAAAGATATAGAGAAAATGTTCCTTATGTGACTGTAATCCTACTATATTTACACTAAACGTGCGTCACATATTTGAATATATTGTCTCCTGATCGAGCCACATTGACTCACAGAAGCTATTGTTAAAATCGCCATTTTCGGTCTTTGCCTCGTTCAGAGCACGTTACTCATTGTTACTGACGTTTCTGAAGGCTGTGGCGTCACAGCGAAGAGGAGCGAGAAAAACAGGGTGGCTTTACCAGTTGGCTTGCACTTGCACCTTTTCTGCTTACAAGTGTCGCCTTCCGCTGTTATAGTGGCGTTCTCGAATTCTAATAATACGTGCGAAACAATTTTTTTTCGGCGGCAGCCTTAGATGTATCACTAAACGTTCCATTAAACGTGAAAACTGACTGTTGGCGTCGTGAACGTGAGTGTTGCAAAAAACGAGAATCATTACATTGTGACGTAACCACGTGACCTCATTGATGAAGTAACAGATCACCCGAATATGTGACGTAACACGATGGCGTCATCATATGACGTCGTCGCTTGTTCAACTGTCGGCAGGTCGAGGAGGCAGCACAAAAGCAGGTAGGAAATCTTGCGGTGGCTTCTGTCTTGTAGGCAGTGCAAAACCTCAGGTACAGAGCTAATGAAGTCAATGTGCAATTTAGCCACAGAAAACAGAGCAAAGGAACTGAATGCTTTTTTTTGGGGGGGGGGGGGAAGTATCGATACATTGATTGAGAAGAAAACGAAAACCATGGCTTTCGCGATGGAGTCTTCCCAGGTGAGGACAAGAGACCTGGTGAGCTTTTTTTCGTAAGTGCGTCTCACGTATGTTATTACTGCACGTCCGTCAACTTCGCTATCTCTTTTCGCTTTGTGAGAAGTGGTTAGGAAAACACCTGCCTGGCAGGGTTTGCCGACGACCTGCGTAATAAAATATAACACAGTATAAGAACAAACTGTCTCATATACCTGTGCAAGTTCAAGAACTCCGGTTTAGCTTTGAAAGGACAGTACACCATCGACAATTTTATCAAGTGCTAATTTAAGAGCAAAATAACAGAGGAAGACGATGAGGGCGGAAGCGAGAAATGATGAGATTTTAAGGGGTCTGGTTGATAAAGTGTACGGAAATGCAAGTGAATTTTTAAAAAGAAATCGGAAGGAATATCTACCAGAATCTTGTTTAGCCCTAAAAGGCACTTCAAGGGAAGAAAAAAAGAACTAGCGTACTAGTAGAAACATGTACACGTCACAGAATGATTAAACGCGAAAAGATACGTAATTGAATTTTTTTAAGAAAGCGGCTTTTCGGGTTTAGCGTTTCATAAGTATGAGAGAAGAGAAGGAGAGAAGGCTGACTTTTAAGCGAAAACAAAAAAGAGTGGATTTGAGCTGGGCGATTGCGGCTCAGCTAGAAATGCTGAACTTCAGCTGCACTTGCCGCTGGCATTCTTCTCGCGCACCACTGGGCCAATAACAGACTACCGGTGCGGAAATATCTGACGTTGTTGTTATCGTCGCCCTCTTTTCGGTGCCAATCGGTCTTCGGTGCGAGTTCTGACGGGATAACCTCCTGGGGCGTTTTTGCCTCCCCCTGCCATTGACAATGACCGCACTACTTCAGTGACCCACACTTTAGGCGCTGATTATGGGACATCGTGGCACTCACTGCTTTAAATTGTACCGATATAGAAAAATGTGAGTTTCTACGCTCACATTTTTCTTGGTGCATTCTAAGTGCCTACTCACGGGAATCTGACGAAGCGTTCGATAGAGTGACGACGCTTGAACGACAAAGCTGTCGGCGAAGGCCTATGCGTTGTCCAAAATAGTTTGCGTTGCTCGTTGCGGCCGTCAGTCGGAGCCATGGCAACGAAGAAGTGGACACTGCTCCTGTCTACTCGCGTCGATATATTTCACGGGGAAATTGAATAATATACGCTTTCGACAAAAGGCTGCATAGCTTCATTTAAAGGATTTCTTTTTATTTCGACTTGGCGACGAGTTAGCCGCTGATCTTAGCTACACGAATGTTGTAAATGTTTTGAATGCGTTGATGGCTACTTGCTTCTACTGCAAATACCCAACCGCGCCAGCCTCTGCAGTGTCTGATTTGTCTCTAAAGTGTCTTTAAAGCGTCTTTAGTGTCTATGACTATTTACTCTCCGCGCCACACTTTGAAGTGTGCGACAGCATTCTTTCCTCAAGATTTCCAAATCATTCTTACCCTTGTTGTGAAAAAAGGATTATATCGTTTGCATACTCAAAACTTCCACGGGAAAGAAGCATTAGTTTTATTGGTTATGGACACAGCTTCACAGAAAACCATGTATTGTGGGGCTACGAACCCCGAACCAGAAAATCAATTCTTCCCTCTAACTGACCACACTCGAAATTAGTGAAAAGACGAGTTACCAATCTTTGCCCATAAAATGTCCTGGACAATTTTATAAATTGAACCGAAGCTTCCTTCACAAAACAGCCTGTTTATCACACTCAGGTTAGCCTGGTGAACTGGTTGCTTTCGTAGTCGATATTCTGCATAGGAATATGAAAGCTTTTTCTTCGAACAAGCCCTCGCATCTCAGGCAAGGAATGAAATAACAATTCTTGTAATCCATTCCATTTAGAAACTGTTGCAAAACATCGAAAAAATTGCGCGAGGAGCTGATGTTAGTGTTTTGTTTTCTGCGCTAGCCATATTTGCTTTGGTGTGCAAAATGACCAACCCAACCTGAAAAAAAATCTTGTAAAATATCTCATCAGACCATATATATAAACTTCCTTGAGAGTGTTTGCGTATGTCGTATTTCGCCGACAAGTAGCCGTGTGTATATCGGTCAATCAAACTGCTGTAACAACGACCGTGTTTGCGAGTATACGTAAAATGTGAGAAACAAAACAGAGGGTGGCCTTTCACTGCGAAAAATATGTTTACAAATCTGACACTAAAGTTGCACTATTTTGCAAAGAAGAGAAGTGAAACAATAGGCCTAATCATTGAAGCTCAGAAGGTTCCATGCCTCAAACACAAATGCAACTGCATGCCATTCATCACTTTATAAACAAAAAATAATCCACATTTCTCAGGCAAGACACGTGCGTGTTCAGGTCATGTCTTTGTTTTGCTTTGTAATGGGCAAAAGGTGTTAGACGTTGGCACCAATAAGGTCACACTTTTCACCAATGAACTGTTGTTAGTTCGCGCTTCCTTTACCTAACTGAGTTACTTCTTGTGCCCCCGTGTTTTGTGTGCAGCAGTCCACATCAGGATGAATGACCAACAAGCCCTAGTTGAAACCTTCCGTCTGCTCAAGGTGCAGTGAGAGGGAACAAGAAATCACCGCTTGCAGAACTGGATTAATCCAGACACTGCCATTTTAGCAACATACCGTTCTGTGAGTACTTGAAGTTTTTTTTGTTTTTTAACTAACAATCTAATATCAACGTTGCATTGAAAACGATGCCTACTTTCTGTTTAAATACTGTTTTGTTCTCAAAAATAGGCTGTACTCTTTCTTGCCGTTTTCCTCTCGATAACTAAGGGCAAATTTTTCGTTATGGTGACAAAAGTGGCCACTTGGAGATATTTGAAGGTACCAGGAACGACTTGCACAAGATGTATTAAAACTTGCACGTGCGTCATGCCATTTTTCAAGTCACCTGGTTATTACACACAAAATACCAAAAAAGTTAATAAAGTGGGAATCCGCTGCTAAACATCGTTGAAGCCATCGATCATGTCCTCTGTGAGTGCACGATATACGCATCAGAGAGACAGTCTCTCAAGATGACCTTAAAGATATAACAGGACACAAAGTTGCAGTTGAAAAATATTCTAGGCTCATTGCAGAACAGCTCCAGAGCGGTGGACTCCACAAAAGCACTAGTGACATTCTTACGAGCCACAGGCTTGAACGAGACGTTGTAAATAGTGCAGTGCGTGTGAGCGACTGTATGTGTTAAGTGACGGTTATGTGTGTATGTAACTGTATGTGTTGTGTGTTTATAATTGTATATATCATTGTCCCCACCCGGCACCTGGAGTAGCCTGTCAGGTGAAAAACCAGGCAAACCTCTCCAGCTCCCCATTAAAACGATTCTCTCTCTCAGATATGTGAACGGAATGATACATATGCATATAGGTATAAAGCGCCGTGCTTATACGATCGTTTTCGGGGTTTGACGTACCAACACCACGATATGATTATGACGGACGCCAAACCAATCCGGCGCGTACCTCATGCTTGCTGCCTGCTGTACTGTAGGTAGTAGCCAGAGGCTGTGGTACTGGCGCATTTCGATCACAGGGCACTACTGCGCACCATAGGCTTCCGCGCACTTCTCGTGTGAATGTTCTTCGGTAGTTCCAGATTTTACCACAATGAATTATTTTTAGTGACGGGCAGCGTAGATCCCGTTTGACATCCATCGCCGTAAACTGGTCACTCACTATTCGTGCATTGCAAAACAGTGTTTCCTCAATGCTCGACTCTTTCTCATCCCTTGCTCTTCACGCTGCCCTACGTACTTCGTTCTTTTGCTCTTCAGGATAGGTGATTTTGCTATAGAGGGGACATGGTGTCACGGAAAAGGCAGAATGTTCGGCCGAACGGAATGTGGCTACGTGAGGCTTTTGCACAAGATACAGCCCCCGCTCGCCGGCCATATTTTACAGCCGCACGTTTTGTACAAGGCACGCGAACATGCCCTTGAATGCCCGCCATTTCTATGGAAAGTTCTTGCTTTTATCTTTTATTTTCCAATGACTTCTCATTTGTTAGTGAAAGCTTTTTCTGGGTATTTCTTGGTAGGAATAACTTTGTCCCTTGGCTTCTGTATGGTATACAGGCCCTCCCTGTGTTACTTCTCTGCTGGCACACAGCATTTCGGAAGCTGTACAGTGCCAATGCTGAACGAGAGCTGTGCCATAGCTATAGTATCGCCACTAAAGGCGGCGCTCGTATTTTTCATGTACTAGCAGGTGTTCGAAACATGGACCCAGCGAATCAAAAACAGAACGAATTTCGTGAATTATGTCACGAGTGCAGGAACCTGCCTTCTTAGTAACGTTTCTTACCGTCATTATATACTGTGTTCGTGTGTGCAACGTAATTTCGCTGAACGTGATTGGTGTGGTTCTACCACACCAATCACGTTCATGGAAACAAGCTGCATAACATGCCACTACCAGCAAACGTTTCTAGAGAAACTTGTGAAGTGTGCAAGTAGGCACGGTACACAGACACGTTGTTACCATAGTGTTGTGCTGCATCTGCACGTTGAATAATTTCTATGGAATTTCGGTGGTACGTCTTCAGGAGCTGCGCTACGCACAAAAAAAGATGCGCAGGGTGGTTACTGCAGCTCTACGCATGCATTAAGCGTTGCTATGAGTACTACAAGCGTTACGACAAGCGAGGTTGTGTTCCCCTAATTCAAACTGGCAAAAACTCCAGTTATATGTGTTTAGTTTTGTAGAACAAAACGGCGCGGAGTGTAAATGTCAGACACAGAAGTAGTGTCATGCCACTTGATGGAACGTAACGTACTGCCTGGCGTTACTAAACTCCTCGTTAAGTCTACAGTATACAGAGTGTTTCTACATTCTGTGTTTTGCAGCAAGCAAATGCGTAACACTGCAACTACGTGTAATGCTGTAAAGCGTGCTTATCTGCAAACACTGCCTTAGTGAGGTGAAGCAAAGTCTATTCTGAAGCGCCTTTTGTCTAACTGTAAAGTGGGGCGCCCCGCTGCGGTGGTCCAGTAGCTAAGGTACTCGGCTGCCGACCCGCAGGTCGCGGGATCGAATCCCGGCTGCGGCAGCTGCATTTACGATGGAGGCGGAAATGTTGTAGGCCCGTGTGCTCTGATTTGGGTGCACGTTAAAGTACCACAGGTGGTCGAAATTTCCGGAGCCCTCCAATACGGCGTCTCTCATAATCATATGGTGGTTTTGGGACGGCCATCCCCACATATCAATTATGATCAATTAACAGTAAAGTGGGTCTTTTCGTACGCATGTGTTCTTCCAGCAAAGCCACTGCTATGTATTTAGAAATGGTGGTGCATTTTGTATTCTTCTACAAACATTTACCGTAAAATTTTGAATACACTGTTCCATTCTTTGCGGATTGGCACAAGGTCAGTGGCAATGTCACCGAGTAAGAGCATGAGGATGTCTTCTTTCCAACCTTGTCGGAACGCTTTAGAATTGTATTCAATATTAAACCGCTTCTTTTTAAGTGGCTTACCAGCTTTCCCAATCAATCAATCAATCAATCAATCAATCAATCAATCAATCAATCAATCAATCAATCAATCAATCAATCAATCAATCAATCAATCAATCAATCTTCCAGCTTGAAGTGCTACATGATATAATCTAAGCACTCTGTCGTGTAATTTCATCGTACAGTCGTGCGCAATTTCCCCACCACAACTAAATTTCGACCTCTGGTTGGTTTTGTGGTCCTTTAAAGAACGCCACATGCTACAAATTAACGGAGCCCCCCACTACGTCGTCCAGCAAAATCATATTGCGGCTTTGGGGCGCCGAACGCCAGATATTATTTCTATTATCTGAGATATGTCACAGAAAGCTAATACAAAGAAAGGATCCTGCGTTACTACATTTTTTTGCTAATTGTTAGCCGTTTTTTTTTGGTGCTGGTCCTACATTTAAACTTAAAAGGCCTCTAAATCCCTTCGAGTTCAAAAACAAGAGGGTGGTTCCTTTTTCACCTTCACTGCATTTCCTACAAGCAGTATCTCCTCTTTGCCAATTATTATTTTTTTTCATAAGACATGCGCACTATGCCAGCACCAAGCACGGAGTCTATCAGGATTTCGCTCTTTTCGTTTACATGCTCTTATGTTTGCTTGCGCAGTCAAAGTGCTCAAAACTAAGTGAGATCAGTTGATCGTGCTGAATAGTCATGCGAGACAAGGCAGACAAGGCGAGCTGACAATTGGGGCTGTGTGCGCGGTAGATAAGGTGTAGGGGAGGAGGAAGCAACAAAAGGGAGAAGGCAGGGAGGTTAACCAGAAAGACATCCGGTTGGCTACCCTACACTGGAGGATTAGGGAAGGGGACAAGAAAGGACGAGAAAAAGGGAAGATTGTAGGTAACAACGAAACCTACGCTCACATAGACAAGGTGCTCCAAGCAGCGTAGGAGGCAATGTACAGTTGACATCCCTCGAGTATGGATCACCCGCCGTGGTGGTGCACTGCTTATGGCGCTCGGCTGCAGACCCGAAGATAGCGGTCTCGGTTTCAGCTGTTTTGATCGCATTTCAATCGATATGAAGTGCTACAGGCCCGTCTGCTGTGCGATTTCAGCGGACTCGAAAAAAACAACATACGGTCGAAATATCCGGAGGCTTCCACTACGATGTTCATAATAGTCATATAATTTTTATGAAACGTTAAACGTCAAATATTTTAACTAACATGGATCAATCACGAGTTTATTTTTTCTTGGCGTCTCGTGAACAGGCTGCTGCCACCACGAATGGTACCGGAAAGATGGTGTAGTGTCCCTACGACTCGATTGTTCAAGTCGTAAGACAACGAAAGGTGAAACGAGCCTGATTGACTAAAGCAAAACGAACCTTATTGTTGACAGGAAAAAGGGAATGATTTCATTAGGAGTCCGGTGGGTTCTCCTTTTTGCAAACACACACACACACACACACACACACACACACACACACACACACTCACACTCACACACACAAACACACACACACACGCACACGCACGCACACACACACACACGCACACGCACACGCACACGCACACGCACACGCACACACACACACACAAACACACACACACACACACACACACACACACACACACACACACACACACACACACACACACACACACAACACTGACACTAGTGCACGTGTCGCCTGTTCTGCGACCCAACCCGGAAGGGAGAACGGAAGTTGTCGAGCGAAGCGCGCCTTCGATGGTCCAAGGCGACAGACCCTGGCACCGTATCCTAGATGTGAGGGCTTTCCCCGAACTCGAAATTCTCAAAAAAAAAAAGCTGTCCGCGACAGACGGGAATCACAAGGAGATGATAATACACGTTCGTTATCTGTAAGTTGAGAGTTTTTTAGGGACTATTAATAGAAGTGGAGAACACCAATTACGTTCATTTTTTTATCTTCCAAACATGTACTTGTTGCGCAAAGAAAAAAAAAAACTCGATAAATTTGCCCCGGGAATGTTGGTTCCAATCGTTTCCCGCTAATTTACTTCTAAATTCTCTCGAAAGACCTCGATGAACGTCCCTGTTCCTTGTTAGTTAGATTAATGAGAAGGCGTCCAGAGACGACCCCGGCCGAGGAAACGTTTATTGGGTGCCGTAGTTTATTTATTTATTTATTTCTGAAGTACTGCCAGCCTCACACATGAGGCCTTAGGCAGGGGTGGGTGAAACAAAAAAGGAAACAAATATGAAGATACAACAGGAAAGGAAACACATCACGTAGAGCTTACACCATGAAGATCTAGTACATCAAAGTAAAACGCCAGTACTTACACAATTGTAGTGGTTTGCGCGTACACATACAAAAAAAAACTATGATGACAAACATCTGCTCATACAGAACTAAGAAACAAATATCATATAATGGTTCAAAAACCGCAACATTTCAAAAATACAATGCATTGATATGAAAAAAGTGATAAAAAGTGGAACATAAATAGAAGCCTGTTCAGGATACGCAGTGGAAAAATAGAGGGCGAAGCGCAAATAAAGATCAAAGTCAAGTGGGTTGCTGGTGTTCAAGTTTCTCCATGAACGACTGAACGGTTTCGCAGTTCACCAGATCGGCCGAAAGAGCATTCCAATTAGTGACAGTGCGCGGAAAAAAAAGTGTTTTTAAAGGCTTTTGTTTGACAGGAATATTCCTTCAAACAAAAATTGAGCGAACTATTCGCTTTTTGGCGCGCCAATCCGATGAAGGATCGAATGTGAAGACTTCAAGCGTTATGGGAGGCGGAATGACAATGGAGTAGTCGAGTTACAGTGTAGACTGAGACGTGAAGTGCTTGTAACGCCAAATTACACTCCGTGGCTTGATAAATGAAAGAGATTTCGCAGAAGTGAAGTTGCAAAAGGAAAGAACGGATCCTCGGGAATGAGCGTCAGCTGATGGTTATGGCCTAACGGGGCACTAGCGTAATTATATTATTTTCCATAAATGAACACGCGAAGAAAGTTCGGAGAAGCAAAAAAAAGGATATTTTTATTTTACGAATTGGTTGATTGATATGTGGGGTTTAACGTCCCAAAACCACCATATGATTATAAGAGACGCCGTATCGGAGGGCTCCGGAAATTCGAAGCACCTAGAGTTCTTTACCGTGCACCCGAATTTGAGCACACGGACCTACAACATTTCCGCCTCCATCGGAAATGCAGCCGCCGCTGCCGGGATTTGATCCCGCGACCTGCGGGTCAGCAGCCGAGTACCTTAGCCTATAGAAGACCGTGGCGGGGTATTTTTTTTTATTTTAGGAAGTGCATGGGAAAGTAACCTTGCTTGCAATATATAAGTATATCAAACAGACTGGGAGGCTCCTCGTAACATCAGCATGAGTGGAAAGCAGAATGTAGTGCGGGTCGAGTAGGTGCACATACTATAGAAATACTTGGAGCGCAGCTGAGAACGAGGAAGAAAAATATGTGCGATGTTCGAATTAGCTGCGCAGTCTTTGGCGCAGCGAAGCATGGGCCCCTCTCCTCTCGTACTCACCACAGACCGACATGCTTAGCTTCGAGGTGCCTGATTAGCTCTTCGGTAGACCGTGTTTTCTTAGGACGCCCCATGACTTTCTCGGCAAGGTCAGGCGCAGATATCAAGTGCACAGTAGAGCGGAGGTTTCGCGCGTTGTCTCTCTCGGTGAGCGTGGCTTATCTGCTACTGCTCATGCGTGGCTTAGACAGGTGGTGAGTCGTCTGGCTTCCAGAAAACGCAATTCTTCCTTTTTTTCCTAGCTCTCTTTCTTTCCCTTTTATTTTCTCTTTCCGTTTCTATCTCTGTTGTTGATCTCTCTTTCTGTGCACGCTGTGCTCTCTTCCCTCTTACTTTCTCTTAGCCACACCAACACGTCTCTATTCCTCACGCTTACATAGCTTTCCTATCCCCTTACTTGGCTAAACCATACGAGGCTATTGTATACCCTGCCGACCTTGACTGCCGTCTAATTGTGATGTTTACCTACGTATTGAGGGTATGCGGGCTCGAGTTGCGACTCGTGCAGAATATTTTTCGGCAGATATTTCTTGTTTTTCTTCCTGCATATTTTCTTAGTTTTGTGCCTCGTTGTTCTTTTTTTTGTTTCGCCTTTTCCCTTTCTTTCTTTATTTATCTTTCTCTTTCTTTTTCTCTACCACAGGATTTGGGATATGCTCCAAATCATGTGGCACCATGGCCGTTCATGATGATGACAGGTTTTGCAGAGCAGGAACGTTTTTTTGAAAGCTTTAACATCTTCACCGTTAAAGCGAGGGCCGACAAGATAGGGTGCCAGAGATAAGAAATGCTTATTCGACGTTTTAACTAGAGTCCGGCCTTTTTTTTAATGATATGATATGGGAGGAGTATGAGATATACGAGGTAGATTGCCACTATCCCTCAAGAGGAATGTATATGGCAGCTGCATCTTGCCGGTACTTAGCTACAGAGCAGAAACCTGGAGACTTACAAAAATGTTTCAACTTAAATCTAGGATGACGCAGCGAGCAATGGAAAGGAAAATGGTAGGTGTAACCTTAAGAGACAAGAAAAGAGTAGAATGGATTAGGGAACAAACAGGGGTTAAGGATATCATAGTTGAAATCAAGAAGAGGAAATGGACATGGGCCGAGCATGTAGCGCCTAGACAGGATAACCACTCGTTAGAAAGGGTAACTAACTGGATTGTTCGAGAAAGCAAGCGAGTTAGGGGGAGACAGAAGGCTAGGTGAGCACATGAGATTAAGAAGTTTGCGGGTATAAATTGGCAGCAGCAAGCACAGGACCGAGTTGACTTCCGGAACATGGGAGAAGCCTTTTTCCTGCAGTGGACGTAGTCAGGCTGATGATGATGATGATGATGATGATGATGATGATGATGAGTCCTTGAGTGAATGTTGAACTTACATATTAAAGGAAAAATAAAGAGCAGTACACGAAAAATGAACACTCAAGCACACATATGCAGAAACGCACTCATACGCACATAACAAATGATACCAACACAAAGACAAGAACATGTTCGAAAGTTTATGAATAATATCTCTGATAATGTCTCTGGTTAACATTTAATCCAACCTTCACATAGTAGCAATGCACATGTCTGGCCCTTATGGGGATCGTCAGGCGCGGTCGAGCTAGGGGAGCGGCACACGCGCTCTGTGTATTCGCTCTTGTGCACATAGCAATACACACGTCATGCGTCTCAGCACACACTTGTGATGGGTGTCATATAATACTGCGCATAATATGTACGACAGGTGTTATACATAAAAATTTTCATTAGTACTTCTCTTCATCTTCATCGTTAATGATAAGACCCTAACTCCATGGTGGAAATATCGAATACACCTTTCCTGTTTTGTTGCTGCTGCAGAAGGTATTGTAGCCATTTCTGTCTACAACACTTTTAGCCCTTTTACCACCACCACCACCACCACGACATGACAATTGGTGACCAAGACGGCAAAGTGTGGTACTGTGTGTAGTATCGCGAGTAATATGTGGCATTGTTGCTCGCTGGCTTCCCGTCTTGAATTTATGCTATCAACATTTAATTTTACCCAGATCCCTTTCCTCAGAAACGCAACCTGTACACTGCCTTATACTGGAAATAAAGGGGGTCGGTGAGGCTTTATTAGGTGTGTTCTAAGTCACAAAAATGACACAAGGATACTTTTAACGGTGTACAAGGTTATTGAAACGTACGCTTGCAGACGGGGAACCGACGTCATAGTGGCAATGACAGCACACATAGTTGTTTGCTGCCTCGTTTATAAAACTAAGTTGGTCCCTCCGAAACATCTGTAAATGCATGAACTGGTTTGTTTGGTATGCATTATTGATTAGACAGGCGTTAATATTTCATGCGCATCAAACAAAGGTTATACCTCAATAGATAAAATATACTGCGTAGAAACAAATTTGTATGTGCTACAAGAACTTGCAGCAGCTTGCAAAAAATACCCGTAAAGCAGTGTGAGCTTAACAACCAAGTTAGGACGTCAATTTTTGTTCTAAGACCAGCTTATGAAGAGAAGCGCTGTGAGAACGCATACGGCAAATAAGCCCATCTTCATGATCATAGTGACAACATCTGCTTGAGAAAGATTTAAGACAAGGCTTTCAAAGGGAGAGAGAAAGAGAGATCAAGAAAGGAGAAGAAGCTTAACCAGGCTCAATCAGGTAGGCTGCCCTCTACTTAAGAAGGAGTAAGATGGGAGTAAAGAAAAAAGCAAAATGAGAGAAATATATAATATTCGCGCACACGTAAATTGAAGCATCGATCGTTCAAAGTGCGCATTTGTCCATCGAAAACAAAATGAAAGAACATTCGGAAATTTCGGTAGCAGTATTTTTTGTAATGCAAAGTCGTCTAAGCAGAGTTATACCTCTCTGAGAAAGAAAGCTTAACAAGCTCCATTTAGTAACGCGTTTTCACTGAATTGCAGTTTTCAGTGCGTCTTCGGATTGTAATCTCATCTGGGGAAGCGACGTGTTGGTGTAAGAAGATCACAGTGGTGGTCTGTGTGTTTCTAACGTCGTTACAACGAAGGCTGCGTTTGTTTCTCGTTCGGCGAGGAGCTTAAATATTCCGTCAGCCTCCCGAGAGTCAAGGAGCGAACAAAATGGTGCCTGAGTGTCGGCGAGGTAGGAAGTAACGCACGACCTTCAACAACGCCTGCAAAGTTGTAGTTTTAGGGACGTGGTTTCTTGAACACAAGGAGGAGGAGGAATGAAAGAGGAAGGACGGAGAGGTTAGTCTTGAACACAAGATTAGGTAACTAGGTTAGGATAGGGGAAAGCTGAAGGGCAGAGAGGGAAAAGAGATATTGAGGCGAAACGAGACACTTACCTTGTGAAGGTTTTAGCTAGATTAAAGCGTAAACACACGTTTATCTTGCAATAAGAAAAAAGAGCAGCATGCTAGAACATTTAAGCTGAAAATTGAGATTTGTTGCTCTAATGTGGGCGAAACTTGAACAGCAGTGAATGGTAGTTAAGTCCTGAAGCCAGTAACATGGTGTGGTAGGGTCTAAAGTGCATCGTGTTACGTTTTGTCGCGCAGGGTTGTTTCGTAAGGTAAAGGAATACTTAGAATGATGAAGGGCTTGAACACTCCAAAAATGAATTGTGTGCCACCCGCTTCACCTCAACCCACACGGATTGCTTGTCACAAGTTGGCTGTACTTCACGACAAAAATAATAAATAAAAAAAATAAAGCGTCTCCACGTTCCTCGTTGGAATGAATTATTAAGACCACTCCCTCAATGTAATAATTTGAGGGAGTGGTATGTTCTATGCCATTGTCGACCTGGGAAAAAGGGCATGGGTAAGGAGATCCTTGGTTCGTACCAGTCGTTGTTAGTCTGTTTTTCCCTGGCATATGTGTATTTATTTTAGGTACATATTCAAGTTCATTGCTCCTTTATGAAGCGGTGGTAACGAAGGTATGGTTCTTTCGTCTCTGAGACTGTAGTGACAGTGCCGATTTTTGTACGGCGTTTTTGAAGAAGCCCGACATGTTATTTTGTGTTTTTTTAGGGGCGAAGCTCCTTATGGCGTGGCTTGGCGTCCCTTGTAGTACGTAACCCTCAGTGGCACATACTCGAAATAGTGGTATAACATTTAGACCTCCAAGGTGGTGCCGGTGAGAGACTTCTTCTGTGCGTTGTTGAAGAATAAAAAATAGTGCTCAATCTACATGTCAATGGCTGCTAATTGGGAATGAGAGACAGGCGAATTCGGCTTTAAGTTAACGCGCAGGCTACGATCACCATTAGCAGCCATTGGCATGTACATTGAGCACTATCTGACAAGAAAGGGTTACTACGTTCTACTCGCTGGGTGTAACCTCCTTAGCTTTAGAAAGGTTTAGCGAGCGTTGAGCCGCAGTGCCATGAATACAATGAACTTGTATATACCATGAATGAACTCGAGGTGGTTAAAAATGGGAAGTAGATACGAAGCGCAAGCCGTAAGAAAGTAAAAGCCGAATTCTCCGCCTCTAATTTCCCATTAGCAGCCATTGGCATGTGCATTGAGCACTATCTGACTGAAAAAGTTTGCTACGTCATACTCGCTGGGCGTAACCTCCTTGGTTTTCGAAGGGTTTAGTGAGCGTTCGGCCGCAGTGCCATGAATACAGTGAACTAGTATATACCATGAACTCAAGGTGGTTAAAGATGGGAAGTGGACCCGAAGCGCAAGCCGTAAGAAAGTGTGCGTGTGCCTCTTCTCGTTTGGTCCTTGGAATGTCCGCTGGATGGCGGTGCTTCTATATGGGGAATATATGATGAAAAGATGCGAGATGGTGGTACTTGGAGTGTTGAATAGATGGACGAACGGACACATAGACAGATGCATGGATGGACGCATGAACGGACGCAGGGGCGGCTGCATGGACGAACGCAGGGACGGAAGCACGAACAGACGCACGGACGGACGGGCTGATGGACGCATGGACGGTCACACTGACGGACGCATGGACGGACGGAAGCAAGAACGAATGGACGGACGAATTATTCGCACCACTCTCCATCATTCACTCCGTGGATATGCCACCATTTTTTCATGTTTTGTTAGCGTTTAGGCTGGAGCATCATTCAACCATTCGCACCAGAAATATAGCGACACGCTGTGAACCAAAGCCGCCACGCACAATTTTGTCTATACCCTTCTTCTCAACCACACCTTGCCTCCTCAACTCATGAGAGACGCTCGCATTGTTGGCGATCGCAAAGCTCCCACCAACGCACTAAACGATTCGAGCTTCGCCCAGTTATGACCTCCGACATCGCACACCGACATGTTGAGTGTAATGTCGGAGGCCATGGTCCAGTGCGCCCAGTACGGTGCACGCTTATTTTGGCAACACAGATAAAGATAGTGTAGTGGTTCATATCTGCTTCGACAGGCGTCGCTTCTCTACCAGCGGATCTTACGCGCAATCCACACCCAATCAGATCGGTAGCCTGGGTGACGTCGTGCTTCCAGTAGATGTCGTACTAGAGTGTACTAGAATGGGGGAGTGGGTCCACTGTGGCCGGCGGCAAGCGGTGCGGGTGAAGCAAAAACGGCGGAAAATTTGGTGGCGCTGCAGTAGCCTTCTCCTGAAGTGACGTCAGTTTCGGCGGGAGCGTGCGAGTCGTGCGGCGGTTCGGGCCGCACGACGCGCTGGCGGGGACGCTGAGCGCTCGATGTTGTCGTCTGCTCGACGCGCCGTCGTCTGTTCGATGCACCGTCGTTCGTGCGCTGTTTTCACAATTTGTCTCCTGGTTCTTTTTTTACACATTATTAGAGACAAAAACAAGTGACATGAAATAAAATGTATGCTTTTTTTCGTGAACGCGTAGGTTTGTATTTCCCTTTGAGCAAAGCCGTCTGGACAAAGAATACGCGGCAGACGGCACGTTTGCGTGCGCAGATATGTGTCTGCTGGTTGCATAACGGAGCGTTCCAAGCTGCTTCAAAAGATTAGAGGATGAGCACGTCTAGGCGTAGAAATTACTGTTGTGTCGTAGGCTGCCAAACCGGATACAGCAGAGTTAAAAACCAGCCCAAGCTCTCACTCTTTGGAGTACCTCAAGACGAAGAAAGACGCCGGCTATGGGACCAGAATCTCAACCGCGCTGATCGGCCCTTGCAAGTCACCGATGCCATTTGCGAGCTGCACTTCGAGCAAAAATACATACTAAGGCAATATGTACATATTATCGAAGGCCGAGAAGTATATATAGAGCGGGGAAAGCCGGAACTTCGCAGTGATGCTGTACCCATAATTATACCTCATCTCCTGAAGTGTCCTGACGAGCAGCCCACACCGGAGCAGTCAACGAAGAAGAGAGCGGCTTCACCACCAACCTGTGAAGACCAGCCGTCAAAAAGAACTGCGCTGCAATCAGTTGAGCCGCAACTGAGATTTGAAGATTGCGAAAGTGCGAGGCAAAGCGACAACGCATTTGAACTTGAAGACGTTGTCCGGCCAAACGACCACTGGGCAATGCACAAGTTTCGTCATTATGACGGAATTGCTTATGTTTCGGCCTCCCTAAGTCGTGAACTCGTAAGCATCGAAAAGACTGTGCTCATGAATTACGGTACCGACCGGAGTGAAGTGATTTGTCGGACATATGTTCGGAAGACGCTGATCTCCGAAAAGGTCGCCTATAACCTTGAAGATGCCAAACAAGTCCTGGACTGCGCAGAATCTCTTCACCCTTGCAGAGGAGCAGGTAGGGCGAAGGACTTCACCTATGACGTTCTTACGAAGAAACTGGAGCAGCAAATCTCTCATTCCGACGGCCTTGTCTTCAGTGTCACGTGCAAAGGAGCGGTTAAACAACAAGGTGAGTGCGGCAAACGTTTATTGAGACGTCACTTGTAATTGTACAATTAATCAATCAGTAACCTGTTTAATGCTAGAACATTTGTGTGGCCCCTAATTTTTGTAGTACTCATTAACATTTACGAAAGAATAGTTTGCCTACAGAAAGTGAAAGTGCATAAATTGCGTTTCAAACATGCATGGTAAAAAACTGGAAGCTCTTCATAATTTTTTTCTCGTATACTTCCAGGTTCTTCATGCATTTCATGCAAGTACGTGAGGAAAGTAATACTCACCAGAAAAAGCTACCTAAAACGAAAAGAGCGAAGAAACTCAGTCTCCACCAAACTGCGGGTCCTGAGTCAGAGAAACAAGCGGATGGCGACAAGGCTGTTGGACATTGCTGGTCGTCTCGAAGAGATGAGGGCAAACAATGCGAATGTCGCGGATAAAATACTAGAGGATAAAATATCGTCACTACCGCGAAAGCAGCAGGCAAGTGTTCGCGCTTGCTTTCAAGCTGCCAAACAAACCAGCAAGCAGGGCATGCGCTACAATCAGGAGTGGATCCTCGAGTGTTTACTCATGAAACTAAAGAGTCCCCGGCTTTATCAGCACATCAGAAAGAACGAAATTCTCATGATGCCCAGCAACACTACTTTGAAAAGATACTTGAGGTCATACGAGTCGGCCTTCGGTTTTAATCAAGCAGTAATGAACACTCTAAAGAAAAAAACCGCGAGCATGTCAGACCTCGAAAGACACGGCGGACTATTGGTGGACGAAATGAAATTGTCAGAACATTTCAATGTGACGGCGTCTGGCCAGATTCAAGGCTTCGTGGACCTTGGAGAATTTACGAAGCCCGAAGACAAGTACCAGCAATGTGATCACGGCATGGTCATCATGTTTGTGCCTTTCGCTGGAAAATGGAGCCAAATTGTGGGCGTTTTTGCGACAAAAGGAAATGTGAGAGGAGACATTTTATTGAAAATTCTCATGGAAGCTATCATCCTCGTGGAACAGGCGGGCTTGTTCGTCGACCACATCACTTGTGACGGAGCCCCCTGGAATCGAAAAATGTGGAAGCTAGCGGGGGTGTCGGCGTCATCGAAGAAAATAAATGGCGCCATACAGCATCCTGTCGACGAGATGAGGAAATTGCACTTTATCTCCGATTTCCCGCATCTGCTAAAATGCCTCAGGAATGGTCTTCTCCAGAAAGGCTTTGCAACACCAGACGGATTGGTACGTATAGATTCATGGTTGACATTTTACAAAGATTGTGTTTTTTGCATACATTGCATTACCTCAACCTATATTTCTAGGTGTCTGTGCATCCGGTTCGGGAGGCGTACCTTCTAGACAGAAGTGTTAGGACACTGAAAGTTATGCCCAATTTGACCGAGACGCATCTGGAACCAAACTCATTTGAGAAGATGAGAACCCCTTTCGCCTTCCAACTATTCGGTCCATATGTCCTACGGGGCCTGGCCTTCTACAAGGAGGACATCGAGAGAAGGTGTGGCAGCATCGAGGCAACTCAGCTGTTCTTCTCGTGAGTTGCGCCTACGTTCCAAATGAATTAAGTGTAATCGTAAACATCTCAAACGCATGATGAGCGCTCTTCTGACATACATTCTTTTTGTTTATTTTGCAGGAAGATCCAACGACTGATCACCGTGATGACTTCCAGGTTTCGGGCCGAAGCGCTGAGACCAGCTTCTACAGACGCGGCATTCCTGTCCAATTTTCTGGACTTCCTGAATGACTGGGAATCATTCAGTGACAACAAGCGGCACTTTCTCAGCGAGTCCACTGCCATAGGTTTTAGGGTCACTATAGCAAATACCCTTTCATTGCTGAAGTACCTGACAGAGAGCGTTGGATTCAAATATCTCATGACATCTCGACTTAGCACCGATCCCGTGGAACATTTCTTCGGCATCGTTCGCCAGTCAAGTGGCTGCAACGCGCACCCCTCTCCGGATGAGTTTCTAATAACCGTCAACTGCTTGTCCTTTTATAACTTGGCGCACAGTGTGGACAGCGCAAACGCAAACCCTGACATGATAAACGCTCTTGTCACTGTGCATGACAGACAGGGTCTAAAGGTCACGCACAAAAAAATTGATGATCTTATATCACAGGGAAAACTTGGCGAGGTCGAAAGCACGATTGCCACGATGCCAGAAAAGTTTGCTGACCACATCGATGTGACTTTGGAGAAGAGTGACTCGAGACTCATTTACTACACAGCAGGGTACGTGGCCAGAAAGTGTGTATTGAAGTTGGCATGCGTACAATGCAAAGAAGTGCTTCTGTTTGAGAAAGCTGTCGCGGTTGCTGAACAGCTCCCTTCGCAATTCACGGAGCAATGCGACTGGGGTGGACTTCTGTACCCCTCACGACAGCTGTATGATTTCATTGCCTCACTTGAAAACTTGTTTACTGAATGTTTCAGTGTTTCCATGTTGCACACAGATAGCATCTCTGACATCCTTTCATTGGTGAAAACTAATTTTCTGAACTCGAAAGCGGTCGGCTGTCCAGACCACAAAGATGCAGTGAGCACAAAGCTCGTTTCGTTCTACGTGCTCACTCGCCTTCACTTCTTAGTGAAGGGAATGAACAGGGAAAACGCTTCGAAACGAGCGAGAGCAAAACACTTAAAGCTTAGCAGGACAACATAGAGCCTGACGTTCCTTGAGCGACGGTGTCGAAGTCTTTCGATGATATTTATTTTGTTTTTTATATTTATGCGAAAAGCTTGCGCAGTCAATTTAAAATAAAATATTTTGCGCATATCACTTCTTTATTGGTGTCTTTCAGACTTCCTATCTATAGGTGAAAACACGTTCATGTTTCGAACAAATGTTTGCATGGACACGTACCGCAGGCACGAAGAGAAAAGGTAAAATATAACATATTTCATTAATACCTACAACGTATACCAGCACTAGATGCCGAACAAAAACTCATCATAAAACCACCGCGACGGACGTGCGTCCGCCCTATAAGTCATTTCCTACGAATAGCACAGTTGCCGTCCGATGTGACTAAACTTCCTTTGCCAACACCCTCACGTAATCGCAACAGGACTGGTTCAGTTTTTCAATAATATCACGCGTCCCTAACGAATAGCTGCAAATTTGCAGAAGGGTTCGCATACTTTAGCTTTAATTCTCGTGATAACAGCTGGTAACTTTAGTCTTGCATCATATTCAATTTGCTGCCGTGAGTCTAAATTTGCACCAAACGCAAACTTACTTATATATCCCAGTTATATTGACATTTTTAAAAGCATCGCAGTTAATGCTCATATTACACTTTCGATGCGTACGTTTTCGCAAAAGCCAAATTCAACTTACGCTCTTGATTGTAAACAATTACCGTGGAAATCACGGTACTTGCGTGCGTGACTACCTATACGAGCAGGGCGTTTCGCAATATAAACATTTAGATTTTGTTGAACTGGCGCGGAAGCACGGTGCGACGCCGTTCACGGCCACGCACGCACGAACGAAGCAACAACGCTGCGAGACTGCGCCAGACGCGCGAGCAGCACGCGAACCGCGCGAACTATCAGACTACCCACCCGTCGCGAACCGCGTGGCAAAGGGGACTTGTAACCATGGCAACCACGGCTAAGTCTTCAGGTGAAGGCGATGGTAGCGCCACCTGGATTTTCCGAAAAAAACGCCTCAGCGTGGAGCCTTCAGTGGACCCACTCCCCCATTCTAGTACACTCTAGTCGTACTGTGAATGGAAGGTTGAAAACAAGTTTGGCTCAGCCGCACTGGTCTGAAGTGATTCGCAGCTCTAAAGTGTTCTAATAATTTACACAGTTTATGCTGAGAGCCTAAATAGGCCTGTAAATCATCGTAAATGAACATGTTGGGTCTACGGGCCCAACATGCTTCTGCAAAATTGTCAAAATTGTTTCAAGGTCCATTTAAGTGTTTTCTAAAGCAGTTTCGATATTTAGCGAATGAAACCCCTTATATCTGTTCAGAACGAAGTCCATCACTTTGGAATTACTATATCGTACAAGTTGAATCTTTGAAAGCATCTTCACAAGTACCTGCTTTTTTTATATGACAGCGGAGTCGTTTAGGGTCGAGGTTACTCTCCGTGGAGAGTGATTCAGCTCATTTTCATTTCTTTTTCAATAATTCATATTTTTTGGACAATGAAAGACATTCGCGGCGTTCACTACAAGAGGAGGCCGTAAGCATTGTGACATCGTGCCACTTGTGCAGTATACTGACCTGCACACAATCCAAATACTGCACATCATTCTAGCAGGTATGTGCCACAGACATCTGGCAAGCCCCTTTCCGCCTCAGGGCCACCAAAAAATATGGACTGTGAAGCATTTTCTGTGTCTTAACGACGCGAAGATTGTTTATAATGTGCTGAGGGGGGCTAAACTACTACATATAATGGAAAGCAATAAAATAGCAAAATACGATGCCACTAGCTCTGAAACCTAACCAGTCTTACACGACGGGAGTTTTTAAAGGGCTTAAACTAATCTTTCATATATTTTTCTCGGTTTTTTTTTCTTTCAAAAATACACCCATCCGGCTTATCAATTAAGAACTTAGCACCACGAAACTACAAGCCTTGCTTCTTCACGCGCTTAACGGTGTTGGTAATTAAGGTAAAGCAGAGCAGAGTGACTGCTCGATACTGATGGGCCTGTTTCTTTAATCAGATAGAAAGGTAGAGGCTGAATGTGAAATGAATACACGAGATTGTTGCAGTCGAACAGGAACAGGGGGATAATGAGGGGTGAGACTGGCTCAGCCGGGAACGGTGTGGCACGTGATAGCACTACCGTTGGGAGCGTGGAGTCCACTACACTATTTCTCATGTGGGCTGCATGTCCGCGTCGTGGCAAGTCGTATCTCCTTCTTCAGGCACCCAGAGAAACGTGAGCAGCTTGGACGAGTGGCAGCGCTGGGCTGAGTTAAACCTAAGCAAACCACGACGCAGGTTCTTGTGTAATTCATTGTTTTTTCTTCGGTGCACCCCGCCTCTCAAGCATTAATTTTAGCAATCGTAGAGCGGCCTTACGCTGCGCAGGTAGTGCTTTCACGAAACGCATGTTCCGGGAGATCATAATATATGTACGTCGGTGCCGCTCCCTTCTCATAATCTTAAGTACGCCTAGCCGCGATTTTGCTTCGGCAGGTTGTTTTATCTACTCGCCATGCTTGCGATTGATGGCTTGATATTTTTTAGCTAAACAGAGAGAAAAAATACGTGCTTAGGCACTTATACCGGCACCGAAGGTGAAGTCGCTTTTTTTTTTAAATACCGCTTCCTCTCTTTTTAACACCATTCGCACAGATTGGCAGCTAGAGTATGATTGGCTGGTGTTCTAGTTTTTGATTATATTCAAGGCGAACATTTTGCACACTGGCTGTGGGCCTAGAAGGAGCCTAAGTTAACGGAAGGTTTGGAGTGAAATGAGAATAAATACGGTAGCACAGAGTAGTAGCCATGCATTCGGAATCAACGCTCTTACATTTGTTAGGAACTACGGTGCTGCGACGTTGACAGTCAAGAGCGTACAATTTTTCGGCCGCATAATGTGTCGCCTTGTACTTTGATGTGTCCTAACTTTGCCGCGAGGCTGTCTCCTAACTAAGACGTAAATAGTGCGTGCAATCAGAATGCTGTGTGTAGCGGTAATAAAGTGTAGTTTTAGGAAAGTAAGAAGTATGAGAGAGCACAGTTTAAGAGCTGTTCAAACACCAAGAGTCACTGAACTAAGATTGTATACATATGTCCTATTATGCACCTAAGCACAATTTATACGACGCAGTTCCGTGAGATGGTCTTTCTGACTATAAATGATGCAAACGTTGCTAAGGCATTGCAAGCTGTCAAAATGGTTGGTTCAATTTGAATGATAGATCGATTTATTGATCGATCGACGCCCCACCGCAGTGGTGCAGTGGCTAAGGTAATCGGCTTCTGACCCGCAGGTCGCGGGATCAAATACCGGATGCAGCGGCTGCATTTCTGATGGAGGCAGAAATGTTGTATGCCCATGTGCTCAGATTTGGGTGCACGTTAAAAAAACCCAGGTGGTCGAAATTTTTAAAGCCCTCCACTACGACGTCTCTCATAATCATATGGTGGTTTTGCACGTTAAAGCACAGATATCAATCGATTGATCGATCGATTTAGCGAAATTTTGTCTGCTTTCAACATCCAACGAAAAATGACATATTAACGGGAAGCGATTATGTTTAACGTAATTAGGTGCACGAGCGATACCGAACCCAGTCCACACCAAAAGGGAGCAACTGTTTCAATATTTGAACTTGCGGCCTTTTAGTCAGTGTAAAGTGCACCACAGTCAGGTAACTATCTCCGCTCGTTTTTCTTGCTTACTTTTGGCTCTGTGCAAAAGCTCCATTGTCTTTTTTTTTGTCCGGACTATGTAGATAGACTGTTCTGCTAGAGAGTGGTATTTTTGGTTGAATTTCGCGTGTGGTCGACAGAACATGCTCTAATTAAATAATATATAGGTATGTGGTGTTTAACGTCCCAAAACCACCATATGAATATGAGAGACGTTGTAGTGGAGGGCTCCGGAGATTTCGGCCACCTGGGGTTCTTTGACCTGCATCCAAATCTGAGCACACGGGCCTACAACATTTCCGCCTCCATCGGAAATGCAGCCGCCGCAGCCGGGATTCGATCCTGCTCTAATTAAATACAATGTTAAGCAAGCTACATAGGGGATGGGTGATGTCCTATTCGTCCATTATATTTCGTTTGTGGCATGTCCTTTCTTTACTGTTTTATTTTTTTTTTGCTAGTGGAGTATTTCAAGATTTCATGGAGGAGTATTGTGTTTCCGATGATTACAATTGCTAAGTTGCTTGTGATGTGACATTAGGCTTATAAACTACAATCATACTGTGAACATATAATTTACTTAATTTATTCTTCTGTTGGCGCCAGTTCCTGAATGAGCCCCGACGCACAGCTCGCGAGGTTGAGCAAGATGGCGAGACGAATTAATGAGATATAAAGCGCGAACATTTGTTCTGCGTCGTGTGATAATGAGAGTTTAGCTCGCCAGGGACCACTGATTTCTCCCCGAGCGACTATGCGTTCACAACGTCTGCGGAAGACATAAATAACGGTACATGAACGCTGAGCATTGCATAATAGAACAAGCTGCGTGAATTGTTAATTACTCGTGCTCATTTCATTGCCTTTGGCAAGCTTTTTTTATTTTGGTGCCGAATGCGCTATGAGCATGAAATTACGTGTGAGGAAACGTGAAAAAGAGAAAGGAGTCCGCTTGGGATGAGTGCGTCATAATGAGCTTGTTTGAATGCACGACATTCTTCTGTTTCTCCTGTTTATTTCTTTTTTAGACTTCACTATATCTGCAGTTTGATCTTGGTAACGATGAAAAACCCGGGCAATGAGTTTAAGAGCGCGCACGCGCACTTTGCGTTAGCTGACTACTGATGACGGAAACGTGTTGAAGTTGCTGAGCTTCAAGGAGCGCCAACAGTACATAGTGTATATAAATCGCACGCCGGTAATCAGCTGGCAAAGATACGCTGTGTGGCTTAGTGGTTTGCGTCGCACGCTCAGGAGTGAGAGGTTGCTGGTAAATACCCACTGTAAATTTTTTTATTTCCAATCTGTTAGTATGTATTTTACAACGTCATATTCGTCATGTAAACTAATCAGCGGATCTGTGGTGGACCGCGGCATAAGGCACTTTCGTGTTAACATAATCGCCGTATGCCCATTGGGTGTTTAGTTTTTGTTTATCTTGAAGCTTGCAAGCTTGCGCTAAACAAATAAACACAACGTAGACTCATGCCTTCAAATTCATAACGCCTTTCTGTGTGACATAATACACCAAATAGGCGTACAGGTAAGTTTTCGAAAGGGGCTTTGGTTCTGATTAGCAGATGATATTAGATGGAGTATCCGTGTGCTTGTGTGAAGGTGTTCTGATTTTTAAAAAAAATTTTTTGGCTGGCGAATGAAGAGCCACGCCCCTACATGAATGTTGGCTACACACAAGCGTCGAAAGAAAAGAAGAAAAAAGCACAACAAAGCAAGTTGAAGCGCTACAAACTTAGTGGCTAGAGATGATATAGACGGACTAAACCACTTCCACAGGAACACTCCCGTTGAAAGGCTGTATAAGCGATTGGAAGCCGTAGCGATTTCGAGACGTGTAAAATAGCGTTGATTGTCACAGCAGTATAGCATGCCTCATTCATTAAACACAGCCAGGAGGTGACAGCGCTGAGCAGGCTTTTCTGCGAGAAGTGACAATAATGCGAAAACGATCCCTTGGGCTTTTTTTTCTTTTTAAGGTGAGCAAGACTAAAGAAAGAAAGAAAGAAAGAAAGAAAGAAAGAAAGAAAGAAAGTAAGAGATAAATAAATAAATAAATAAATAAATAAAAAAGAAAGGAAGCCCGTTTTCTTGCATCGCGCGCTTTTTTTAATGGCTTCTTGCTCTGCATGCCTTACCTGTCTATGTTCTTGGGGGTGAACAGATACTTGATAATATTACCCTCATTTGTTTGTGCGCGTGTCGCGTCTCATTGGGCTAGGTGGCAAAATTAAAATAATGTGTTTTGTTTTGTTTATTTTGCCAGTATGCAGACGATTTTACGTAATAAATGTGGGCACGAACATTACGGTCTGTTAAACGAATGTTTTTTTTTGTATATCGCATACTGAATTGAAAAGGTCAGTAAACATGGAGCGCAACAACCCAATCAGCTTAAAGCGTGTGTATTTTTTGTAACACTGTTTGTTTACTTGTTAAATATACAAAATGGCAAGGTTAACAGCTGGATATAGCGGCACCGAAATTCAGCCGTAAAATAGTCAACAGAAGAACAGTGTAGCCGGAACACTTCAAAGAAAAGAACGAACCCTTTTAAACATGGTGACCCGATTTGAAATAGTAAGTCTAAAAGATTGGGGTGGCGAAACGCAACTGCCGAACATCTACATACACTCTATGTCACTCAATTTACATTATATGGGACAACGCTAAGGTAACATATGGTTGCTCATCGATACGATACCTAAAGATTTGCCCAATCATCGTGATTCGATTCGTCGAGATTCGTGAAGTTTTTTTTTTCCTGAGTACATTTGCCGTCTGTCCGTGTGTGCCCTGCATGACGTAAGCGACGAAGGCCCATTCACAGCGCTTTGTCATTCTTGAGCCTCGGGTGCTCGTAATGGTCGTTTGTCCCCACATGACTTCAGAAGCGGATGACGTAAACACGAATGCAACCGCTTCTGTTTCCAACCATGCCTATAGTTCGTTCAGACGCTTGTTCCTTCTTCGAATGTGGATAGGGCTGCAGGACAGCGTGTTTCCTTGACGATGGCTCACTGTATATACAAAAGAAAAGAGGAGACAATTTTGTACGACGCGCCCGCTTCTTTCAAAAGTGCGTGGGGACGCAGTAGGACCCGTAATGAAGGCCTGATGGGCAATCAGTCGGTGTACACCACAGTTCTTTTCTGTCTCTCCCTTTTTCCTGTAGACGACTTCCAGTGCCGAGATTCTCCCTCTTTTGCCGATTGACTTCCGTCCGTTTGGTCTCTGGTTGCTGCTGTGTCGTGGAAGGCTGCTGAATGGCTAGGTGAATGGTTCATTTGTTTCAGGCAGGGACAGCGGTTGGAACTCGATCTTCCTATTTTACCCGAGTCAGTTCGGTAATCGCGAAATTGCCGCCTGATTGGCGCAGTGAAACGAAATGTAGGAACGGTTGGGGGCATCTTTGAACGATTAGGCGATGAGTTCGAATCGTGGTGCGTAGCCTAGCAATCCGTGTAATTTCCTTTCTTGCTAT
Organism: Rhipicephalus annulatus; assembly: GCA_013436015.1. Classification (NCBI taxonomy): domain Eukaryota; kingdom Metazoa; phylum Arthropoda; class Arachnida; order Ixodida; family Ixodidae; genus Rhipicephalus; species Rhipicephalus annulatus. The sequence continues at coordinate 363,472 of WOVY01010601.1, read as the reverse complement.
TCTTGCGTTTTTACTGACTGCTTAAGCCGGTTTGGCCATGCGGGAAAATGTCTGTCTAGTTTGTTTTAGGCATATATATATATATATATATATATATATATATATATATATATATATATATATATATATATATATATATATATATATATATATAGCGATTAGCCGTTCAGAAAAAAGAAAAACTACACAACTATGGTTGCCAGGAGACATCGACGTGTCCAGAACTATTCTAGGAGCCACCAATGACGTGTTGTGTAGGTGTGGAATTGATACATCCTAGAAGCGAGAATACTAGTCATTGGAGGAGAGGGTTGACAAATAAGATTATTTGGATGAGAAGCTGTCAAGCCTGTGAAAATTATACACATGTGTAGAGTATTGCAGAGACCTACAGCATAGCAAAATATACAAGCGCTTTCCAACCCCCCCCCCCCCCCCCGTGCAAAAAAAAAAAAAGCGACGGTGGCTGCAACCGACGCCACATTTCGAATCTGGGCCACCCGCTGAGTGTAGGAGAAGGAAGCTTTACAGGGGTATCGGCTGCAGGACGGACAATGGCGATGGCTTAAGCGATAAGCCGACCACTTTCTCGGCGAACGGTGGTAGATTTGGCGCGGACCGTTAGAAACCAGTGAGGCTGAAGAGTAAATTGTCGCCCGAGGAAAGGGTGTATCTCTCCCGCCGCGTCCGTCACCTCATTTCTCAGTTTGTGCTTTATTGCTTAACGAACGTTTCTCGAGGTGTCTTGTAAAAAGCTACTGTGAAACAACGGGGCAAAATGTGACACTGCCAAAGAAAACTGAGCGTTTGGCCTTTGGTAGACTCAAAGGCTCACGAACTCACTGGGAACAGCGCGTCTCTTTTTAGCTTTTGCTCGCGTGGAATCTGGTCGTTTGTTCTCACAAAGTGTATACCTATAAAAAGTAAATTGAAAGAAGAAACAGTGCAGCAGGGGACACAATCTTCTTTTCCACGGAGATAAGAGCACAAGCGCGAGCACGTCGGTACACGCCGTTGCTCTTATTCTCGCCGGGCAGTTAGCGCACAACGGCAAATGCTGCGAGGTCGCTAGGCTGGAGGCTTTAGGGTTACTCGATTTCGCACTCCCTCCCCTTCTCCACTTGCCTCCTGGCCTTTGTTTGCTCGCAATAGTGCACCGGCCTTGATTCGATTCCCATGTTCTGGCATTGCCTTTTGGATTTGTTTTGCAAGTTGTGGAAAGCGAAAGAAGGGCCAGATTCCAGCAAAACCTAGCGGGGAAGCCGGAAAACAATGTTCCAAGTACGCAATTGCTTTTTTATGGCCTACCTAGGGGCGGAGAACTTCATGCTTCAGAGGTGCACAAACATGCATACGTGCTTTCCGATAAAACTGTCTGTGTCGTGGTGACGACGTTGTGCCAGGAACACGGCTCTTGCAAAGCTGGAAATTCACAAAGAATTGGGTGGCTCAGTTTCAGTTACGATGTTGTTATAGTACATATAAGTAAAAATGAAAAGAAATGAATAGTTGAATAAGGCTGATTTTTAGCTTTTTATGTCTCAAAACTGCAATATTGTTACGGGGAAGATTTATTCACCGACAGTGGGTCTTGCTAACGCCTTAAAGAGCGCACAGTCATGCAGGCCAACGAGGGAAAACTCGAGAGTCCAACCCACAACAACCACGTTGTCGTCTTCCTACTTTTGGGTGTCATTTCATCTGTGCCGGAGCGACAGTTTTATAGACCTATCAATTTGCTGATTGAGACAGCCTGCATGGTTGAGGACTCCGCAATCTCGCCTGTATCCAAAATGTGAATGACATAGCCGGGATCGAACCAGTGACCTTAGTTTTAGCAGCAGATCACTGTAACTACATAGCCACAAAAACAAAACAAACAAAAAGTAAAAGACAAAGTTCCACACTTCAGACAAATAGTGTCAAGCCCTTATACCTTTATTTAAAAGAAGAAACAAGACAAAATTAAGAGGGGGACGCAGTGTGTGTTGCAACACATTTAGACTGACTAGCGATTCTGAAAATCGGCCACATGTAGACGATGTAGAAACGCCTATTCTCGATATTGTTTTTTTTTTGTATATCCAAAGCACGTTCTCCAATATACGAAGCAGCCATTGACTCGACTGTGACTGAAATTTATGACTTAATATGCTTCCTGTACGAGACTCTGCTATGTCCTATGAAACATCAATTTTGGTTGTTATTTTAACTCCCTCTTTTTTCCGACACACCCTGCAGAAGCGCGCGCATGAATTTTATCAAAAATATAAATCTAGGTTCCGAAAACGAGGCTCGCGCCAACGCTGTAAATAAATGACGTTATCCGAGGTGAGCCAGAAGCATAACGGTGTATTGCGTCCGAGTTTCGGCGCATGAATAAGAAAACTATCTTTTTTATTGAGAAGTAGTGTTCCCCGCAAACCGGGTGTCGTAAAGCTTTAACAGCTTCTAGGCAGTTCTGAGGTTTCGTGGAACCGCTCCCGGTGCATTTTTGTGCCACAGAAAAAAAGTAGTATCAATATGTGCACTAAATGTAATGTCACCTTTGCCCGTCTGATTTCAACAAGAAAAAAAAAGCGGTGCTTATGTAACGTCAATGAATATTTCGAACACTGACTTCACTGCAGCATACATGAATCTGGAAATTACGGTATGAAGACTGGTTAACAGTTCTTTAAAAAAAAAGTCTCAGCCAAAGATCACCTCGCACTGTGAATTAATAGGAAAGGGGGGGGGGGTGAGACATACTGTTTTAAGTAAGTCAGTGTCAGATTAAAATACTCTGCAGATGCAACCTCTATCGCTTGATTGATTACTATGTGTTGTTTAACGTCCCAAAACACCCATATGATTCTAAGAAACGCTGTAGTGGAAAACTACAGAAATTTTGACCACCTGGGGTTCTTAAACGTGCACCCGGCCTCTATCGCTTGAGAGCCTTATGTAGTGGCCGATGACACTGCGACGCCTGGAATTGTTGGAAGCCTTCCTTGCATATTGCTTCAACTTCTCCGATGCCGCTGCTTTTGTCTTGCCATAAGGTCACACACGCTTACAGGCAGGCTTACACATAACTATGGAACAAGTGGGGGTGCATATTAACGTGGTTGGGCCGTCTTTTCGAAAAGCTTGTATTGCTTCTGGCTGCCTGACGAAGTATGGGCCTGTCTGATGTAACAGGCGCCACATGTCAGCGGTATCCTGTACACAGTATTCTTAATGCAATTGGCAAAACGCGTTCTGTGTTTTTTTTTCTTTGCACAGCTGTTCCTTGTGTCTAGCCGCGAATGTCAGCCTATAGCCAGCTAGGAAAGTGTGGCTGACATTTGCGGCTAGACACACGAAACATCTGTGCAGAACAAAACACAGAACGCGTTTTGTCAATTTCATTAAGAACATTGTTTACAGGATACCACTTTCGTGCGGCACCTTTTACATCGGACAAACTGGAAGATGCCTAAACGACAAATTTCGGGAGCATGCGTGCACTGTTCGCGGCAGCAACGATGGTGTTATGCCTAACATGTCAGTAGATTTAGCTGTAAAAGTTCAGTTTCACAGCACAGTCAACAAGCACAAAGATGAGCGCACGAGGATAACCATTGAAACAGCAAATTTAGCGCGTGATAACTTGACTTGCGTGAGCAAACCGTCATTAGCTCTGCCCAATAAGGAGCTTGCGTTTTAGGGTCGAAGCTCTTCTTAGCCTAAACTTGTTCTGCGTCAGACGAAACCGGCAGTATCTCCCGAACAGTATAATAAATAGCGCTGTCTCATCACCCTTTTTCGTCGCATTTCCTAGATGGCATGTTCTATAGATGTGTGTGCAGCGGGACGCACGGATGGATGGATGGAAGGACGCACAGACGGAGGCACAGGTGGACTCACGGACGGAAGCAATCACGCACAGACGGACGCACGGAAGTACGCATGCATGGACGCATGGACGGATGCGTGGACGGGTGGACGGACGGACTTAAGGCTGCAATTCAGACAAACAGGGTAAAAATAGAAAAAAAAAGAAACAATAGTGTACAAGATAAAAGAGCCCGTCTTTCCAAGCTTAGAAAAGGCGGCAGCTTCGAACCTGCTAGCGAGCAGATAAAGATCTCTGACGTGTGTCATCGCCACTTATGTTCATACAGGGAGCACCGCAAACACACTTGTACAGAGCAGGAAAGCTCGCCGCGGTACCACAGTCGGCTCCTTATTCCAATCTCCTCGACCCTCCAAGGACCTTACTGCGGAGACAGAAACGAGACAGATAATGATGGCTAGCTGAAAGAAACAATACAAAGGAAGTAAGGAACATCGTTCTCGTGGATCAGCAATGGGTGGTGTTTGGTGTGTGAAAAATAAACGAGTTGTCCGAAGAGTACTGCATTCGGACGGAGCCATTGCATCGCCGTGACTCGATTTGCTGCTCCCAGCGCCGTGCTTGTCAAAGGCGCCGTGCTGCAACCGGCGCCTTTCTCCCATTTCACGAACCTTCTGTGTGCCTAGCTGTCTCGGCAAGCTGGCCGACGGTGAAATGTCGATCTTGCCAGAGGCTCTCGAGGAAGCTTTCGCCGGGCAGCAGCTGCGGCTGTGGCTAATACGCAAGACACCGCGGGAAAAAAAGAAGTGAGCTAACGCTGTGCACGGGGCTTGCTGTACATTTACGTTTTCTCCTTTTTTTTTTATCGAGAAGTCAAGGAATGGGAGAACATGTTATGTGGAACTGCCTCCAGTCCTCGTTGGAGGCAGCGTGTGCTGGTCTGATTTCCATAATACACTGGGTGGTGGTTCTTGTCCTGCTCCTCTATATACGCCTCATACCTTCTACGGAGAATATGCGATGAAGCTGGCAGGTGGTGCTCGTTGTCGCGTTTGTTTTCGCAGTAGTAGCGTTTCAGCATGTCTTCCCTGCAAATGTGACGCTCATAATTTTGTTAATCAGCTCACCTTTTGTGAATTTTGACCATATTGATACAGGAGAGATGTTAGTATTACCTCTTCAGACAGTTTGATCACACCAGCGAGCGTAATCATTTTTCATTTATGGATGAAAACGCGAAAACGTAGGCTTAGTTAAGGCTAGCTATTGCAACTGCATGATAATCTTTATTGAAGAGCCCATCCTCCTCCCTCAACTCGAAGGAAGCAAGAAAGTGGCAATGTCATAAGCTGTTGCTGGAAATGAGAAAGAAAAACACAACACACCGACGAAACTGTCATATTCATATCTTTTATAAAATATTACGTAACTACCGGATTCATGTGAAATTCTATTGGAGTAACCTGACCTCTTTACACAGTCTTGTGTGTGTCACGTGACCATCGCGCTATCTTAAGAGACACATAACAGCCTCTAAAATTCAGACGACGGCTTTTTCGGGTCGGGAATGGTGAAGTTAGACCACGTAGCTTGGTGAATTCAGGCCAAGTGTAATGTTGTGTAGACGTTCCTGTTCCGCTCTACGCGTACTGCCTGCCATCGGGTTTTTCCGTATTCACTCATATTTGAAACTAATGGGCGTAATGCGGCATCTTATCGCACATTTCCTTGGTTTGGCCTCTATGGGTCACCGATCGCCCTTCACAAAAATAGAAATGAACCGGGAAAATGAGTGAAAAAAAAAGGAGCTGCGCTGTTACTCCCTTGCGTAAATCAATGTTTTCAACAGCACCGCTAGGGTGATATTAGGACGATAATCAGGTACAGTTTACCTCCCTTCCGCTTCTTTAAACTTTCATCGCTATAGCCTGAACCCGACAATTTGGTTCACCAAAACTTTGCTCACTTCCCAGCTTCTTCGTACTCTTCACAGTTGGCACATACGCGCTCTAGAGCGGGTTTATGCCAACTGTGTCCACATACATACATACATACATACATACATACATACATACATACATACATACATACATACATACATACATACATACATACATACATACATACATACATACATACATACATACATACATACATACATACATACGTACATACGTACATACATACATACATACATACATACATACATACATACATACATACATACATACATACATACATACATACATACATACATACATACATACATACATACGGAGAAGCGACAGACACACCCCATAAGGAGCTTCGCCCCTAAAAATGCACGAGGTTGCTGGGAAGTGAGCAAGGCATGAAAGGAAAATTTCCTTCCCTGCTAAAAAAGCGTGTTGTCAATAACAATTATATGAACCGACTCAATGGGTTCTTGCCGTCGCCGTAGCCGTCGGCGTCATGTCGCGAGTAAAGTTCAAACTGATAAGATCCCCTAGCACATCGTACGTTCTGCCCGTGGGTGGTGAATGCAGCTGAAGCGAAGATCGAACGAGCCGGCCCATATCTATCGCTCCGAGACACGTTCGATAATACGCTCCCCCGTTCTCCGTCACCAGTTAGACCGGCCGCCAATAGCTCAAGGGGATAGGAAACACCTCACCTGTTTTTGAGGAGAGAGAGAGAGATAAAGATGCAAGGAAAGGCAAGGAGGTTAACCAGACGCACATCCGGTTTGCTACCCTGCACTGGGAAAGAAATGAAGGGGAGAAAAAAGAAAGGTTGTAGAGAGATAAGAAGGTACACACAATCACGAGCACACTCGGGGGAGCACACACAGTCTACAGGCGGTCGCTCAGGTTTGTTGACTTTAAGTAAAGTAGGAGTGCTTTAGTCGCTTTCTACGCAACTGAGGCAGATGAGCTTGAAATATGTAAAGAGGGAAGGGGGTTGTCGAGAGGCAACTATGACCTTTGACTTTACAAGCGTGGTGGTCGCTGGCACCGCGTTATCTCGGTAGCCATTTGCTGGCAGCACGTATACCTTTCCTTGTTCAGTGCACTCAACGCGAAGAGAATGTCAGAAGAATGTCCCTGGAGCGGCCGTATTCTATTAAAATAGCGTGTTGTCGAGTTGCGCGAGACCGAATCCAAAAGAGTTGGCAGCCATACTCATTTCTCATAGCATTACACTTTGTTGCTATCGCATTTGTTGCTGCACCCTTGCGGTGGAACTGCGACTTTTTTTTTATCCTCAGCCTTCCTGGGTATTCGCCCAAGTCCAACATCTACTCCGGAGTGATGGTGCTATACTCGAAGCTAGTGGGGATGTCACGTCCCCGGCCCTCACGTGATGTCCTGCGGCAGCCATTGTTTACTCGATGACGCGGACAATAGCCGAGACCTTCGTCGCTCCGTGCCCGGCATCTGTGTGGGAGGACTCCAGCATCACCCGCGAACGCCGGTTGCCTATCTCTTTTTCGGGCTCCCTTGTTTTCCACTGTCCATCTGCGTCTTCATCGCCTTCCTTCCTCCTTTTCTTAGTCCTCCTCGCCCCGATTTCCCCGCGCCCGTCCCACATATAGCCTTCGGCACATGCTCATTGAGTCTTTGTTCAGGCCGTTGTCACAATGAACGTACCGTTCAAAGTGGCAGCCACAATAGAACAGCTCTCGCCGTTATTCTGGCAGGAGCGGTCTCGCGTATTGTGGTGTCCTGGGTGCCTCCTTCGCAAGAGTCGCAAACTCGGACCAGTATAGCACCATGGTCCGAGTAAGGCAGGGAGAGAAGGTCGGCGATACAGCTCGGTGATATTGCTCCAGCGAGTTTATCACCCGCTCAGAATTGAGCAGTCGCTTGATTCCTATACACTCATATGTACGGGATAGTTAGCACCGAGAAAGCTGTGACGTGCAAACACTTCCGCTTCGAAGCGATGCCCGCGCGTAATAAACGCTGCTGCGCGTGTGTGTGCTCAAAGCGACGGAGAACTTTGTAGTGTGCTCCTTCGGCCGTAAAATCTGACAAACAGGCTGGTCGTTAAAGTTGTCGCTGCCCCCTGTTCCCTCGTGGTGTTTACGACAACATCATCGGAATAAAGGAGGCTTCTCCGCGTATGTGCACTCTTTCGTATCCCTTATTAAAGCAGCCACGTCGTCGGCTGAACTGGGTGTAGCTATTGGGCTCGCTTGACGGCGCAATATTTTGCTGTAGAATGCAATTGCTCATCAGAATTGCTTTTTCCGCGTATGTTTTGTCTAACGTTTTTGAGGCTGCAATATTTTCCCCATCGCCCGAAGCTCCACGACGCGGTGAAGAAGTGCAAAATTCTTTAGCAGTGTCAACGCTGAATTCGAACACAGCACATCGCTTGATTGTCGTATACAAGGGAAGTACATAACGGTATATGAAATTAAAAAATCATTATGACATTTTTTTAAAGATTGACATGCGTGTATATTATAGTTTAATACCACTGTTAACTCCAGCGCACATATGTCAAGGTGCGTGTTACTGAGTTCGGGGTTTTATACTCGCTATAATTACTCGATAAATCAAAGTTGTCAGTCGATTTATCAGAATTGCTGATGTATTCCGCCAGTGACTTGTGCCTTGAACTCACCTTGATTGGGAATTTCGAGGGGGTCTCGTTATTTCCGTCAGATGGACTCATTTAATAGGCGGCTGCGCCTGTGCCGTGACACCAAAAAAAAAAAAATAGGGCGAAGATTTTTCCTTCCTAATTTGCCCTGGCATTTTATTTAGTCCCTCGGGTCTCCTCAAAGCATTAATGCGCTCTACCTACGCTCCCGTCCATTAACCACACCGGCGGCTGCTTATTCTTTTTTTTTCTAAAGACCGTTTGAAGTCACTTATACCCGCTGCTCGAACCAAGCGCCGTAAACTTTTAAATTATGGGGCCCAGAGCAGGGCACCGTATCTCTAATCACCTATCAAACGTTTGTCTTCTGAATTTCGCGTAGTTTTCTGGGGGACTCCCAGCGCTAGTCCAACGCTGCTAACAACTAATGAAGTCCTTTTAATCTTCGCGACATCAGATCGCCCTCGGTGCCCTGCTTTTTTAACTGCACCCGCGCAGACTTTTCCCGCTTTCTTTCGGTTTAGCCTCAAGCGACTTGCCCCGCCGCGGTGATCTATAGCGGCTAAGGTACTCGGCTGCTGACCCGCAGGTCACGATACCGAATCCCGGCAGCGGCGGCTGCATTTCCGATGGAGGCGGAAATGTCGTAGGCCCGTGGGCTCAGATTTGGGTGCACGTTAAAGAACCCCAGGTGGCCGAAATTTCCGGAGCCCTCCACTACGGCGTCTCTCATAATCATGTGGTGGTTTTGGGACGTTAAACCCCGCAAATCGATCAAATCAATCAATCAGCCTCAAGCGACGTGTAAGCAAGCGCATGGCGTGCATCATTTTCGGAAGCATCATATTAAGTGATAACCAAAGCACTCAGCTTTCCGCGATGTCAGCGTGTGGCTTTCACCATCGGCTAGTCAGGCTTAATCTACAGTTTACACCGGTGGCGCTTACGTGCAAAAGATTGTAAAGATTGGAAGGGGTGCGTTCCGCTCTAAACGGGACCAAACGCGTTGCTTCGATGCATATACGAACTAAGCCTTCCTGTCAGTATTCCGCGAATAAAATCACCCTTATTGTGGGGCGTACAGGAGGCTTTAGTTAGGAATTGATTTGGTACATGCGGAGTTCACAATGACATTTAAATTATTAAAAAAAATTAGCAACTTTGCAGGAAGAGAATGCACCACACGCTTTTTGCGTATACGAGATGTGTAAAACGGGAAGCGTGTGACGTGTGTCACTTTTCTGCGCGAGTTTATTTCGGTTTTAAAATGAAGAAAAAAGGCAGTTTAGAATACGCTGCACTGCCACAAGGTTTGTATTGTATTTTATTTACTATTTCGAACTATTACAGCCAGCTTCTTTGAAAGCAAGGAGCTCGAAGCTGCCGACGTTAAAAGCCACATTTATTTTGAGTAGAAATAAAGGGTACACTTAGAAAACTAATTGCATCTCAAAATTCAACGTTAGTAAGTGTTAACACCTGTAAGACTACTATTTTCTACATGCCAATTACAGTGCTATTTTGATGAAAGCGGCAACATTCAGAGACCATAGAAAACATGCACTATTTGATCATCAACCTGTCGGTCTTGAATCCACACTTTGATTGCCATCTAAAATTAAAAAAAAACACCGTAAGGATGTGATTGAAATCAAGGAGGAGACAACATTTCTATTTTTTTTTTGGTCGAGAAAAGTGTGGGCGCTTTCAAAAGAAGGAAGAAATGTAACCGAGCTTTGTAAAAAAAAAAAGAGATACCATGGAAGGTAGCTCGTGTCGAATTGACAGGCTGTCGTGATCTCGATTCGCAGACTTCGCGGACTGTCAGCTGTAGCCGAAGTTCAATCTGGAAGTCGATGGTGTTCGTGTAGGTAAGAAGGAAGGTGGGGTGGGGTGGGGGGCTAAATACTGTGGACAGAGATGTGAGTGAGTGCGAGGAAGCGAGGGCTAGGACAAGGGAAGGGTGTGCGACAGAGCTCGAAGGCTCGTCTCATCGCCCTAATGGTGCCCGGCGTGCTTCTGATTACCAACCGCACCCACCTTCTTGGCCGCTTGTCGGCCGAATTCTTGGAGTGACACCGTTTCTTTCTTTCCTTCTTTCTTTTTTCTTTCCTTCTTTCCTTCTTTCTTTCCTTCTTTCCTTCTTTTCTTCTTCCTTCCTATTTCCTTCTTTCCTTCTTTCCTTCCTTCCTTCTCTCTTTCCTTCCTTCTTTCTTTCCTTCTTTCTTTCCATCTTTCCTTCCTTCTTTCCTTCCTTCCTTCCTTCTTTCCTTCCTTCTTTCTTTCCTTCCTTCTTTCTTTCTTTCCTGCTTTCTTTCTTTCCTTTCTTCTTTCTTTCTTTCCTTCCTTCTTTCTTTCTTTCTTTCTTTCATCCTCCGCCCCAAGTTGAACAAATGTTTGCCAGAACTCGCGATCGCACTACAAAACTCAAAGTGCGCTTCCGAGATGCGTAAAAGAAATCGGCATCCCGTCTTCTCGTTGGCTATTCCTGTCGTCGCATTCAGCGCTTGTTTGGTTCTGTGTCAGCACCCGAACGACCATATCGTCAATGACGCGCTGACGGTCCGATATGTTCGTCGTGTGGCTCCTGTGAGACACCGCATTGATTGATTGATATGTGGGGTTTAACGTCCCAAAACCACTATATGATTATGAGAGACGCCGTAGTGGAGGGCTCCGGAAATTTAGACCACCTGGGGTTCTTTAACGTGCACCCAAATCTGAGCACACGGGCCTACAACATTTCCGCCTCCATCGGAAATGCAGCCGCCGCAGCCGGGATTCGAACCCGCGATGTGCGGGTCAGCAGCCGAGTACCTTAGCCACTACACCACCGCGGCGGGGCTGTGAGACACCGCAACACATCATTTTAGAGTGCCATACATTCGTCGTGCAGCGAGCACTACTCAAGAAGGACTATAAATAGATTGGACTTATATGCACGACCTTTCACGATAGTCCGTTGCCAGGAGGATGTGCTTTTAAGTGTGACCAGGCCCATCGAGCCCTTTTAACTCCCTTAAATAAAACGGACTTGGCGTCGCGTTCTTAGAATTTTTCCATTTGCCTATTCATTGTTGTTTGTGTGAGTCCAATCTCCCCCCCCCCTCCTTTTTTTTTACTTTCCTCTTCTGTCTCCCTTTTCCCTTCCCTCCTGCCTTCCTTTCCTGAGGAGGAGGCACGCGTTGTGCCCCTACAGGTGGCAGGTGTCAGCCTGTTCCACCCTCCCCGTATTTCTTCGGTGTCTTCGTGCGTCCTATGCACACAAACCCAATAAACAACAAATAAATAAACCACTCTACCTTATTCAATCTTACTGTCTACGCAATGTCCTTTTTATCATCGCTGTGATGCTCTTGCACTTTTCTGGTGGCGCATACTATGTTTTCTTCTTTCTTTACTAGTGTTGTACGCGCTGTACTTATTTAGGTATATACGGTACGTGTTCTTAGTTTTATATGTCCTATTCTTTCCAGAATCCTTTTCTCTCCAAGTTCCTCTCCACCCTCCTTTCAATCTGTGTTCTCTTTCGGTACAGTGCATCTCACGCTGCTTACAGCCGCACGGCGTTGACGCTTGGCGATGCGGTCGCTTTCTTTTCGGTCGCGTGCATCACAAGCGGCTTTGGAACTGGAGTGCAAACTCTTGTCTGTGCGGATCCATGCACTTTCATGGCTTATTTTGTGCCTTCCTTTTTCCACTTTTTTATTTTCTTTGTTAGACTATCTTTAGTACTTCGCCCCGCCGTGGTGGTCTTGTGGCTAAGCTAATGGGCTACTGACCCACAGGTCGCGGGATCGAATTCCTGCTGCGGCGGCTGCATTTTTGATGGAGGCGAAAATTATTTAAGCCTGTGTGCTCATACTTGGGTGTACGTTAAAGAACCGATCCCGAGAGGTCGAAATTTCCGGAGCCCTCCACTACGGCGTCTTTAATAAACATATGGTGGTTTTGGGACGTTAAACCCCAAATATCATCTATCTTTAGTACCCCCACTAACCAATCCTCTCAAACAGAACACCGAATACATGTTTTATTCTTTCTCGTTTTTTTTTCGTGTAGCGCAACTACACAGAAGTTGTAGATTCATTCGTGCCGTTGCCATCTTCATCATGGTATTGGTGCGCCCACGCGCGAGGTGTCATTGCGTAATCCCAGGCTGGAAGGCTTCCAAGAGAGAGGAAAGAAAGAAAAAACTACAATACTCACTTGATCCCTTTATGTATTCGCACCTCCGTGGTGGTCTAGTGGCTAAGATACTGGGCTGCTGACCCACAGGCCGCGGGATCGAATCCAGGCATCGGCGGCCGCATTTCCGATGAAGGCGGAAACGTTGTATATAGGCCCATGTGATCAGATGTGGGTGCACGGTAAAGAACCCCAGGTATTGTCGACATTTCCGGAGTCCTCCACTACGGCCTTTATAATCATATGGTGGTTTTGGGACGTTAAACCCCACATATCAATCACATCAATCTTTATGTGTTCACCTAAAGCAACTCGAAAATGAATACAACATTTTTTTCTCAGTTGATGCGATGATCCTCCTCCAACCCCTTTGTTGCATTACCCGTTTTTTTATGACTGAAATTTGAACAAGAACCATGCAAGAATACCTTGTCACTAGAAACATCTGCCTTCACAAATTGCGCACAAAGATCGTTGCAGAATTACTGATCAGCTCTACTGCAAAACAACAATAATGCGCCATGAAAACTACAGCTGCAAACGTACCGAACAAACGAAAATAGCATCAGTTAGGTATGTGCGCTGTGTAGTTCAGTGATTTTGAGTAGCAGCTAAAGGAAGTGCAGGTGTTTATGAATTGCGCAACAATGACAAAATGATAAGCAATATCAACGCGAGCACAGCATATGTTCATTCATATAGAACTATGAAAAAAAAAACGAAAATTGGCTTCATCCTTCATGGCGCTCGCAATCAGCCTACGTAAAATGGCAACATCAAAAGCGCTTGCTTGGAACCGCTACGCTCACAATGTTGCAATCATTCGGTAGCGCTGCTTGAAATGTAGAAATCAGCTGCATACAATTATGCTAATCAACTCACGCGCTTCATTTCATGACAATGTACAGGGGTTTCTTATATAGAGGAATGCCGCACGAGGCGCATTAGCCAACAAAGAACTAAAGTTGGTATGTGAGGCACGCATGGCTCTCGCAGTACCTGCTAGGTGAGGAAACGTTTTGAGGCGAGCAAGGAATGTTATGTACAACAGAACACTATTCCGTTTGCTCCGTGTTCTCAAGCTTTAAGCGCAGCATCTGGGCGACTCAAATGTATTTCGAAAAGTCCAACAAAAAGCCTTGAAAAATTGAATTGCTGCACAAACTTGAAGAAAAAAAAAACAAGGGAGACAGGTTTTTCTTCAAGTTTGTGCAGTAATTCAATATTTCAAGTATGAACCAACTAGTCTGCAAAAAAGTATTGCTTCAACAAAAAGCCATCGTGACTTGCTTAGTTGGCCGAGAAGGTGTATGAACCAATCAGTGCGAACCAACTCGTAATACTATGCAGATACGATATGAACGCACAAATTGGCCCCCTTGTTGTGTCTGCTTTGTGCCCTCGTCTACACTTGCTGCGCTTTCGTAATTGCGTTGGAGTGCAAGCTCACTTCACTCGGTGAAGTGAGGAAAATGCGAGGTCCACTGTGCGAAAAAGACAGCGTATTTATTGAATTTGATTTATATTGAGCAAACCATTGAATATCTAGATTCAATTGCCCTTAATGGTTCATGTGTCTGCTCCAGACACAAGAAAGCTAGTCGACACCAATGGTCCACCCGCCTTTCCATATCTGTAAAAACGAATATATTTTCTGCCGGAGATCCTGCAAGGATTGACGTGCGTCATTTCTGTCACGGAAAAAGGTAGTGCTGCAAGTGCGTTAACATCCAATACAGATTTAAAGGCATGTGTTATTTCCACTTCCCTGTTTGTTTTGCAATGGCATTTTCTTTATTGTGTCATTTAGCAAGCATGGCTACACGTCGGAAAAATTTTCATCTGCATTTGGGGAGGGCGAAAATAAAAAATAAAATGAATGAAGCGAACATAATCTATCAAAGATAGTATGTGGGGTTTAACGTTCCAAAACCACTGTATGATTGTGAGAGACACCATAGTGGAGGCAAATTTTAACTACTTGGGGTTTTTACATGTGCACCTAAATCAGAGCCTACGAGCCTACAGCATTTTTGCCTCCACAACCTAATGTACGTATTGGTGCACAGATATATAAAAGGCGAAGGAAGAAGAAAAAGTTGAACAAAAAAAAACGCAGGACGAGAAATACTTGTAGAAAAATGCGATAGATGTGATGGAGAGATAAGAAACATAGCCTAAAGAGAAGAGGAGGAAAAAGATAAAGACAAATGGACAGGGAGGCTTGCCGATTCTCCAGCCGGATGGCCACTTCATGCCAGAGAGGAGAAGAAGAAGAAGAATAACTTTATTTATGAAGTCCAGCGAAGTTGATTTGGGGCGGGCCTAGGCGTCGGCCACGAGCCCTTGGGCTCGGGCGGCTTCCTCGGCTCGCTGGACGGCCCACAGTTGTTGTTCGAATGAGGAGCTGAGCAGAGCCCCCTCCCAGCGTGTCCTGCGGTCCGAAACTGCCTCTTCGTGGTTTTCATCGTTGCTTTCATCTAAACTCGAGCATTCCCATAGTATATGTGAAAGTGTTGCCCTTTCATCGCAAACCTTGCATTTTTCTGTTAAATACAGATCAGGGTAACAGAGACTAAAGAGAACTGGATTCGGATAAGTATATGTTTGCAGTTGTCGCCACGCAACTGCCTGTTTTTTATTTAACCTGTTGTGTGGCGGAGGGTACTTTCGCCTTTCTAGCTTATAGTGCTGCGTTATTTCGTGGTAACTAGTCATGCGGTCCCCCCACTCCCACTCCCCCCCGTGTGGAACTTCGCCCGAGGTGGCGTCGGCGTTCGCAACGGCTCGGTTCGTGAGTGCTCGAGCCGCCGCGTGCGCCGCCTCGTTGCCGGCCAGCGGGGTTTGTGTGTGTGCGGGGGTCCATATGACGAAAGTGTCATTTTTTTCCCGAATTTTGTCTTCGTTAGTCATTAGGATTCGCAGCGCCTCTCGGGAGACACGACCGTTCGCATAGTTGCGTATCGCTGCTTGCGAGTCACTAATTACTACTTCGGCCTCAGTGGTCGCCACCGCGAGTGCTATGGCCACCTCCTCGGCCGTCTCGGTCAGTGGCGTTTGCACCGTAACGCTCGTCATGCATGTCCCTTTACCGTCGACCACCGCGGCCACGTAACCACACCTTCGCGCGTATCTGGCCGCGTCCACGAATACCGCTTCCTTGCAATTTCCGAATTTTCTCTGCAAGTCCTGCGCTCTCTGGTTTCTTCGGCCGGTGTGATGTTCCGGGTGCATATTTTTGGGCAACGGCGGAATCACTATCTTTTCCCTCACCATCACGGTTATGTCGGCTTTTTCGCCTTGCTGCGTGTGATAGTGGATTCCCAGTTTTTCGAGGATGTACCTGCCCGTTTTAGTCTTAGAAAGTCGTTCATACTGTGCTACGTTGTGCGCTTCTATTAATTCGTCAAGCGTGTTGTGCAAGCCTAGTTCTAATAATTTCACTGTGCTTGTGTTCATGGGTAAGCATAAAGCTTGCTTATACACTTTCCTGATTAAGCAATCTAATTTTATCTTCTCGGCGACGTGCCAATTCAAGTAAGAGGCAACGTACGTGATTCTACTGAGGACAAAGGCTTGCACAAGTCTAATAGTGTTCCCTTCTTTCATACCACTATGTCGGTTCGTAATTCGTTTTAGAAGTCGGATTGTCTGATTTACTGCGTGTTCCAACCTGCGAACAGTTTCGCCATTGTGGCCATTGGCTGCAATATACAAGCCTAACACGCGTATAACGTCTACTTTGGGAATGACGTGGCCTTCCGAGGTCGTTAGCTGTATCGCTTCCTCTGCGTGATTTGCGCTTTGTTCGCTGTATTTGGGCTTTCGACCTCTGCGCGTAGGTCTGTAAACCAGTAGCTCCGATTTCTCAGCCGAGCAGGTGAGGCCCGTGCCCTCTAGGAATCTTTGAACCGTATCGATGGCTCGCTGTAGCGTCTGTTCTATTTGGCCGTCACATCCCCGAGTTACCCACAGAGTAATGTCGTCTGCGTACAGACTGTGGGAGAGCCCGTCAATCTCTTCTAATTTAGCTGGTAACCCTATGAGTGCGAGGTTAAAGAGCAAGGGCGAAATCACCGAACCCTGAGGAGTGCCGGCGCTGCCCATCTCTATCTCTCCTGACTCTAATTCTCCCAATGTGATCCTCGCTGTCCTGTCCGTTAGAAAATCACGGACGTAGTCGTACGTCCTTTTACCGAGTCCTAATTCTATTATTCGGGTAAGTATAGTCGAGTGCTTGACATTATCAAACGCCTTCTTTAAATCTAGGCCTAAGATTGCTTTGGTAGAAGTGGTCATGCTGTCTATTACCTGGTGCTTGAGTTGTAGCATGGCGTCCTGCGTGGAGAGGCTCTTCCTGAAGCCCAGCATGGTGTGAGGAATCAGATCGTGGTCCTCGAGAAAGTTTGTTAGTCTCGCGAGGACCACGTGCTCCATGACCTTACCAACGCAGGACGTCAGCGATATCGGCCTTAGATTTTCCAGCTGTATGCGCTTTCCTGGTTTGGGTATCATAACGATGCGGGCGGTTTTCCACTGTCGGGGAATACGTCCCTTTTCCCAGCATTCGTTAAGGAAAACCGTGAGGTGCTCTATCGATGTGTCATCTAGATTCCGAAGCGTTTTGTTCGTAACCCCGTCTGGTCCGGGCGATGATTTCGTGTTGAGCCTGTGCAGCACCGCGCGTACTTCAGCAATGCTGAAAGGTCTGTCCAAGCACTCGTTCGCAGTGCCTTTGTATTCAGAGTGGAGCACGGGTCTAGTCGGATTAGTGTATCTCATCCTGAGTTCATGCAAGAGTTCTGCGTGGGTTCCTTTGTAGACGTTGATTATCTTATAGACATTTTGCCTATATGCTGTTTTAGTCTCCTCTGGATCCAGCAGGAACCTGAGGAGATTCCACGCCTTGGTGAACCCTACCCGACTATCCATGCTATTACACGTCTCTTCCCACTGTGACTTGCAAAGCTGTAAAGCGTATTCCTCGATGTCTCTATTCAGTTTAGCTATTCGCCTACGTAAAGTCCTATTGTGTCGTTGTACTTTCCACCGGGCTTGTAGGCTACGTTTAGCCTCCCACATATGCAGAAGCTTACTATCTAGGACCTGGAGGTTTGCCTCAGGAGGGACCTCATGCGTTGCTGCCGCGACATCTTGCCTCAGCATTGATGTCCACTTTTCTATATCTTCGATATTTTCCGAGGAGTCAATCCTATTTTCCCTGTTTTGCCTAAACTTGTCCCACTCTACAAGTTTTAGTAGCTTGCTTTTCTTTTTGCACGGCCCCGCATTGGCACGAATTTCTACAATAGTGTGATCACTGCCCAAATCCTCCTGTGTATTCGTCCAGCATACGTTTGTTATGTTTTTAACGAACGCGAGATCTGGTGACGTATCAGCACAAACACTATTTCCTTGTCGCGTAGGCGCGGAGGGGTCGGTAATGAGAGTGAGACCCTCCAGTAGAGCATCCTCCCATAGGTTTTTGCCTTTCAGGTTTTCGTATTTGTAGCCCCATGCGGAATGATGAGCGTTAAAGTCTCCCGCTACGAGGAGCGCTCGGGTCCCCGCGATGCCGGCCGCCTTCTTGAGTAGCGCGCGGAAGCGGTGCTTAAGTCGAGGGCTACTATACACATTAAGAATGAAAAGACTATTGTCTCGATTCTTTGGAGGTACTATCTCCACCAACAGGTGCGGTATCGCGTTTACCTTAATCTCATGCTGCGTTACGGTTAGGTTACGTTTGACTAGCGTCGCGACGGCCGGTTTGTCCCGAGGAGCGCTATCCTGAAATGACCTGTAACCGGATAACTTAGCTTTAACGTTAGTTTCCTGTAGAAGTATCACATCTGGCTTCTCCTTGCTAATCAGGTATTGTTGAAGATGTCCCCGCTTTCTAGCGTATCCTCTACAATTCCATTGCCAGATTACGTAATTTTTAGTATTGTGAGTAGCCATGGTGATAGTAAAATTTAATATTTTCCAGTGTTCTCCCTAGTCTCTGTGTCCACTGGTCTGTGGTACGGTTTCCCAGTCTGTTTGAGGGGCCCGCAGCTGCTAGCTGGTAACCTTCGCTCGTTGTTTTCAACCCTCATCTGCAGGGTGGCGAGTTGTTGCTGTATTTGCTGCATTGTAGTTGTTATCTGCTGCATCGCGCCTGTAAGCTGGCTAAGCATTCGTTCCATTTCTGCTTTACGCGTGTTCTTTTCATCCTCTATTTCTTTCCTGACTATGCTTATGTCGTCTTCGACATCGTGCCGTTTCCTATCCCTTTCCTCTGTTTTATGTGTTTGAATTTCGGCTTGCGCCGGGTCCACTTCAACTGCCCTGCGTTTCGAGGGGGTCGGCACCGTTTCATCCTTAGATAGTACCTCCCCTGGATTTTCCTGCAATCGGATCGTTCCGCCCTTTTTAGCTACCTCATTTTTTAGACTAGCATTTTCTTCCCTGAGTTCCTCAATTACGTTTTTGTATCTAATGTTATCTCTCTCCAATTGCTCGAGTCGTTTTTGAATTTGCATGATCATGTCGTGTTGACCTTCACTGTTAGAAAAGGCAGTGCCAGACCGCGCACGCTCGCCGGAGGCGGCTGCCGCCCAGCTCACCTTGGAGGCTTTGGGTAGACTGTCGTTACCACCGGGTCCGGCAGCTCGCGTCGCTGTAGTGTCGGTACTGGCGGGAGACGTGCCCTGGGACTTAGGTCTGTCCTTGGCTCGTTGGCGCTCGGCGTTCCTCGACCGAGAGCGGGAGTGAGACCGGGACCGGGAGCGGGAGCGAGAACGCGAGGCGGATCGGCCTCGTCTCTCCCCACGCAGCGCCGAACAGGCGTGTCCACTTTCGCCGTACACCCTATAGCTCTTGTCTGCGTCCTCCTCACGTTGCCTTCTTTCCCACTGGCGTTTCTTCACTATGTAAGGAGTTCTGTACTTGGCTTGGCATTTCCTGTCTCCGGTAGGGTGGTCCTTGCCGCAAAGTCGACATCTGGGCTCACAGCAGTGGTCTTGCGGTGGATCATCACAGCCACAGCCTCTGCATCTTCTACTTTCTGGGTTGGGGCAAACGTCGGATCGATGTCCAAGTCGGCCGCAAGCGTAGCACGTCTCGTACTGTTTCTTGTAGAGCACGCAACGGTGCTCCGTTCCGTTGTAGTATATGTAGCGCGGCACTACACTTCCTTCGAATACGACGATAGCGTGTGCCGTGCTTCCCATCCTCTTCGCGTGCAATAACGTAGGGTTGTGCTCGTTGACGAGGTGTCTCTCAATATCCTCAGGAGAGTCTTCGTCGGGAATCCCACGGATGATGCCCTTGGTTGTATTTTCCGGCGCGGCTGCATATGCACGCGCTGCGTAATCTTTGTCTCCCATGGTTAGCTTGGAGATTTTACAGTATCTTCTGGCTCTCTCTTCCGATGGAGTGCTCACTACTACAATATTCTGTCTTTCATTTACGCGAAAGATATCGCCTCTGGTTTCCTCTTGGTTCAGTCCGGCAGCGGCACGTATGCTGTCGCCGATCCGAGCAGCACGATGTGTCCTGGTGCTGAAGCCATCTCTAGGGCGTACGATGACCTTGATGTCGTCCACCGGCAGATTCGGTTTTTTGGTCGCCATGCTGAGTCGTCGCACGTTTCTGGCTGCTCTTTTGACAAACGCTTCATCATCGTTGAGCGCGTCAGCGGTCTGCGCAGCAGGGTCAGTGCCCGCGACGCGCGCCTTGCGTTCCTTGTATTTGGCCCGAACCTCGAGCCAGCCATTCTCCTTGCGGACATCTGTCGGCGATATTTCTTCACCGTCTACGTGAACAACTTCCATTGCAGTCGAGGATAAAGCCGTTAAGCGAGTAGCAAAGGGGCGTCGCACTGCTCGCTGGGTTCGGCATAGACGCCGGCCGCGTCTGCAGCGCGAGCGACGGCGTCTACCGGTGCTGCGTTAGGCTTAGTTCGTGTGCCAGTGTGGCACCGCAATAAATGAGCTACAGTGTCCAGAAAAGCGGCTCACCTCCGAAAAACTTGATATAGGCAGGATTCGCTGCCCTTCCAGAAACTGCTGAGTAGAATGCCGTTGATCGAAGATCTGAATTTCTGCCACAAACATAAAACATCCGCGGAACCGACGTGAAACGCGTCCGCACCCTCTGGCCCCCCTGGTGGCGCTCGCCAGAGAGGAGAGTAGGAAGAATAAATGACAGTAGAAAAGAGATGCTACAAAAAAAGAAACAAGAGAAGGACAAGAAGAGAATAATACGATTAACGACACTGCTTAAAGCCTGTCTCTAAGACCAGTTGTCCTGATGAAACGCAGCAGCGCTCTCAAAGCCTCCTGTGCTGAGAGGTCAGTCTATACCGGAGTCCTGACGCCCCTTCGTCCAGCAATGGGTGATTGTCAAGTTTATTCACCTCTTTTGAATCTTACGGAGCTCTCTGCTTTATGTAAAGGTAAACAGGCTACGAGTGATAGAAATTAGAGCTAAAAACATTCCATGGACATGCGCCTGTTTTATTTTAATGGGGAAGTTTATCGTGCCGTGTGGAATTAACGCACACATTGCGGCCAGGAGAGTATGAGCACCATAAAATGAAGATAACTTACTCTTGGTCTGATGGTTTTGAATAGTTATGAATACACGATTGAACAACGTCCCTGTTAACGCGTACCTAGTTTCCTCTGTGTATGTTCGAGCTGCTGGCATTTGTCGTTACGCCTAGAATAATTCCAACTGCTTACTTACCAAACGCCGAGTACGATGAACTGTGAGAGCGAGAAAAAGTCATGATATACTGGCAAGTGAATTCTGAAAACTTAAATGCTGTGACGATCGAAGCAGAAAAAAAAAGTACAAGGAGTCTGTTTTTCAGAGCACAGTGATCTGTTTAAATGTGCATCAGGGGAAAATAATAAGAAGTTGAAAAAGCCCGAGAGAAACGTGCTCCGTGGAAACCAAGAAGGACGGAACGCTTCGCCATGCTCATCCCTTTTTTTCGGCACCTATTATGCAGCTCGGCTCACTTTGAATTTATGGATTGATGTAACTTTATGTAACCTTCATTCATTTTACCACACACGAAGAAGGTGTTGAAAACACGGCTCTATCTTCAGGCTGGAAAAATGAAACAAAAAGTCGTCCCTAATAGCGTTTCCATGACTGTGAATTATGCCAGACCACGCAGACTCATGAGTTTTTTTTTGTCGCTCATTTTGTCGTTATCCCACACCATATGCCGGGATTAGACGCGTAAAGGTTTTAACTTATCTGATTTCTTGTTACTCTGATTGTTTTTTTTTCGTTTTAACCTAGTCTAACGTGAAGTTAAAAGAGAAACTGGTGGATTTCTCCAGCTGCTGGCTTTTTTTAAGTCATTGCATGTAGAACGTGAGCTAAAGAAAGTTTTGTCTTTCAGGTACTGGTATTGTACAATCCTTTTCATCGATTACACTTTGTTTTCCACTTGTTCACTTCTTATTCAGCAGCTGGTGTGTTAGTTCCAGGTGGAATAGGTGGCTGTTTTAAGATAAGCGTGGTAATAAGTTGAATAAAACGCACACCAATAAATGGACGCGTTCGATGCTCGAACATCGAACGCGTCCATTTATTATATATATATATATATATATATATATATATATATATAACGCTAGATGTGGGCGACTGCTACGTCACAGGATTCCCCTCCCCCTAAATGGCTGTACGAGCTGCATACAAACTATAAAGCATGAGTGAGTACAGCCTCATAATAAGAAAAAAATGAATTTCAGAAGTGGAGTAGCTCCGTGTAACACGGCAGTTTCATAAAAATTGGCAGGTGATGCAGTATATACCTTTGTGCATAACAGTCTTGGCCAATTGCTCACGGGAATTCAATGAGTGGTTCGTTGGAATTGCTTTTTCGGTGAAGGAAAGCAACTAAACACTAAACCGCTACTACGCGTTATTTCAGTAAATCGCATCGACCCACTCGAACAAATCATGCACCGTGAAAGAGAAAGCCTCACGCTTTCTATCGTCTTTCAGAAACAACAGCGTTAGCAGGGCATTTAACTTTCGTGTGGCTGCGCAAATGTTTTTCATTTGATGTACGGACATTAGTGTATCGCCATGCAGCGAAGGAAACAAAATTAATAAACGCAGTAACGTCATAGGAGTACTGTTCATAATGGTGTTGAAATCTGTGGTTATGTGTTTATCTTTTTGTCTTTTCAAAGTAGCTTTAATGCGTTTTCGCTCCGGCAGGTCTTTCAGCTAGTGACAAAACGCTTATTACCGTTCTTACGACACTCAATGCCAGGTTGAACAGTTGAAAAACACCGCTGCCAACAATGTCGCGTCATTGAGCAAGTTCTGGGTCACGTCGCTTTATCCTAATATTGCGCCGCATTCTCCCACGTCTCATCAGCTACGCTGGCTAGGTGCGACGTGCTACTGTCGGGGGGCGTGTACTGTTCCGTAATGCGGCTTTGCTATTACTGCTAGATAAGCACTTTTTGTGCGATGTGTCTCCGCAACCAGTCACTTCAGGGAGCGCTTACATTTTTGTTTGTAAGCTTAATTTCATGGCAGGGATGGGCCTTATGAGCAGATGCCAACGCTTATCGGCAATATTTCTTTCTCTTACACGAATACTCCCCGTGACTTGACACCTTTATTTATGTTTTATCTCTTCCTTCATTATCATTTTCTTGTGCCGAAATTTCTTTGTTTATGCAGAACAACATTATAACAGGGCATGCTTTTGCGTTTTTTTTTCATAAGTGCCGAAACATGATGAAAAAACCTTTTCTTTTTGTAGTTTCTGCCCGCAATAAGGTTTAGGACGTCATTATTGCTACAGCTAGGGCTCCCTTCCTTTTTTTATAACAGTGTACTCCTGGTAAGTGGCGTCGCCTTGCGCGTAAATTTCATAGCGAATTATCAGAGCATATGCGTCGGTTTTCGAACTAGACGGATTGATAGCAACGCTACTGCAGTTT
This sequence comes from Rhipicephalus annulatus, assembly GCA_013436015.1. Taxonomy (NCBI): domain Eukaryota; kingdom Metazoa; phylum Arthropoda; class Arachnida; order Ixodida; family Ixodidae; genus Rhipicephalus; species Rhipicephalus annulatus. The sequence goes on along the minus strand of WOVY01010601.1, from coordinate 339,907 downwards.
TGGGTGAGCCTTTAGCGGACATCTTTTGCCTGTTGGTGCACATACAGATGAAACTTTGTCGTATGAGGTGAGTAGCTGAGCATCAACTAATGGCCCAACGTGCCATTTTGAAACGCATACCGTATATTTGGACCAGATGTCGTAGCAGAAACGACTAACCAAATATCTTTTATTTTACGGTCCCATCGTCAAATATTGTATGCGTGTGAAAACGGTCAGTTAATAAGAATGTTTAACTATTTCTGTACTGGATTGTCAATATTTCGGCCATAGAATACTTTGCTTTTGCATTTTCTTAAAGGTTCGGATATCAGAAGACCACAAAAAAAAAACTAAGCCAGTATTGCAATCATTCATGGATTTACATATTTCGTGTCAAAGTAGGCCATCAGGTTTGAGTGGTTGTGGAATGATAAAAATTCTTTATTCCTGATACCCACAAGACTTGACAGAATCTGAACAAACGTCTTATTCGGCAATGCGCAAGTCCTTGAAAAACTTTAATATTGTAACGCTCCTCAATATATGTCCAACTCCGCAATTTTGGGCGGTATTACAGAGCACGGTAACGCGTTTATGGTGGGAACAAAACGCAACAAACAACAGCCGACCTAAAATTTAGGCTCACTTTAAGCAACCCTTCGTGGTCAAGGTTACTTTGGAGTCTCGCACTTTGGCGCGTCTCATCAGCACAACGTGGTTCTGTCAGGAAAAAATGTTAGAGTTTAAGCACTAAATTTAGGTTGCAAGAAGCGCGGCAAGCTGATAATCTCACTTCAAACGCACTACAACAATAGGGAATAATAGATTCTTATCAAAGTTGTGAAATATTGGCAAGTATGGCAACAACGTTATGCGCCGTCATTCTTTGATCTAAATTATTAAAATATGATATGAAAGTAGTTTGCAGCAGAGATGGGATTCAAGCACAAGAGGCCTGTGCCCGAGGGATTGTGGCAAGCCGTTGTTCGCCTGCTAAGTACAGTTTCATAGCATCTGCATCGTGCTAAATTTTTATAGATCGTATTTCTGAGACGGAGAACATCGCTTACTGCGTAATGCTCGATCGTATTGGTCTTCGTTAGGCTCGTAGCTATATGTCTCTCTTGTTTACGGACCACGCTTTTCGCTTAGTCAGCTTTACGGGGGCGCCCAGTTTCTCTCAAATGTGTCGGTGAAACCCAAGACTCCGCCATCGTTTAAGCCTTACGGAGTGCGCCGCGGCATTTGCAGCGCAAGCTGATTGCAAATAGACGAGGGCATCATCGCGCCCCCCTTAACGACCGCAGTGTGGCGCGCAGAGTAGGCACGCTGTGCAGTCTCGGGTCTGCTCCCTCTTTTAGTCGTCGAAGGAGGCTTAACGATCGCCCGGCGTAGAGGGGACGGCCTGGATCTGTCTTGCAGTGGCGGGTAAGCAGAGAGGCTGTGATTGCAGAGGATCGACCACCACGCTCAAGTATTTGTCCTTGCCAACAATCTCGGAAGACGGCTGTCCCGATCCTGGCGTTGCAAGGAAGGGACTGTATTATGACGCTCGCGAATGGATAAAATTAAACAGAATGTTGAATGCTGGACATATGTGTACTTGCTTTATTGGTGTTATGATTACTCTAAAGAGACATTAGATGGTTGTCCCGATTCTGGCGTTGCAAGAACGTACTGTATTATCACCCTCGCGAATGGATAAAACTAAACACAATATTGAATGGATCAATGAATGAATGCTCGAGATATGTGTACTTGATTTATTGGTGTTTTGCCTACTCTAAAAACACATTAAGACTTATATTTAGCCCGAACAATAGTAATTGTCACCTTGCGCGTGCTTTTCTTAGTTGAAAATGTGGCGCTTTATTCTTTATCTGTTCGATCACTCCAATAACGTTGTGCCGTTTATGACCTCCAGGTATCATAAGCGTAGCGTTATTGAATGGAAAGACAACGACATCCACAGTACAAGACAAATGGTGCATGCAGGTTTTTCTAAAGGTGCATCTAGTCATACACCATGACGCCTTACTTGTTCATTACCGTTTCGTGGTTATTATTGTTTTCAACAACTGGAATTTCTACATAACCTCCCAACGTGTGTTTGGCCATGCGAAAAAAAGGAGAGTTGCCGAAGCTTCGTTACAGGTTCTTCTTTGCGGTCACTCGACAATCAGACTGCGACCATGGGAGTATTCGTTGAATTCACTGAGATCTACATTTCTTCCGTTTGATTTCTGATTCACGTGTCATGGAATCATGACTCGAAGAGCGGTATGTGATGCCTTAGTTTTCTACGTTGAGTTTCACGCCGAGGCTCGCCTTTCTTTTTTATCGCTTTATTATCATGACTTCTTTTTTAGATGCGAAGCAGCTTAAGGCGAAGCTCTATCCGCTGTGCGTAACCTCCGTTACTACGCTTGTGCAACAGCTGGCCTAGACACTGTCAGAACGCAGTCACGTGCGAGTACGTTCAGGCCTATGTAAGGGGCTGGGTAACACGCTTGGGCCTCTCCGCTTACTTTCCGAAATCATTCGATGACGTAGGGGAACGAGATTTTGCAGACGCGCCATGAAAATACAGCGAATTCACGGTGTGCTGCACTTGCAAGAACGTATCAACGTCGGACAAGGTGACCGTGATGAACAGAACTTTAAGTCGACCAACATCCGGCAAGGTGACCGTGATGAACAGAACTTTAAGTCGACCAACATCGGGCAAGGTGACCGTGATGAACAGAACTTTAGGTCGACCCAGGCGCTGCTTCGCATACTACTCATGCTTCCATGGTATACTAATGAGAAAGGGGCGGGGGGGGGGGGAGGCTTCGCTTTTCCTGCGAACCCTGTGCCCCCGCCTTTAGTCGTGGAAGTGAAAGTGGAAGCCAGACGGGCGCGGTAGGAGAGCGAGCCAAAACGTGGGTACGAAGGAAGGAGACGGGGGATCTGATTGATCGTATTTTTCACAAGGCGTGGCGTGGCGTATTTGCATTTCCGAAGATCGATGTGGCTGCTTTACGGTTTACGTATGTTGCACTGAATGGATACAGCGTTAGCGAACAGCGAAAGCAGGGTTTTGTTATACGTTTGAGACTCTTACGGTGAAAGAAAAAATAGCGGCAAGTTATTTAACGCCCCAGAAATACAATCAAAACTGCCCGGCCATCGAATGCCCATGTACGCCAATTATTCGGGTATTCGAAGGGTTTTATGACATTTGCATGCCACAAGGAGGATAACTATGCTGAAAACCTTCAAGTGCAATCTCAACAGAGAAATACTAGCACGACTGAGCGGTGGCCGAAGCCGCAAAACTACAACACCCAGCAGTGTTCACGAGCATACCATTATCAAGATTGCCAAGCACTATATAGGTCTCGAGTCTCACTCATGAGTCTATATACTCGAACTCACTGGGACTAAGACCGAACAGTGACTCCCGTATTCACAAACGCTCCTCGACTCGACTTTCACCCTTCACTTGACAGAGTTGAGCATTTCGCCACCGCTCGGCTGAAAATGAAGCTGCGCTACTCAAGAATTGCAGCAGATTATGGCTGATATGCAATGACTTGCCGTGCCTAGAGAAGGCGCTCTCATCTGCTTTCTCAAGTGAAGGTGAAGCGTTGAGTGAAGGGACGTTCTAGAATACGGCGGTGAGTCTGAGCAAGTCCCAGTGAGTAATGTTTTGACGAGGTTGAGTTCGAGTGAGTCCGCTTGAGGAAAAGTTTCATGAGTGTGAGCCCGAGTGGGTCCGGCTCGGAAAACATTTGGTGAGTCTAAGTCCGAGTGAGTTCAAAGCGCAAGACATAATTTTTCAGTGAGTCTTAGAGAGTTCCAGTTTTGTTTGCTGACGTATGGTCCTATCTACTCAACTTCAGCATTAATATAGGTATTATTTAGATTCGCATTCATACTCACGTCAACTGACAAGTATTCTAAAGCGGTAAAATTCATAAACCATTTCAATACTTATTCATCAGAGAAGTTAGTTACGTTAAAGAGCTGCCTTGACCTTCAACCTCGCCCACTGTTTTTGGGAAGTTCTCGATAAATGTTGAAGTTCTTGATATAAAATATAGATTGCGACATCTCGGAGTGCAGGAAGGGGTTTCAAGAAAGCAGTGCAATAAGCTAGCGCAATAGGTGAAACCAGAGGACCCTGACGCAAGACTCTGGATAGCCATGCGGATCTAAGCGAAAGGGGTCAGCAACCCTCACTACTATTCGAGCGTCACCCATATACGTCCAGTCTTCGAACGCTCTTCTCATAGGTCTTAAGTGGATACAGTACTTTTCGAACGTAGAAGCGGTGCCTCGATGCATTGGGAGCGAATGTGGAATGTGCACGCAAATAACAGCTGTTCGTGAAAGGGAGATTTATTAGTGCAGATTTTGCGATAGCTACATCGGCCGTCGAACACCGAAGTGTGCGTGAAAAGCTTCGAAATGGTAGCTGCCTGAGTTGCTCAAAGTACTTTAAATCTAAACATGATCAAAATTACTGCGAATGATTTTGACGAAAAAGGTATGATAGCAGTAAAACTGCAGCACCAGAGTTGTATGAAGCAACGTTACTTTTTGTTCCATCCTTTAGAAAATAAGACAGGGAGCAGTATACTAAAATATAACTCAAATACCAAAACAAAAAAGAGTCTCTTGTTATAAAAGGAACGTCCAGTATATTAAATAAATATTTTAAATAATATTTCATATTCGTATATTCTCTAAGTAATACTCAATAAATATAATTAATACCATGTAATCATCTCTTAGTTCTAAATGTGACGGGAGAATCTTATATTGCGCACTTTTGGCCGCTGAATATATAGTTTGAGCCTCAAATGAGGTTTAAATATTAATAGTTGATGGAGTTTAATGCCCCCACATCATGATATTATGATAGACGTCGTACAGGAAGGTTCTGGAAATTTCGACCGCCTTGGGTTCATTAACTTGCACCTAAAAATAAGCACACGGACTTCGACCATTTTTACCCCGATCGGAATATACGGCTATTTCGCAGACATCAAAGTAAATATGCATTGCTTCCGATATCGGACAACCGTGGAGCACGAGGTCATCGGAAGAGCGCCGTACGTTCGTGAAGGTTCGGGCAGATGGCGCTAGAGAAAGCCACCGCCCGAGCAATACGAGTGCATGATGTCGGCTCAGACGGGACGCGGTGGATGGTGCAGCGCCAACGGCGATCGAGTGCTACGCTGGAAGTGAGGGTAACACCGGCACATCCACGCTGAGTGTCATGACGGCCCGCGAGTAGGCCACGTGATGCCGTACGCCTCGCCCCGTCCTTTATGACCCGAGTACAACCAAGGTGACTTTTGTCACGACGGTATTCAGTATATATCGGAACGGCTTCGATCCTTGTGCAGAGAGGACGTATTACCGGAAAGCCGAACCCCTACACACACAGTGTGGTTCTCCGACCTCTGAAGTGACCAATGGCTGGAGTGTAACACGGTATCCGCAATAGGCTGCGTCTCTGCACGAACGCCGTTCTTAACACCGGGAATGGCCAGGTATACGTAACGACGATTGTTTGTTTCGTGCAACGTATTTTGAATGATACACCAGTACTATGGCGCTCTTGTAAACTGTTTGTCATCCTGGGTTACCAGTGTCCGATAGCGCATTCTCTTCTTGTTTCGCTGCGTCTCAGCGGATTCGTCGAATGAGCACAATTTCGAGCGTTCGCTACATAACGAGTGTCTGTTCCCGGTGTTGTACAGTGCACACTGACCACCAAAGGAAGCGCTTTCTCGTCGACTTCGTTCGTCGAATTCTTCGACGTCGGCAAGGAGTAGTGTGCTGTGCTCCGGTGCAGGCGTCGTCGGCTGCTTTGTGCGTGTACCATTCAAAAGAAAGGGAGCAAGTCACCCGCTTCGTTTGTGATGTGGTCGAGGAAAGCGCCTTCGCTGTAGGTGACAAGACTGGGTTACGTCTCAGACTGAAATTTTTCCCATTCACCTTCAAGTTAGTAAACGCATCATTACTGCTTTTGTATACGTAGGTAGCTAGCGTTGATGTCGAAAATGAAAGTACATATTGAAATGGTATCTACGCATGCTTGACATTATCGTCGACCACGCGCTAACAATTTCTTTCCTTCATGACAATTTTATGGGCAGTATGCTGTAGCTGGCGATAGCTAACTCAGTATGCCGTGTTTGAAATCAATGCGCTCCACGCCTTTTCAGACCCGCCAACTTCTGCTGCACATTATTGTCCACAGTGACTTGGTGAACGGCGTGAAGCTTCGACCAAAGTTCAAGGAGGTGGTGCACAGAATCATGTACAGCCTTTCAGAACTTATCAAGTCCTGTAAGAAAAGTGCGAGTACACACTGCATTCGTTGTCGTTACTAAAGATGGGTCTTACGTTACATGCGGGCAACTTCGGAATCGGAGGAGGATCAGCACACGTTGCTTGCTCTTCGCATGCCAATCACTGTGAAGCGTCCGCTTGTCTTATTTTACATTGAGCTTGCTCTGACGTCACACAAACAACTGCGTTGAAGCAACAAAATGGTGGAACGCGAACTTTGTGTTGTCTCGTTTGTTTTTGCAGTAGAACGGCCGAAATCTCTAACTGGCGTATGCAGCGGTGACTTCTCTGTTAGTCAGTGCCATATGATGCATTGAGGCTGCAAAAGATGTTTCGAGATGGTGTTCTTTATTAGCACACACATTGTTTTGCGCTTTTTTGAACTTAATTCAATTATAAAGCAAATACACAGAGACAGAAAAGGTACCGCTTGCGCACGCTATTTAAAGATTTAGAAAACGATATACATCAGATGTGCTAAAAGACAGACGACAGATTGTATTAGAAAATATGGCCGCCCTGTTTACGAAGTCTCTCCTGACGGGGAGGGTACCACAATCGTGGAAGAATGCTGACGTCATTTTAATTCATGAGAAAGGGGATGGTAATGACTTGAAGTATTACGGGACGATCAGCTTACGGGACGAGGGATATTGCTAACAAAATTATGAAAAAATTAGAATTCAATCAACCAAAAGATCTAGCAGGATTTCGTTCAGGCTACTCAACAATCGACCTCATTCATACTATCAATCAGGTAACAGAGAAATGCTCCGAATAGTGCCACCATAGTGCTCCACAAAGGAAGCGACAGAATACCAATCAAGAAAGGTGTGAGACAGGAGATACGATCTCCCTAATGTTATTCACCGCACGCTTGCAGGAGGTTTTCAGAGGCCTAGATTGGGAAGAATTAGGGATAAGAGTTAATGGAGAGTACCTTAGTAACCTGCGCTTCGCCGATGATATTGCATTCCTGAGTAACTGAGGTGACTAATTGCAACTAATCATTAGTGAACTAGACAAGAAGAGCAGAAAGCTAGGCCTTAAAGTTAAGCTGCAGAAAATGAAAGTAATGTACAATAACCTCAGAACAGCGCTGCGAGTTTTTCAGTAGTGCACTTGAAGTTGTAAAAGATAATGTCTACATTGGACAGACAATGACCACTGAGCCGGATAATGAGAGTCAATAAACTAGAAGATTATGCCAGTACTTGCATACGTAGCATAAATCTCGAGGCTTAAAAAGAGGGCTCAGCTCAAATATAGGATGACGCAGGGAGCGATGGAAAGGAAACTGATAGGTGTAACCTTAACAGACAAGAAGAGAGCACAGTGGATTAGGGACCAAACCGGGATTTGGGATATCATAGTTAAAATCAAAAAGAAATGCACATGGGCCGCACATGTATGCGTAGGCAGGATAACCGCTGGTCATTAAGGGTAACTGACTGGATTCTCACAGTAGGTAAATGGGTGAGGGGGAGACAGAAAGTTAGGTGGACTGATGAGATTAGGAAGTTTGCGGGTATAAAGTGGCAGCAGCAGGCACAAGACCGAGTTGACTGGCGGAACACGGGAGAGGCATTTGTTCCTAAATGGGTGTAGTCTTGATGATGATGATATCGCTTAGTGTTTCCTTCACTATTCATTCACAGATATAACGTTTTATGGACATCGTTACCACACTCAGCAGGTTATTGCCATGTGGCTATAGTGCATTGAATCGTTCATGGCCGCCATGTTGAAACAGTGTCGGTCTTCCTTGAAGTCACTTGCAAGCTATCTATACTGTCTCAAACTTTCACCATCTCCTTGAGAGGAACCAGTACTACAAAAACCTAACACGCATCCACGCCGGCATGCATGCATGCCCACGCACGGTAACGATCTTAATGACACCGGCATTAACGCGCAGAAAAATTAAAGATAGGTCCACGCTACGCAAGCATAACAAAGTTTGCATTGGGGTTAGTCTCGCTTGGCTTTTCTCTGTCAAGTACACCCCACTCTCGCGTAACACGCGAAATAGGACACACTCGCAAGACGCGCAGCTAATCGCGCACATCCCCCTCTCTAGCGAGCCGCGCACGCAAAGTGCGTTCGTGGCCAAAATGCTAGAACGCGCTTCAAGTCGCTCCTCATTTTCCTCGTTCAGTTTCCTCCGAGCTGCACTTTAGTAGGCAGCACTCTCGCTTAGGTCGAGCTGTTACCTCGATGGTGGCGCAACGCTTAGCGTGGAGCGCAATAAAGGACGCTCTCCAAGAGCCGAGCAACGTTTATGACAGGTGCTGATGGGAAGCGCTTCGGTTGCCGCATTAAGCCTGCTTCTGTTTCCCTTGCGGCGCTACGGACCATTGGGCTCTCGCGGTTTCTCGCTTAAGCGCGCTGCACATTCCTCCACGGCCTCCTTTCCTCTCTTCCTCTTCGTATGTTTCTTCTCTGTTCTTCGTTCTTAACCCCTCCGTGTTAATCTCTTTCTCGATGTCTCTCTATATAGTTGCGTGTCTGGTTGTTTTGAGTATATGTCTATGTTTTCATTTTTTACACTTGCACTGAATAATCGTGACTGGAGAATATTCCACACTCTAAGAAAATAAATTAGTGAAGGTTTCACCAAGTCACGCCTGCTTAGGCCACAGCACAGCTGTTGGCTAGTCTCAGCTTCTGTTATAAATCACCTGTACAGAATCATTGAAACCATGCCCGTTCATGCTGATACGCGCGGTCAATCTTCACCATAGCAGCAATGCTGTAAATAGGTGACGCATTACTCTTTTCGGGGACTCCTGATGCGTCACATACGTAATACTATATAAACAGACCCCCCACGGTGATTTCTTGGTCGCATAATGTATAGTGCCTTATAAAAGCGAAGGTGTTTGATTTCGATCTGATATGTCTGTCCGAAACACAAATGACAACCACCGTAAAGGGGTACGTGCTCTATACATCTTTTTTTAAGGGGGAAACTCCTTATAGCGACACCCGTTCGTCCCTCGTAGCCGTTGTAGTAGTGTGTAACAAGTATAACATTTTGACCTCCAAGGTGATGCCGGTGAGAAATTTCTTCTGTGCGTTGTTGAACAATAAAAGATAGTGCTCAATGTACATGCCAATGGCTGCTAAGGGGGAATGAGAGACAGGAGAATTCGACTTTTAGTTAACGCGCACGCTGCGAATTTTTATTGTTCAACAACGCACAGAAGACAAGAAAGGGCTGCTACGTTATACTCGCTGGGCGTAACCTCCAGGTTTTAGAAAGGTTTAGCGAGCGTTGGGCTGCACTGCCATGAATACAGTCAAGTAGTATATACCATAAACTCGAGGTGGTTAAAGGTGGGAAGTAGACACGAAGCGCAAGCCGTAAGAAAGTGTGCGTGTCCCTCCTCTCGTTCAGTCCTTGGAATATCCGCTGGATGGCGGTGCTTCTATATGGAGAATATATGATGAAAAGATTCGAGATGGTGGTACTTGGAGTGTTGAATAGATGGGCGAACGGACACACAGACAGATGCATGGATGAATGCATGAACGAACGCAGGGGCGGATGCAGGGACGAACGCAGGGACGGACGCACGAACAGACGCACGCATGGACGGGCGGATGGACGCATTGACGGTCACACAGACGGACGCATGGACAGACGGAAGCAAGAACGAATGGACGGACGAATGCTTCGCCCCAGTCTCTATTATTCACTCCGTGGATATGCTGCCATTTTTTCCCCTCGTCTACTGCTTTGCTCTCAAAAAACGTGTGCCTTCGCCTCGGTTGTGTCCTGTAATAACTACGGTGGGTGAGAGAACGAGTTTGGTGCGAAAGAGATATGAAATGAAAGGAAAAGGGGGAATTCTCGGCGACAAAAGTTCTTTGCGAGGTTGGAATCAAACCCTCGCGCCCTTGAACTGAAACCGAGCACCTTTGACCACTCATCTATGCAGAGACGCACAAGCAGAGCGCAGCAAATATTGTGCTATCGTATACTGTAGCAAGGGGTGGCAAAGGGAAGTGTGCGTGAGGAGGAAAAGTGTGATGCTGAAGAGGAGGAAAGGCGGGAAACATAGCATAGAAAGGCTTAGATAGGGAGCAAGGTAGAGCAAGCGAGAAATAGAGAGATAAAAAAAAGAGACAGACAGAAAGTGGTGAATGAGAAAGAAAGAAAGATATAAAGAACAAAGCAAAGAAAAACTAGCGAGATAGACAAATGTATAATGAGAAATAAACACAGAGAAAAATACATCTAAAACACAGATAGAAGAGAGCAGAAGGAAGAAACTTAGGAAGATAGGAACAAAAAATTTACAACACTTCGAAATACAAAAAATGCCAGGACTATCTAAATGTCCATCAAATGCGCTGTCTCTTTAACATTGCGCATGCAGTGCAAGGTACAGTAATCTTTTTTTTCTTTTTTTTATTCGCAATGAGCTTTCAGAAAGCACAGTTTTTCACGCGTTAGGGGTTGTTTAAAATCGTTGCAAGGACTGGTAAAGATAACAGTTGCGAAGATTGCTTCGTGCGTTCGCATTGAAAACACGCGCGAATCAGTTTACAAAAAAAACGGTACAATTCATTGAGACCGCCGACAGATTGCTGTTCGTATTCGTGTCTGTACTAATAGAACGCCTTAAGGGGGTATTTAGTCTGTGCTTTAAACCAACAGCGGTTTGAAAGCATGCATGAAAACGCGTGCTATATGACGCTTTTAAAATCAGCATAACGTTACCAGGTGAAGGGATGTACGGATCAATAAACGTATGTATAAACTTTATACGCACTTTTTTATCTAGAAAACATACACACTTTTGAACCGGTTGTTCATAGTTGCGTAACGACACCCCAGCTAACGTGGGCACTACCATCACCAGCAGTGGTATAGGCTGAAATGTTGTTCTTGTATTGACCAATGATACGCGAAGCGTATAACGCTGAAGCGAATACTGTTTTTTTTTACTTTGAGGCAAGTGTTATGAGGTGGAGTGACGTTAGGTCCAGTAATTCTGTGCACATCGTGTGCCTATCTGGACCGTCCACTACACTGGCGTCTGCTGGTGACTACACTGTTCATTTACGGCATATACATCAGCACTCACGTTAGCGCGCAGATGTCCGCACTATCGAAACGAAGTGCGCTTTGTGGTGTCACGATGTGGATACCACAGGTAACCTTCCTTAGCGTACTTCTTCTTAGTTGAGCAACGCTTGAACATAACTTGCCTAATCATAGTGATACAAATGTAATGTTTGTTAGACTGCTGTTAAACTGTAATCAATTAGATACACAATTGACGTTAACCCGGCAACACGTGGTCTCTTAGCTTTACGTGTGTAATGTTTGTTGCTATGTTCTAAAATTAAATAGCCAGCATGGAAACCGACCTTACGCCTTCATAGTGGCTTTTTCCAAAGGAGTTTAAAGAGCTCACATTGGGCAGTGGTAAAATACCCGATTGCCACTCATAGTGCACCGGTTCAATGCTTGTTGAGACCTCATTTTTTTCATCCTTGATTCGTCTGGCCTATGCCGCAATGGTCAGTTTCTCCTGACGCCCTCACATCTGAGTTACTCATGTCTGTCCTCGCCACCTGGGATGAATGTAAACTGTAAGTCACCTGTGGCGGTTACCCGCATATATACCGTCGCCCGTGGTATGCGGCTATGTACCATAGCGTCTGCAAGAACGGGTTTGACATTGTACACGATGGTATTTTCACGTTATTTATGTTGTGAACGGACGTTCGTATTTCTCAAACTTCTTCAAATCTCCCATAACAATTTATGTCTGCACCAAGTTAAAGGGGAGATCAAGGGCGGCTAGACAGTCAGAACGTTGGCGGCTAGACAGTCAGATACGTTGATAGAAACTCTCAAAATGCCGGCGGTTCACTAATGAATCATTTGCATTTAAAAAATGAGCAAAAACGATGTTCTGTTTATAGTTTTTGATGGGGCCGCCCACTATGCATGGGCTTCGCTGGCAGGATGCTGTTTGATGAGCCAAGCGAAATTTTAGCTCGGCCCAATTTGCTCGGCCGCCAAATTGCCTACAAGTGAAAACTTGACCGTGGATTAAAAGAGAAAGAGAGATAGAGAAAAAAAGACAAAGAGCAACAGATGCCTCATAGATCTACGCTACATGCGCTTTATAGTATTTAGGCGAAATCCTTGGCTGATCAAACGCTATAAGTTTCCGTCGGCGTCCGTGTCAATTTGAGTGGTGCGAAAAAAGATTCTTCGTAATGTGATGATGTCAGTATATTGGCACAGGTCAACAAAATTTGTGATGTCATCATGATGTCTCTCTGGTGTCACATGACGTGACATCGCGTGATTTCAGCACATCGAATTGGCGTTTGGTCAAAGATGAACAGATCGCGGAGGCACTGCGACGAATTCACGTGAGATGCCAAAACGTTACGGCATCTTCGGTTGAGAAAGCTCTTTGGGAGGGGGGGGGGGGGGTAATACAGTTGGTTGAGAAGGAAACGATGACTTTCATCATGGAGTTGTTTTAGGCAAACTCATAAGAAACAGTGTGACCATGACGGACAGTGTTATCGATTACAGCAGACGCTTCACTACAATTGGGATTAGTTTGTCACAGGATTATAGCGTTCGATACTCACACTAAATGCAGAAAAAACGCAACCTGCCTTACCGTTCATCCGGCCGGTAATGGTCTGACGTATGATAACCAATTTCTTTCACCAGTGTATTGGTAAAAGAAAAAGTTCTAATGTTATTAGAACTTTTTTCAGCGAAATCTGTTATGAGATCACAACTCTGGTCACGCGCAGTTGCATGTTGCCCGCCGCCGCCGTCCGTAACCACATAGTGCGAAATTGAAAAAAAAAACCTTGCACTAATGACACAGTGGGGCTTGAACCAGGGTCCGCTAGGTGCCAGCCAAATATTCTACCACTGAGTCACGCCGGTGCTTATAACTTATTGTCGCACTTGCCTTAGGCAGGCATGACCTAGCACCAATGGCAGAGTGGGACTCGAACCCGTGTCCGCTGGGTGCCAGTCCAGTATTCTACCACTGAGCTACTCCGGTACTTGTGACTTGTTGTCAAACTTGCCTTAGGCAGGCTTGATGTCGGAAAAGCAATCACGTTATTACGACTTACAAAGCGTGTCGTCGCACAATGTGATTAGCGTATGATGATGATGATGATGATGATGATGATGATGATGATGATGATGACGATGATGATCCTTGATACTCTGGCGCACACCCACAAAGGGGAATTAGCGTAACTAGTGGGCCGTCCAATGCTCGAATCCATTACAAAAGCTTGTTCTTGTTTCCCTACTAACTGTGGCGCATATTCAGTTTAGCTATAATTCCTCATCGTCGTCAGCCACTGCATGAACAATTGGCACAAAATTCCTAGCAAGTGTTTAGCGGATACAACGCTTCTCAGAAGAATGACGAAAAATAGCATAGCGAATGCCGGCCTGCTACCCAAAAGTTTATTAGTAATGCCCAAGTGGGTACCGAGCAAGTGTGCTTGAAGTTGTTACCCAATGAGTGTTTTGAAAAGGCTCTGAAAGGCCGCTCTTCTAGCTTTCGCTGTGACTTTGCTGCGCCTAACGCACAGGCCTGGTGCCTGGTGCGTATGTGTTTTTTTCTTAAGGGCATAGTGCTTCAGTGACTTTACACAATATACAAAAAAGGGAACGTACCACCTAAAACAAAATGACACAGCCGGATTCATGCTAGCGTTTACCTGAACGTATCGGTGGATATGTAGTCCACAGCGTGCTTGGTGCGTTCATTCTATCAATTCATAGTCACGAAAACAGGGAAGTGTTTATGCACACCCTTCAATAGTGCAAGAGAAGCTTGCGCGTGGAATCGTTTGCAACTCAGTCTTTATATGTCTTCTGTGTCGTGACTACGCTGCATTTGCCATCAGCGTTTGTCTAGGAAGGATCTCGTGTGCCTCGCAGCGACGGTCTTTTCCAGTCGCATTGCAGTTCCTTTTCACCAAGCTGGTACCCTTTAGACTGAGCCCTCTTTGAAATGCGAGCCACACACATCACTGTAATTTAAGCAAGGCCCACTTTAAGATTAAATCTCCCCGTAGTATGCAATAATAGGGTGCCCCGTACCCTTCGCTATCACTTAGCGGCTCTCTTTTTTTTGTGCTGCCGTGGTCGAGGTGGAGGGTTGAGTTTCAGGAAACAGCAGTCGCGTTCTGACCAAGGTGGAATGCCCCGCCGCGGTGGTCTAGTGGCTAAGGTACTCGGCTGCTGACCCGCAGGTCGCGGGTTCAAATCCCGGCTGCGGCGGCTGCATTTCTGATGGAGGCGGAAATGTTGTAGGCCCGTGTGCTCAGATTTGGGTGCACGTTAAAGAACCCCAGGTGGTCTAAATGTCCGGAGCCCTCCACTACGGCGTCTCTCATAATCATATAGTGGTTTTGGGACGTTCAACCCCACATATCAATCAATCAATCAAGGTGGAATGGTGTTAAAACGGTACGTCGAGCGCTTGGTGAAGAACTCCACGTGGACAGGAGGGCTATTTAAGAGCACCTCGCTGCGGTGTCTCCTGTTACTACTGCGATGTTTAAGTCATGCAATTTTCGACAACAGTTGAAGAACATGCGATATAACGGTACATGATTTTTCAAAGACTGATTCTAAAGCGCAGCTTTTGCTGATGCTTAATCTGGCGCAATGAAGGAAGCAAGGCCATACATAATGTGCGCTTGGGGGTGTCTCTCCCGTAACCATATAGTGTATGTGTGTGTGGAGGGGAGGGTGGCTTGTCTGGCCCATACATTTACTGAGGGTAGCATGTCCACAGCCATGTAAGTTTTTTTTTCACGGTAGAAGAAGCCGATGATCGTTGATGTTTAATTTCAAGCCTTCTCCAATTTTCTGAAAGCCGGGCCCAATAAAGGCGAACCGGGCAGAACGTGGGAGAGGCCTTTGCCCCTCAGTGGGCGTAGTCATGCCGATGATAATGATGATAATGACAGTGATGATGGGCTCTCCATTGCAAGAAGCACGTCATCGCTTCATTGACATTTTACATCCTTTGCAATGGTTATTTTTTCTACGGAACTTTACCGGGGGAGGGGAGATTATTCAGAATTGTGTCCCCCCACCCGACGAACCTTACGCACGCTTAATTTGAAGATGTTTGGTGAAATTAATTGGCTCGACGATCAAGCATTCTTAAGGGCAATATAACCCACTGCTAGTCATTCCAGTTTTACCGTGTGTTTACAATGAAGCAAGAGTTCATTGTGAATGCGAAACCTGAGTAGCAAATAGAAACTCACGGCCGTGCGATGAGACCATTATCCCCCCACATTTTAGGAATCTATAGCCCGACCGTGAAGATTAGCTGTGGAGAAAACCCGTCGACCAATACGTCAACTCTGTGCAGTGCACCGGTGAGACAAGAAGGTTAATGACTTGGAAAGCAGAAATGCAATAAAACTCGTACCACGGACGCGGCAAAACATGCGGTGGTTATTTTTCTCCGAATGGGAATGCGGAAATGGAGGAACACAAATGGGATTGATGGGCACTACTAATCTGAAGCTCAAATGGTGCAAAGGTCAAACCATGCAGTGAAAGTGCGTGCGAGGACGATATAGAGGTATATCGGGTTGCCATGATAATGAGATGGAGGCCTGTTGGCGAAAACGCGTCACATAGTAAGCAAAATGTTATACCAATTGAGAAAAGTAGTATGGACGTATGAGCACTTGCTTGAAAGTAGGAATATTGCGTGGTGCGTTTTGTTTTTTGGAGGGAAGAAGAAGGGTAGGGCTGTGAACTATGCGGAGGCTTAAGGGGGAGCATATATGCGGGAGTGAAAGACGAACATCTTCCTAAAAAACGTTTTGTGAACGCTGGACTATTATTATTATTATTATTATTATTATTATTATTATTATTATTATTATTATTATTATTATTATTATTATTATTATTATTTCGTTTGCATACACAGGTACACAAGAACACAGAGGAAAGATGGAGAGAGCAAGCTGCAAATGCCAAGTGGAGAGGCAGTTGCCCCTCCAGGTGGCATCTGTAAGCATTTGTGAAAAGCGCTCTGTGTTACTCTAAATGAACTAATATGTTCGGGGGTGCGAAGGGAGCAGAACTTGAGCGAAAATGTGTTGGTGTGAACGTTCTGTTGCGATGTGAACTGTTAAAAACGAACTGTTCATAATTACCACGTATACTCCTGTATTTCATAAAAAAAAAAAAAACTCGCTAGCATCTGCTGCCTGCGTCAGCGTTGTGAGGCGAAAGAGGGGCGGAGCGTAGGAGAGAAGGGAGAAGGAGCGCGTATGCGAAACCACTTTATATTCACGCTTGAAGGAGAGGAGACTAGAGGAGGAGAGTTGTGCATGCACTGTGAGAGCAGAAGCGAGAACGCAGGAGAAGCGCAGAGAAGTGGAGAGAGTGTAACGCGCAGCTGTCAGAGAGAGGGAAGGAGGAGAGTTGCGCATGCGTAGTGTGAGTTCGGACGCCAACGCCGACGCTGCGGGCAAGAGATGCTCCGCCGATGTGATAAACACCTCAACCCTTCCACAGCAAGCAAGTTAAAATCAAACGGAACACTTCCGTCGTATAGTTATTTCAATGACAATAACAACAAAACAAATGCACAATACGGTTCATTCATAAACCACGTCAATAGTGTTATTAATATTTTCGTTTTTCAGGCCTAAACGTGCGTCGCATTACGGGGCTTTCGTGATAAGCGCTCTTGTCGGAAATGCGCCTTTTAATTGTTTTTATGCGGGCGGCTTCCTTCCGCGACAAAGGATTATCCGATTGTCGTGGCAGGATTAATTCATTCCGGCTACGGCGAAGGGGGGAGGGGGAGAGGATTGTGCTCCTCAGTCCTATATGCCGCTGGCCGCGTGATTGCGCGGCGCCACCAGCGTGCTTGTAATTGAAGCGCGCTGCTTTGCTCCAGTTGTTCGGCACCACAGAGAACGATGACGGCGTTATTCCATTCTCGGCTCACACAAAGAGGAGGCAATTTCTCTTGGTGTGTGCGCGCAAACTGCGAGTAATATGCGTTAGAACAGAAGAGAAACACGGATAGAAAAAAAAAATGCGCGCATATTCGCGAATAGAATGCTGATGATGGAGCGAAGTTAGGTCCTAAGATCGATATTGTCTACGTTGAAGTTGCTAAGTAGTATAAAGGGTGGATAGATGGATGGATGGACGCACACACTCTCGCACGCACGCACGCACCCACAGATGAACTGACGGATGCGCGGGTGGACGTAAGAATGGATGGTATATTTTGAAACCGTATGCCCGCTCATTAGAGAGTTTTGCGAGCAGTTGTTTTGCACCCGCGCTTTGACCGTGCACGGCGCCCGGATGTATTAAAGCCGGATGAACACCGTACGGTCCCTAGGAGCTTCGCTAGTAATACATTTCCTCACACGATGTTGAATGTGGTGTCGCGCATTTCGCAGCTTCCATTTGCTACTCCATCGACGTTGCTTTCTGTAAGCCAAAAAAAAGTTGTTCGATATGAACTAGAAAGGAAGCAACTTTGATGTTTGCTCCGATAAGAGCATGTCGTGCATTGACTTGTTTACCGGGACGGGGTTCTGAATCGTTAATTGAACTTAATGCATTAGCCACGCAAACACGATGCATAACCCATAGTAAAATGAGTATATAGAAGATATTTTGGAGTCTTCCTTACTATTCAACATTCTTTTAGACTGTTCTAGAATGTTCGAAGGTTTCTGGAATTACTCTACAATTGCGGCGGTTTCCCTATGCTTGTTAGGTGTCCGGTAAAGAACTTTGTGTAGTCGAATTTTCGTGATCTCTCCACTACAGTGTCTCTCATAATTATGTCCTGGTTCTGTCACTATAAACCCCCCGAAATATTATAGAGAATGCTACATCAGACACCTATTTATTTCACCTTTGCCGTTGTCAATAATAGCAGTTGATATATTTGTTCAATGTTTGAAATTGCATAGCGTAACATACTAAAATGCTCTAAATGTTCGCGAGGCGGAAGAAAAACAAGGTGACGAGCTGGATAGTTTTTGGTGCGACTTTTACTCTAAAGCGAAAGGATTTTTTTTTGTTTTAACGGAAGCTTTACTTTGGCTGCACTGGCATATAAACAACGTGCTGTAAGCATGCAGCCCCAAATTCAAAATGGTCACATAGGAATCAGTTGTCTTTCTCATCAAAGTAATCTGAATGTACCTGGTGCTGCGAGAGAAAACTCGCAGCCTCGACAGGCACGCGTTCATAATAAACCTGACTTGAAGATTCTCGAAAAGATGGTAATTAGCAGAAACCGCAACTGCAGTGTCGCAACTGATGTGTCGGCCTGGGCCGACACATCTCTCCTCTACCACGGTGTCCAACGAAGCTGTTGCTGCTGCATCTCTTGAAAACTAAAACTCAAACCTACTTCACCTCCCTGTTTTGCATGCATATTCAGTATTAAATAAAAAAAAAGCTTACAAGAAAGAGAGAGAGAGAGAGAAATGCAAGGAAAGGCAGGGAGGTTAACCAGACGCACATCCGGTTTGCTACCCAGATGTGCAAAAGCTTACGAAAGATGCACAGTGCTATAGATTCTCTTCCTTAGTTACGGGCGCTGGGCAGAGGTGGTGAAAGCGCGAAAACAGTGGCAGCTGCAGAAAAAAAGCCAACATCCTGAACAGGATTGGGAAATAATCTCCGTCCGCGTTGGTGTTCTCGGTGTGGTGCCACTGCCGAGTTAGAACGACACCCTTAGTGCTTCAGTGGTGCATGGTTTTTTTTTTTCGTCGACAGGAAAAGGTGCATTCCTAATAAGTGTTTACCGGGAGGTTTAGGTAAAACGTCAGACTTTCCTCGCTCGTCTCGCGGCGTCGGTCCCAAGAAATGCACCTGCTCTTTTGGGAACTCGCCGGTGAGCTCGAGCTAATGAAGTCGCGATCCGGCAATGTCGCTTTTACTCTCGATGCGCGGCTTACAGTTTGGTAGTTAGAGGCTCCTTTCAGCGACGTGGAAAATGTTTGTGGCTTTAGGAAGGGGACGCCTGTGGTGGCGTTGATTAAATTCTGTTCCTGCGCTGATACTTCCAGTGAACTTTACGTTGGACCTGTTCATTTTTTTTTCATTATTTCAGTGTCCCATTGAAATCGTTTTCTTGATTGGCGATGAACTTCTTTCGTGAGCTTAGAAGTGCGCGCTTCAGCAGTTCATGGAGCTTTCTAAAAACAGCAGCAGGAAACGTGAATGCGTTCCGTCAGGTAACACGTACTAACAAATAAAGAACCTCAAATTGATTGGTTTGTAGAAATTGAGAGAGGGATAATCATGGGCGAAAGCATTTTTGGTATACAGGGGCATGGGACTTGTTCCAGTCCGGCTAGAACAAAATACAGGAGCACCAGGTAAAGGCGCACCCAGATTTGCGTACTGACAAAAGAAAAGAATGGTTGTAAACAAACGAAAAAAATGCAAGAGCAGAAGCTTACTTGGACGGTAATTAGAACGGAAACGGAAAACTCATGACAGCCTAGTGCCAAACAATAAAAGAATGGCATCTCGTTAATATGGTCGTGAAATTCAATCAGTTGATGTCACAAAAATAGTCTCTGAATAGTCCACACACCATCAATGAACATCCGCAAACTGAATGGTGGTATGTAGATGCGTGATCATCAATTCTGGATTTGATTCCTATCTGCAGTTTTTTTGTTGCCTCCAGGTAGTGGGTTGCCATTAATGATATTGCTACAACGTATTACGTTTGGTCTAATGAACTCTACAAAATTAGATGCCACTGAACGTTCGCACGATAGAGAACAGCACAAGAAGAAATATATAGATGCAAAATAAGTTATCCTGGCTACCACCACGACGTCATTTAAGTGAGAGTTTCATTTCCATGATCAATTGTAGTAATTATTTCGGGAGAAGAACCTGAAACGGAGGGTTGTGAGAGCTGGCGTACACAATATCTGATCCTAATGATGCCTGTTCACGTACAGGGAACCTAAATTTTGCCAAACATCGTGAAATGTCTCTGATGATAGCTTTGCTTGTTGAATCACACATTGAAAAAGTGCACAACGCTTAAAAAAGCTCTATGTTTAAGCTCTATGTATAGAGGTTAAAAAAGCTCTACGCGGAAACATATAGTTGGGAAACTTACATGCCGCACGATAGAGAGGGCAAAGTAAAGACGCATGTGTTAACCAACTTGCACCTGTTTCATTTATACCACGCACTGTGGGAAGTAGAAGTGGCAAAAGAAGACTGAGGAAACGAGTGCGCAGCTGACATGCATGGGCACTCAAAAGCATTGCTCGCGCTTCCACAGATGGGCACAGCCGACAACTGTATTGGAGCACGTCTCCTCAGCGTTCGTCACCGAAATAAACAACTGAGAGCTCTAAAAGAGGACAGGCAGGACACACAATACGTGCGCTTCCTCGAAATATATCATAATTATCGATATGTTTACAAAATATTATTTTGCGCCCCATTGACCAATGTACTGGACATACCAAAAAAAAAGTCAGTATAGAAAACCAGCAGAGGCACGAGAGGCAAAAAATTATTTTTGCAGCATTTATAGGAGGCTAGCAATATTCGTCCCTCAGCGCCATCTTTTCATGGGAGTGCCTTAGAATATGCGCGTCATCTGCGAGGAAAAGCGATCGAATGTTGTGGTTAGGTACGCAAACTTTTCTTGTAAGCTTTCATTGAGCAATCCAAATAAGTAAAATTGTGTGAGCTGGCTGATGTCCTCTTGAAACAATGATGCAAAAATATAGTTTTGCAACCATTAGTTTGCTCGCAATGCGAGAATGTCTGATGTTCAGTACACTGGACACCAGGATGCAATTTGATTGCATCGTGCCGAACACAGTGAAAATAAAAAAAAAACTAGGAGTGAGCATCAGGCGACAAAACTGAAGCGCAGGCATCAAAAATGAATCAGGAGCATCATGGGAAGTCAAACCAGAGCATGGAGCACGAGGAACAAGTGGCGTCAGAGGAAGTTAGCTTGTAGACGCTAGGCACGCTCCCTCCTGGGTTTTTTAACCTTCATGACGCTTTGTTCGGCTGTGAAGCACGAGAATGCCTTTATTTTTACCGAATAAAAACAAACTACTTTTGTGTTCAGTAAGACAATTAACCTTCTGACAGGACCGAAGCAACACTTTTTCAATGGAAGTAGTAGAATGTGTACATAACAATTAGTGCAACATAGGAATACTAGTGTCCAGTATACAGGACATGTGTCGACCGTAAACAACACTGCTTTTAGAGTCTTCGAAATTTTTTCGCAGGCTTTTAAAAATGCTAGCCTACGAAATTCGGGACGAAAAGGGATGTCGCAGTGTTGCACTGGTTCTTACGACTTAGTGTTGCCTACTGAACAGCCTGCCCTCTTCGCATTTGACGACATTTTCTATACTCGCATCGCCCAAAACTAGTTTTCTTCGACAAATTGTGGAGACGGTGGCACTGACCTGTGGCTCTTACTTGTAAGCAGGCCTTTTCATTTACGTGTTTCTTTTTCTTCAGACGCAGCTAAGTCGGCTACATTCAGGCATAAGTATACGCACTGGTCCGCTCCACGGGCGTACTCCGTGGCGTGACTATACAGTCGGG
Organism: Rhipicephalus annulatus; assembly: GCA_013436015.1. Taxonomy (NCBI): domain Eukaryota; kingdom Metazoa; phylum Arthropoda; class Arachnida; order Ixodida; family Ixodidae; genus Rhipicephalus; species Rhipicephalus annulatus. Next base: position 317,919 of record WOVY01010601.1, on the reverse strand, counting down.
AGGAGGTCGCCGATTGCATTACGTTAGTGGAGTGCGGAACCCTCTGTCTTATGCCTCGGGGCTGCTACTGCTGTACTCTGCAGATCAGGAATCCTGTGCCGCCGGGGAATACGCAAATTAGCTCCTGCCTGTGGCATGTGTCAGTGGGTACATGTTTACGAGGCAGTAAATGAGTATGTGTAAGTGACTGGTCGAATAGTGGGCGGATAGGCAAGTGAGAGAGAGTGCGTGAGTCAGTTTGTTACTATGTAAGTGTGCAAGGTTGGGGAATATGAAGGAAATATTGTGTAGCGTGAAGGAGTGAGTGAGTAAGGAAATGAGTTACTGTGAATAAATGTAATGGAAAATGACAAAGACTTTCCCATTGAAAGATAAATTGAGAGACTTTGTTTGCAGCAAGTGAAAGAGAGGGAGAGCAA
>WOVY01010601.1:0-312500 GCA_013436015.1 Rhipicephalus annulatus | reverse complement strand
GTATCGTTGGTAGAACTGCGTAGAAATATTTCTTACGGTAAACTTTTGATATTGGTAACTGCTGCGATGTCTCTACTTGTTTGTACGAGATTTATTAGATGGCAAAGAAACAGAAGGCAATGTGCTGGAACGGAGCTGCCACCGAAGGTTGATTGCAGTTGGCGACAACCTCTTTGTGTGTATAAATTTGACCGGCTGCATTGTTTTAATTACCTTGAGTATAATATAGTAAGTCACTGAGGCTCGTGGGTGATAGAAAAGGCGAGTGAATGTGCATGTACCGTAGTGTAGAAAGGAATGCCTAATACTGGCTGTTATAAAAAAAACAGCAAATGCGGGATACACTTAAACTGAGATATATGATAAAAAATATTCCCGTAAAGATCACATTCATTATTGGTCGCTATTAAGACTTCGTTATTGGTCCCTATTCGTATTGTTACGTGGAAAATAACAGTAGTCGGTCCGCAGCCACAACACAGCTCGCTGACAACGTCCACTTCTTTACTCTCAGTCTGAGGCACCTTACTTGGGTATGCCCCACTATGCCCTCTTTCAGTCAGACGAAATCACGTAACACGACCCCCGGCGGCAAAAGCGCCGACCCGGCGAGTTTACGGGGCCACAGCAGGAGCAGTGTGGTAACGCTTGAGCCTTGATACGTGGACGATGTCCCTTGACAGCAGAGCGGAAGAGGTTGATGGATTATCAGGGACAATTTCATATGTAGTGTCGGTCACTCGTCTAAGCACGCGGTATGGGCCCGTGAAACGAGAGAGAAGTTTTTCTGACAGGCCTGCATGTCGCGTAGGGGACCAAAGAAGAACGAGGGAGCCTGTTGGAAAGTGTTCGTCGCGATGCCGCTCGTCGTAACGATGCTTCTGCGAGTCTTGGGACGCCATTAACCGGCTGCGGGCAAGCTGACGAGCATGGTCAGCTCGGGTAATAGCGTCGCGTGCATATTCAGAAGTAGACTGCGCAGCGGCTGGCAGGAAGGTATCCAACGGCAATGTTGGTTCGCGTCCAAACAGAAGGTAAAATGGCGAGTACCCGGCAGTGTCATGCCGGGAGGAATTGTATGCGAACGTCACGTAGGGTAGTGCAAGGTCCCAATCACGATGATCGGCCGAGACGTATTTTGATAGCATGTCTGTCAAGGTGCGGTTTAAACGTTCTGTAAGCCCATTTGTCTGGGGGTGGTATGATGTCGTGAGCTTATGTTGGGTAGAGCAGGAACGCAGGATATCGTCAACCACTTTCGAAAGGAACGTACGGCCTCGGTCTGTCAGCAGTTGACGAGGGGCTCCATACACTAAAATGAGATCGCGTAGTAGAAAATCAGCGACGTCTGTAGCGCAGCTTGTTGGCATGGCTCGCGTAACTGCATAACGGGTCGCGTAATCCGTAGCCACCGCGACCCACTTGTTTCCGGAGGCGGATGTTGGGAAGGGACCGAGAAGGTCCAAACCAACACGGAAGAATGGCTCCGATGGGATGTCGATGGGCTGAAGATATCCGGAAGGTAGTCTCGACGGCTTTTTGCGACGCTGGCAAATTTCACAAGCGTTGACATAGCGACGTACAGAACGTGAAAGGCCAGGCCAGTAGAAGCGGCGGCGCACACGGTCATATGTGCGAGAGACACCAAGGTGACCCGCGGTTGGCGCGTCATGGAGCTCGCGTAGGACTGTAGAACGCAGGTGCTTTGGTATGACCAGAAGTAGGTCGTGACCATGGGGCGATAAATTACGCCGATATAAGGTGTGGTCCTTTAAGGTAAACATGCGAACGGAAGCGTCTTGCGGTGAAGATTCGAGCTGTTGTATTAGGCGGCTGATATCCGGATCGCGACGCTGCTCGTCCCCGAGATGAAGCAGCTGGGAGATGGAAAGGACGCAGCCCACAGAATCAGTGGTCGTAGGATCGCAGTCGGCCACAGGGTAGCGTGACACATCTTTGTGCAGTTTTCCTGATTTGTACACTACGGTGTAAGAATACTCCTGGAGGCGGAGTGCCCAGCGGGCGAGACGACCTGTGGGATCTTTGAGGGAGGCGAGCCAGCAGAGAGCGTGGTGGTCGGTAAGAACTATAAATGGTCGGCCGTATAAGTAAGAGCGAAATTTCGCGACTGCCCACACCAGCGCTAGGCATTCGCGCTCTGTTATGGAATAATTACGCTCTGAGGTGGACAGCAGCCTGCTGGCATAAGCTATCACACGATGCTGCCCACGTTGTCGCTGAGCCAACACAGCGCCTATTCCGTAACCGCTGGCATCGGTGCGCACTTCCGTCGGTGCCGTAGGGTCGAAGTGAGCCAGCACAGGAGAAGAAGTGAGCCAAGTGGTCAGGTCGGAAAATGCTGCTGCTTGCGAGGGACCCCAGGTAAACGTCTCATCCGGTTTGAGTAAATCTGTTAGGGGCCGAGCGATTTCCGCGAAGTTCTTGATGAACCGCCGAAAATAGGAGCAGAGCCCCACAAAGCTGCGGACATCTTTGGCGGTTTTCGGCACAGGAAAGTCCTTCACAGCTCGAACTTTTTCTGGGTCAGGCTGTACACCGTAAGCGTCAACAATATGTCCAAGTATTGTAATGCGACGGCGACCGAACCGGCACTTAGATGAATTCAGCTGAAGGCCGGCGAGACGGAATACATCAAGAATTTTTGACAGTCTTTCAAGGTGCGCTTCAAAAGTGGGAGCAAACACAATCACGTCATCCAGATAACAAAGACACGTAGACCACTTGAATCCATGGAGCAGGGAGTCCATCATTCGTTCAAAGGTGGCGGGGGCATTACATAAGCCGAAAGGCATGACTTTGAATTGGTAGAGGCCATCGGGTGTTACAAAAGCCGTCTTCTCTCGGTCCATGGGGTCCACGGCAATCTGCCAATAACCAGAACGAAGATCTATAGAAGAAAAGTAGGCGGCACCATGGAGGCAATCAAGGGCGTCATCAATGCGGGGCAGAGGGTATGCGTCTTTCTTGGTGATGTTGTTAAGGTGGCGATAGTCCACACAAAATCGCCACGATCCGTCCTTCTTTTTAACTAATACCACCGGGGATGCCCAGGGACTGGAGGATGGTTCAATAATGTCCTTCGCTAGCATCTTGTTCACCTCCTTCTGAATTATGCTCCGCTCAAAAGCAGACACTCTGTAGGGACGGCGGTGAACAGGGTTGGCATCACCTGTGTGTATGCGATGCTGGACAAAGGACGTCTGCCCAAGAGGTCGCTCACCAAAATCGAAAACATCCTGGTAGGCCTCGAGAAGATGTTGTAGGGCTTCAACTTGCGGAGGTGGAAGATCAGTGGCGATCATGTCTACAATTTGACGGCTGCCCGAATGTGTTGCGAGTGATGTGCGCTGCGGTGAAGCAAGTGTGTCTAAGGCAAGCACTTCAATTTGTGAATCGAGCAACGGACACAGGTGGGCCACAGAAATGCCTTGTGGAAGCACACGATTCATGTAGCCGAAATTGACAAGAGGTAGACAAGTTTTGTTATCTGTGATGCTGAGCACCGTATAGGGCACTGCAACATTGTGCGCAAGGAGTACGTCGGTGAGAGGCGTAGCGTAATAGTCACCGTCGGGCACAGCTGGTGAGCACAGAAAATCGACGTACGTCACAGTTTTCGAGGGCAGGCGAACAAAATCGCTGCATTGTAATCGGCATGTAGGTTGGTACGGGGCGGCACTGATTTGTGGTAGTTCAAGGCGGAGCACACCAGCGGAGCAATCAATCAGAGCAGAATTGGCGGCAAGAAAATCGAGGCCTAGTATGAGGTCGTGGGGACATGTTTCAAGCACGGTAAAAAGGACGACCACTTGATGACCGGCTACGGTAAGTTGAGCTGTGCACATACCGACGACAGGGACTTTTGCACCATCTGCAACTTGGACGACACTGGTCAAGGGCGGCGTGAGGACCTTCTTCATGCGACGACGAAAACGCGAACTCATAATACAGACGTGAGCGCCCGTATCTATCAAAGCTTCAACAGGTGTACCATCAACATATACTTCTAGGGTGTTCCGGTTCAAACGTAAGGGCAACAGAGGATTTTTGGGTAAGGTCGACAGGGCAGCTTCACCTCCAGAAGCTGCACAGCCTAGTTTTCCGGGGACGCGCGGCGGTTGAACGATGGCGAGGGAGAGCGGCGACGCGTGTTTGAACGAGAAGGGCGGCTTTGAGGCGGTGGCGACGACGGGGCAGGGTGGCCGTAGTCCTCAGGGGCAGTAAATGCTGTAGACTGAGTGCGGGTCGGATAACGGTGGTTTGGTGGACGGAATGAGCTACTGTAAGCGGGGTACGAGCCAGAAGACATAGATGGCCATTGACTGCGGCAGTAACGAGCGATGTGTCCTGCGCGACCACAGCGGAAGCAGATTGGCTTATCATCAGCTGTTCGCCATTCAGACGGGTTCCTTGTTTGAATAGAGTACGGACGGCGACGTCTCATGTCCACAGAAGCTATCGAGGGACCAGTATTATCCAGTGTGGATGCAGTGGACAGGATACCAAGGTTTGCGAATTCCTGGCGGACAACAGCCTGGATCAAGGCGACAGCTGGCGTTGAGGCGTCGGGCAACGTCGGTAGTTTGTTGGCAGCCGGGTAAGCGGCCTCGAGTTCACGTCGGACGATGCGCGTCACGTCTTCGGTTGTAGACGGATGACAAGGAGTGGCTTCGCAAGACGACGTTGCCGCGGTGTTGGGTAGGCGCTGAAACTGCTGCAAAATGCGTCGACTCTTCGCCTGCTCGAGACGGCGGCACTCTTTGATCACGGCGTCCATGGTCGTTACGTTGGTGAATACAAGCAGACTGAACGCATCGTCGGCGATTCCTTTTAACACGTGCGAAATCTTGTCGGCCTCAGTCATGTTGGGATCGGCCCTTTGACACAACGCTAAGATGTCTTGAATATAAGTCAAGTAGGGCTCAGTGGACGTCTGTGTACGGACAGCCAATTGCTTTCGGGCATCAAGTTGTTGACCAAACGGGTTGCCAAAAAGGTCGCGGAGCTGTTGTTTAAACATTTCCCAGCTCGTGATTTCGTGCTCGTGGGTCTCAAACCAGGTGCGAGGGGTCTTGTCAAGATAGAAAATGACATTCGCAAGCATAACGGTTGGGTCCCAGCCATATTGCTTGCTGATGCGCTCGTACATGCTAAGCCACTTGTCCACATTCACGTTGTCCTCTCCAGTAAAGGTACCGGGATCACGGGGTTGCGTTAGAGCGACGTACCGGGTTGCTGTCGTTGCTGAGGTAGGTGGCGAAGCCGTATCTTCACCCGGAGCCATGGTAGCAGACTTAAGGAGGCGTCCACTGCGTAGCTCCGTTGTCAGAAGAGTACCCAGCACCTCCACCAAAATGTTACGTGGAAAATAACAGTAGTCGGTCCGCAGCCACAACACAGCTCGCTGACAACGTCCACTTCTTTACTCTCAGTCTGAGGCACCTTACTTGGGTATGCCCCACTATGCCCTCTTTCAGTCAGACGAAATCACGTAACAGTATGATACTTCGATACATTTTCGTGACATCGCGTCACGTCTTTGCCCAAAGAAAGAGAGAGAGGGGCAAATAAACAAGCAGACGTGAAACTCGTGGTTCACTGCGGTTTAATCTTTACTCTAATAATTACGCCAGTCTACACTGACTGAGCGCTTCTGTTTAGTGTCATTTTAAAATCACGCACCACGATGGCGTTCGAAACTGGTCGCATTTGGTGGTACGAACATCCTGTCCGATGAGCCACTGTTTTTCTACCTTTTCTGTTATTAGGAAATAAAGATATAAATAATATTCTAAATTGGTGGAAGGAGCAATAAGAAGAATGGATAATTCATGACTCTGCATTGATTTGTTGTTCTGTTGCGGAACGAAAATGGTCATCCCTTTTGAAAATGCAGCAGGATCACTATAAGTCGACAATGGGACAGGCGCAGCAGTGGCAAACAGTTTCCGAGTAAATGCTTTCTGTAGATAATTGTTACTGGTAGCCGCCATGCCGAAAACGTCGGGAGCCCTCTATCGACTGGTCCGCGCAGTATCTCTGTTTTATAGGCCAGAACTGGAAGAGATACGTGCGCATGCCAAGATTTTTCTGATCGCGGAGCGATGGTCCAGTGCAAGTGTGTGTATATATTTCAGCACTGACGCCAATTCAGCGTCTTTGCTGAAATACCTGCATCCAGTACAGTTGCCTTCGTCTCACCTGTGTGTTCTGTTATGGTATCATTGGATCATTTCCTGAATGCGGGGCACTGCAAGGTGCGAAACTGCCCTGTGCTCTCGTCGTTCCTTGACGTAATGCAGGCAAAAGCGCATAGGGCATACCCAGCTGTACAATCGTACTCAGGTTCCACCTAAAGTGCCGAATATAGCCAGAAAACCGAACATTTTCGTCTGGTTTCCCGGGTATAGCCAGCTTTTAACCAGGACCTGATTAGGAGTGTAGCGTACCGAACGTGTACTTGCGCCAATGAGAAGACTTCTCCGTCTTCTTCTTTCGGTTCAAGTGCATTTTAGTGTTCAAGCGCCTTGATGATGATATAACATGCGGGAATACTAGTATAGCTAGAGAAATATTACAACACAAACCACGGATCGAAATTCAAATTGGTAACAAGCGAGAATCATAAAGAAAGAAAGAACGAGAGAGACAAATTAGGAAGGGAAATAGAAGTAAATTGAAATGAAGACAAAACACAAAAAAATGAAGAAGGTGACAAGAAAGAACGGAGGAAAAAGGAAAGAAAACTGAAGACAAAGCAAACAAAGAACTTTGGTCAGTTCCGCACCTTTTTGCGGCTCGGCATCACCAAGGCTATGTTGTCTTGATTTTTTTTTTGTACTGTGATTATTATCACATCCACATATGCCTTCTTCGCACAGTCAGTGGTAAATCAAATCAACTATACTTGTAAACAAAACAGTCAGAATTTTAATGGCTTACATTGTTGTGGAAGAACGCACAAGTTTGGCAATGTGAGTGAAATAAAGTTATTAAGTTATGCGATGGGCTGTCTCTGTTGACAGAGGCTTTGTTGCCAGACAGTCATGGCAAGAAGAAAGCGTAGCAAGCGTGAAATGTCAGCGCTGCAGGCAACGACGCCCAGGCGCTCCAATGGTGAGGTTTAAGAAAAGAGGAAATTGGATTCGTGTCAATTGCGACGTGTACAACACGCTATACGGCGAATTTCGCAAAAAAAGATTTTCGCTTTGTGTCTTCCTAGTCATGATGCGAGGCGAGCTTTGAAAAAACTGCGGAAAATCTAAAAGAAGAATTTCATAAAACATTGGTGAGAGACGACATGGTAAAAAAAGCGTGCGAAATAGGTGTCATATCTCCATCAAGTTTTCTACCTCGTATACTTTAAAAGTGTGAAAAAAAAATTTGCTAACGTGTGCTCTAAACATAAGAATGCTATGTATGTTTCCTCTTCCCTGTTGATAGTTCATTGCGACAAGTTTCATAGATGCGAAAAAAAAATAGAGAAAGTGATGTGATGTTTTTACATATTATCTAAGACAGACAGGCAAAAGAAAGACCAGTATTGTCTCTAGGGTGAAGCATTCCTATAGCAACAACAAACAACGCTGGCATCGTTTTGGAATGTCGCCTCAGTTTGCTTGTTTTGACAGGCCTGACGACCTGTCCGTGGTCTTTATGCGGTTTTTTTTTGCTATGTGGTTTGCCATTTTGCAGTGTGCTACCCCTTTTCCAGGCTCTGTGCCTTATTTCTCGTCTATTTGCCGCATAGCTACTCGATGTGCGTTAGAGAGATGGGCGAGATAGAAACAATGCATGCTTGTCAAAAGTCAGTGTGAACAGGACGGAGCACAAGGCGAGAGGGGCACAGTACGTGCGCCGTCTATCAACTGAAGTTTTACGACACACAAAAAAAGAAGGCAACGACAACTGATACCATGCGTGCCCAGAAAGCTACTTTTTCTGACAGGCCTGTCAGCCTTGTACGCAGCCCCTATGCGCTTTTTCGTTGCTATGTGGGTTGCGAGTGTACTTTAGGCTACACTATTGCCCCAGTATGCGACTTCTCTGTCGGGAAATAGCTGCATAGCTGAACCTTCTGTAATCTCGTGGGGGGAGGATGTGTTGTTTACATAGGCGGGGTTGCCGAGGAAGTTGTGTGGTTTCGCGAATGCCAGGGGGTATAGGGCGTCGTCACGTCAGTTGCACGTGACTTCCCTTTGTTTTCTTGTGACCGTGCCGGACAATAGCCGTTCGAGACATGGGCGTGTGTTTCAGCGCACCGGTAGGTTCACCTTGTTGCTTACGGTACAGTGTGAATGCCGTCTGATCCAGGTCGCTTTCTACATTCTTCGTTGCTCTTTTCTTGAATTCTTTGTTGTTTAATTGCACATTATGTTGTTTTCGATGGACTTTCGAATTGTTGGAAGAAGTTAAGAGAACACAAGCCTTGATCGCAGTTTCCCGATTTCTGAGGACAAAAGGAAAGCGAACCTTCAAAAAAAAAGAGTATGCAGCGCCAACACGCCTGCAAACACACACACACACACACATACACACACACACACACACAAACACACACACACACACACACACGCACACACACACACGCACACGCACGCACACACACACATGCACACACGCGCACACACATACACGCGCGCGACACACGCGCGCGCGCGCACACACACACACACGCACACACACACACACACACACACACACACACACACACACACACACACACACACACACACACACACACACACGCACATGCACGCACGCACGTGCGCGCGCGCGAGCATTTCGTGATCCTTAGCAGAATGTCGCAGGGCTAACCATGTCGTCTTTTTGATCGTGCTACTACATTTGTTCATGTCTTTCACTTCAATACCAGTAAACGCTTTATCAGGCGTGCGCCGTAGAATAAAGATGAATTCTCAAGTATACCTAATAATTGAAAGTAATGAAATATGTCTAAATATCACCGAAGTTGGAAAGCCAAAAGAAGCAGGCAGGGGACAAAGTACGGTGCAGGAGCAAGAACAAAAAAAGAACGAGATTACCTAATGAGATGAAAAGTTTGCGAACGTGAGATGTCACCGGAACCGATGTTTCGACAAGCGCACCTGGCAACCACATGCGCTGTCTTGCACCGAGGGCAGCCAGCACTGGTAGATGGGGCTTGCAAACCAAGCTGGCTCCGTACGACAAACCTCTTTCCGTTACTAAATGTTTTTTTTCTTCCTTCCTCGACTTCTTAAAAGCTGCAGCTATCAGCTTGTTCAAGGAGACAAGTCTGCTTGTCGAAACGCTGACTCTGGCGACACCCCGTGTTCACGAATTTTTCATCTCTTCAAGCTTCCACCTGAAATTCGGCCCAAGTATTTTTACCTAATGTAGAGTATTTTTTGAGTCTGGTTGCTGATTCACTTGACTTCGCGACTCACCACCAACTACAAATAACGCAAGAGGTGGGGCGTTCCCATACAATCAAATATTCTTTATTAGAGAATGTCCGCAAGACATTCGTAATGTAATTCCCACATTCGTTCAGGACACACAAAGCAGAAACCTCCATGACGAGCCCTCGCAAGAAGGCTCCGCTTAATGAGGCTGTCACAGAGCCAAGGCGACTGATGTGCGGTGTTTACGCGCTAGATTACGTTTCGTGCACCACGGAAGCTTGCGTTTTTTTTTCAATTTCCTTCTCAAAGAAAAAAGAATGACGTAAATTTTAACGAGTTGCCTAGGGAGTACGAACTATAAGTTCATTGAAAAATAAAAAGGAATGAAAAAATTGATGTGATTAACAATAAAGAAAAAAGTTGAGCTAGACGAGAAAGTGGTAATGTTGAAGGAAGTGAAAGTATAATGGAAATAAAGGAGGATTGCCGCCTATGTTTCGTGACTGCCGGCTCTGTTTAGCGTGCCATAAACGGGAGCCCAGACCGTAAAACCTCGCAATTAAAGTCTTCCCCCGGGCCTTGGCCATCAGCTTTGCCGGTTTTAAGGTTGCTTCCCTCCTTTATCATTTTGTTTTTCTCCTCTGCCCGCTTCTCTCCGCTACGTTACTGCTACCGGTGCCATAGCAACCTCAGCAACGTCACGAGCTGACGCGGATAGCGGTAAAAAAATCACAGCATATCCACGCACTGAATGATGATAAGCGGGGCGAAGCGTTCGTAAATCCGCCCGGGCGTCCGTCCGTGCCTCCGTCTGTATGGGCGCCTGTTTGTGCGTCCATCCATCCATACGTGCGCCCGTTCGTGCGTCCATTCATGCATCCATTCGTCCGTCCGCCCATCCGTCCGTGTGTCTCTCTGTCAGTCTCTATACGTGTCTGTCTGTCCGTGCGTGCGTCCGTCCGTCCATCTAGTGAACACTTCAAGTGCCTGCTATATCGCCTCTTTTTATCATATATTCATCATGGGCAAGTAACGCCATCCAACGAACAGTCGAAGGGCTAAACGAGAGCATGTACCACATTTCTTCTGTCAGCGCTTTGTTAACACCGAGAGCCTGATAACGACGCCGTGCCACGTTTCTCGTCACATGTGGACATCCGGATATGTGCCCGAGGGTTGGTATGTGCCACAGGTTACGCGCAACAACAACGGGGAACGCACAAGCCACGCCATAGGGAGCTTCGCCCCTAAAACTATCTCACTGATATTTTTTTAGCTGATAATAATAAGACGCCGTTTCACACTGCAAAGTGTGGCGAATTCATAACGCCTTGCTTCGATCGTAGCGTTTTAGCAATAATTTCTTGCATCCACCGTGGTGCTACATAGTGTTTACGGCGCACGACCGCTGATCCGATAGTCTTTGGTTCGACCCCCGTCGGTGGCTGTCGCAACGAAGAGACCAAATGTCAAAGGCTCGTGTGCAACGCGGCATGACAGGGCACGTTGAAGGACACCAGATGGTCGAAGTTTCCGGAACTACCACTACGGCGTGTCTCAATCATATCGTCGTTTTGGTACGTAGAACCCCAGATATTATTAAAGAATTTCTCCCGGGAAACACGCACTAGATATCTGTCAGATGCCTTAGGCAAGATGGTGCTTTTGCGGTGTGCTTCTACCACAAAGGGCACCAAAGAAAAACAGGGCAAGCGTGACTACAATGAAAAATCTTGCAGATCCCACATATCACGGAAATCGATGTCACGCGAAGCATGCGGAGGGAAGGAGACAGTGGTAATATTTTTGTTGAATGAGACATTACGAACTGACGCTAAACAATTGTACGAATGTTTCACGCACCAACATGCATATAGCTGCCGCATATGTTTTATATAACCATTTGTTTACAGTTGCGTAACAATGTCAGGAGCAACATGGGCATTACCAACACCAGAACATGTAAGCGGAAATGCAGCGCTTGTGCTTGCGAAAATAGTTACCCTGGATACAACATCTAGACAAACTTCAGTGGATGGCGCCTAACTACAATTGATCTTAACCAGACTTGACGCCTGTATCATCATCGGAGTGCATACTCTCACCTGCCATGACGAGCCCACTTCCGGGCATATAGGTTCTTCATTAACTATCGCCTGAGTTCAACAGGCTTACAACTGGCCGAAACTTGCTACGTATGTCAAGCGATATGTAAAAAGCGGCCGTGAATGTCAACGCCGTAAATCTCCGCCACTGAAGAATGCAGGCCAGCTGCAACCGATCACACCACCTAGGGCGCCCTTCAATCAAACTGACATTCTTTGTCATTTCACCATGTCCTCAGCAAGTAGAAGCTTATCTCATTGTATACCGTGTAGTAATCTGCACCTGAAAAAAGGCAGCCCTATGAAGGACTCAATAATTAGGGGAGACGCTTTGATATAGCACCAGTACACGGAAAGGCAGCATTGTGTACACGTGGAACAAAATTCTTTTAGTCGTAGTTAAGTTAGATTATACCAACTCGAGCAGTGCGTACTCGTTAAAAGACATCTAATGAACTTCACGGACCATTTGTTTCAGAGTAATATGAGGCCACAGTTGCGTTGGTGATGCAATGCTTATCCGTACAAAACGCTGTACCTCTAATGCGGTCGCATTCTTCTCTGCTTCATTAAGAATGGCATAATTGAATTCAAAGCGGGTAATTTGAAAGGTACAGGCATCGGGTGTTTGTTGCGTAAGCTTTGGAGCCACTGTGCATGCCATGTTAGCTGGGTTTAATTACAGCGCTTCCTCGTGGTCTATCCTATACTACCTTTGGACTTAAGTGCAAAGTGTACCAAGCTCCCGGGCCCGACCTCTTTTCATATACTGTGGAGTTTCTCCAGTATACGTATCCATGGTATGACATGACTTTCAAATTGCGACGGCACAGAAGTGAGAGGCCATGCTGCTCAACTCCGACCTAGATGAGCAGGTCAGAATAACGGCGCCAGAAGAGCAGAAAAGGAGAGGTTCATTGGCGCTTTGTGCAATTGAATGAACCATCTTCACTGGTTTTAAATAAAAGTTTTGTTATTCGCCATCTTTTTAGTGATTATTAAGCTAGAGCGAGAAATAAACTTAAGAAAATAGCTCGTATTTTCTTCCTCGGTCATTCAACCTACCAGTTTGAGCTACCGGCTATTTTACAGTTGGCTTTCGGTGCCGAAATGTTGGGTTGTTATCTCTGCCATTTTATGTAATGAACAATTAAACGGACAACATGACGGTGGACATATACACGTGAAAGCGATTGCAGTGATGCATTTAACGTTTAGGGATCGTATCAGTTCACGTCACGACGCGCAAAAAATGAGAAAAAATTCGTTGAACAGCCCAAGGTAGCGGTGCCGGTGCAATCACTGAAGTCTTGATGATTGATATGTGGGGTTTAACGTCCCAAGACCACTATATGATTATGAGAGACGCCGTAGTGGAGGGCTCCGGAAATTTCGACCACCTGGGGTTCTTTAACGTGCACCCAAATCTGAGCACACGGGCCTACAACATTTCCGCCTCCATCGGAAATGCAGCCGCCGCAGCCGGGATTCGAACCCGCGACCTGCGGGTCAGCAGCCGAGTGCCTTAGCCACTAGACCACCGCGGCGGGGCGAATCAATCACTGAAGTCTGAAGTAATCGGAAGGAAATCAAACAACGTATTCCTGGCCCTACACGTCCTAACCACGAAATGTTTCAGTTTTCTTACGCTTGAGAAGCTTCATACTTTTTTTACTGCTTACCCTGCCATAACCACTTCAAAAAAAAAAAGTTTGGCGTTGGTCGGGCTTGGCCTGTCTATCTCAACGTGGAAGTGGCAAGCTGCGAGTTGAGTCAACTCAAAACTAACAATAAAGTTTGGCATTCATATATCCATGCGTCATGCTGACTGCAGTCATCTCTTTTTAAAGCAATTGTCTACTCCTTTCCTTAGATAGACTGATTACAACCATTAAAAATTTTGTTGTGTATCATTATTCACACCAAAGACTAAGAGTATCAATTATGTAGTAGCCAAAGATGACACGAAGGTGCACGCCACGTTCCTTTTCTTAACTACGAAAACTGCGAGAAAAAAAAGATAAAAACACAGGAGGCACATGCACATGCACAAAATAAAATGGATGAAATTCGCCGCCACCGCAATAAGGTAGATCAGTTGGCTATTCAAAGAATGGCTAATATTGTTGCTCGGTGTCGAAGAGTGATAATGGATAAGTAATTGACTGAGGGACAAAGCGGTTGGTATTTGTCGCTTGGTTCCCTTGAAAGCGATTCTCTTTAATTTTCTCTCCTTATGTTACCATTCCTTTCCCCTTCCCCCGTGCACATGCACAAAATAAAATGGGTGAAATTCGCCGCCACCGCAATAAGGTAGATCAGTTGGCTATTCAAAGAATGGCTAATATTGTTGCTCGGTGTGGGATAGTGTTAATGGATATATAATTAACTGAGAAACAGAGAGGTTGGTCTTTGTGGCATGATTCCCTTGAGAGCTATTCTCTTTTAATTTTCCCTCCTTATTTTTCCATTCCTTTCCCTTTCCCCCGTGCAGTGTAACAAACCGGAGGTTTTCGTCTTTTTAACCTTCCTACTTTTCACTTCAACTTTTTTTCCTTTTCGTACAACACGAATTCCAACGCTGACAGTCAATAGATTTAACTAGCTTAACCTTTTTTTGTTTGAAGGGAACTGCTACATTATTCATCCCACGTACCCACATATACAATTATCTGAACCGATAGCCAGGTAAGGCTAGTCGGCGGTCTAGCGTCAAAAAACAAACACAGGTGAGTTGTAGAGCTTTTAGAGAGCGCTATTCAATAATATCACAACTAAAACAAGCATTATACTCATCAAAAACAAACTTTTTCGTAGAATACACATAGGTATTCAATGTATGTTTGTTAGTGTGGTTCGCAATAAAAAACTATTTACTGAACTGCTTTAAGTTTTGTACCGTTTAAACTTCTAGGGTAAAAGCTCCAGATTTTAGTTCCTTTAAATTCAATTAGACTTTCGCCGTAGACATTATAACACTTAAGTACGCCCAAATTGTCTTTTAAGCATGTCTCGCGCTGCGTGCTCAAAAGGAGAAGACATCACTAGGGGATCCGTTGCCACTCGTATGTATTCTCAGACGCCGGCATCAATTATGCCGAAGTCAAGAATTAGGCGTGCTTTGTAAGAAATTGCAACAAATTTGAAAACACCCCTCTCACAGACCGTTTTTTTGCTGTTCTTGTTTATTACTAGACATTTATGAAAGTAAAAATTGTAACTCGTATGTTTACACCCGCAAGCATTCCCTTGCGCACAAACTTATGCGTGCTAACATGGCATGACGCGAGCACAAAAAGAAAAAGTTAGCTATCTGCATGAAGGTTCAGGAAAGGTGCCAAACTCGGCAGCAAGCGAATGTCGTGTTTGCTCTGCGCGAAAATAATGAGGTGGAGGCATCTGTGTGCCTAGTCACGATTTTGACCTTCGAGACTTTTCTGTTTCAATATCTTCTCGGTCCCCAGACGCTTTCTTTACTCATATCATTGTTTTTCTGGATTTAGTCGTAGCGGTTTCCATTTCATTTTAACAACAATGTCTTACGGTTCGTGCCTGCCCCTTCCGGCCTTGCCAGCGCTCACTCGGAGAGACTTTACGGCTCCGGGCATTAGCATTTTACAACTTTTCTTGCCTTTGCCGGCTCTTGGAAAATTGCTTTCTCGGCCTGTGGGCTGCACTTATGTTTTAGCATCTCTTCTTCGCTTCCTTCCTTCGTTCTTTGAACGGAGAAAAACAGACTGCCCCACTTTGCATTGACATTTCCGGTGGGGGGGGGGGGGGAGGACTCTGGCATATTGACGCGACTTTAGCGGTTGCAGTAGGGCTCACCGAATAGCTTGGTGAGGCTGAAACCATGGAAATTTACATGGCTTAGTCTAATGGCTAAAGCTCGTGCGTCATTTTTGTGAAGCCCAACTTTGAACTTCGGCACTGCAACAAATTTCCGACAAGAATATGCAAAACATAAAGTTATGCGTAAAGTAAATTTTTGCTAGCTACAAAGGAACAAAATTAACCTAAAATATCGGAACGTAACAGAAAAAACATGCTGTAACGTTTCGTTTTTTTTCTGCGTCAATTTCAGTTTTTCGTAGAACACAAAAACTTACGCTTTGTACAACTTACTGGCCCCTACTTTGACTCTTCTAAGGTTATGGAGCCAGCAATCATTACTTTTTTATTAATTACAGATAGCTGTTTGACGAGTTGCGCTGACAAAATGATACTATACTTGCTTGAACAGGGCGAAATTGTGTTAATTGTTGCTCTGAAGCTGTGTCGCTATGTGCACAGTGATAATCTCTCAAAATGACTGTCTCAGCGATGTCTGTACTTGTAAATGCGAAACTTTTCTTGATGGTCCGAAGGCACTTTTATTTGCCTATGTAGACACCTGTATAAGTGTGCATGGTATATGCACTTGGCTTATGCAAAAATTAGGACAGTAGGTTATGAGTGTATGACGAACCCGCATGTCGCGTATGTCATGACTCATGAAACACTTTCCCACAGTCACCTGAGGCACATATCCGCACAATGGGTGTCTTATTATTTAAGACATTATTTATTATCTTATTATTTATTATTTAAGGTATACGTTTCAAATTCCAAAAGAAAAGTTCTCAATGTTTCCGGGGTTATTTCGATAAAGATACTGTTTAGTCAAATAACATTTGGAACACCTAGAAGCAAAAGGAGATAACTCTGATAGTATCAGGTTGCCAGGTTCTGCCACTTTGCGTCACTTAGGCTAACTTTTCAGGCTGATCTCGAAATCATAAATGGCTGGGCTACTTAGCTACATTGTTGTAGCTTGGGTTATAACTGCGTAGCCAAAATATTTTTCTAACGCCACTCAGTTAAACAAAGTTGCCGGATAGGCGCAGTGTAGCTACCTTCGGCACCCCAACAGCTGACGCATACTGTGTAATGAGAAATGTTCCCAGAATATTGATTAACAATGTCAAACTATGTTTTTTACCCGTGGTTGCCTTGAAGCATAAATATTTGTTTTGCAGAGTACAGAGCCTTGCAGTGTGCACGATAGCGTACTCTGCCTGACGTTTTTTTTTTGTGTGTGCGTGTGCAAGATTTGTTATGTTTGAATTAAAGCTGCTTTTCGTAGAATGTGTTGCCACGTACAGGGATGAACATTCCACTTGCAAACCTGGACGGGTACATGCTAAGTTTTTTTTTCATGACGTAAGTTACGCTTAGAATACAGATCATTTCTGTGTAGCGGTACATGCAAAGACGTGCAATGAACGATGCTTCGAAATCGTGGCATGAAATAGGCAAATTTCTGCAATAAATGTCTGCGGGTGAACTATATTTGGGTGTCAGCTAAGCGTGCAGTTCTTGTGTAGAGATAATTTAATGTAAAGATACGCGGCTGGAAAGGATTGTTAATAGAGAATACTGACCCTACGTGATTCCGCAAATAGTTCGATCAGTTTAGGTTGGGGAAGTGAAAGAGATTGTCTCATCTCTATTGGCAGCCCTGTGGGATACCCTCCTTTCCGTGGCCGGTGGACAGCGAAACTACCAGCGCACACTGAGCTCAAAGTTGTCCCATGATACACAGATATGAATGCGTCGATGCCTTCAATGATGGCCACCTCCACTTCACTGAGAACGAACATGCTGACAGCTGCAACCGAAATGGTAAGATTTGTTGCGTTTTATCACCATTCTACAAAGAAGTATTGCTTTAAAATCGGTGTTTTATGAAACGGCTCTGTGCCGCACGTGTCTACGTTGTAGGTATATGAAGCAACATGAAGCTCTGAATAAAAAAGAATCAGCAAGATAGACTTTTAGGGGCTTATCAGGCCGCCAATGAAAATCAATGTTTTCCGGGTATTCACACATGAGAACGTAGTACCTATTCATGTTTAATTTTATGTAAACTAGCAATTAAGAGTATGGAGAGACGCTATGCCCACTTTGATGAATATAACCTGAAAAAGAGAGAATATAGGTTAAATTCGTTTAGTAAACCATCACCCGTTTTATTAAGCACCAACAGAAACGCTCCACCGCTTTCTTCTTCGTAAATGGTATCACCCCCAGTTAAAAAAAAACATCCAGAATTATAGACGCAAATACAATTAGTGCTTTACCCATCAACTTGCATTTGTGGGATAAAGTGGGATTACCGCGTCGTTGAAGGGCTAAACGTCATCCACTTCACCACTCCACAAGGGCATTTCTTATAGAAGAGAATCCTGCTCAGTAGGAGCTGAAGAATGGGGTAGTGTCATGACTATGTAAAATAAAGGTGGCGTTGGTCACGTGTGCCAATGCTCAGATTGTTCGCAGAACGCCAAACGTGTCTTCTTAAAATTGAAAAAAAAAAGCTGTGTTCTGTGGTTTTATTTCTGTCACTATTTCCAAGTGGATCCTTAAGATCGCAATGTGAATACCATGGACGAAGACCGTGACGTGGTTTATGAGAATTTCGCTCGCTTGCCTGTGTGCGAGGGGTAAAGGGCAACTAGCACGACCCTCTTTCTAAACGACAGGGCGGCATTTTTTTTCACGAATTTCGCCCACCCGGTGCCGTAATGTGGACAATATGCTTTATCCTCGGGCCACTTTCGAAGCACTCGCTTCGCTCCCTCCGATGTCTCGTGCATGTTGGCTCTTTTGTGTACTCGTCGGCGTTTCGTAATCTCTCACATTTAAGGAACGCGGCTTGAAAAATAAGATGAAAATAAGAAGGAGTGGAAGATGACTGAAAATGGAGAAAGCTCACAGTGCGTCCTGTTTTTCGAACAGTAAAGAAGTCGTGCCTTTTTCTTGTCACTTACGCAATGTGAAAACTGAAAAAAGTTAGTCTGAACGTTGGGAAGGAATTCAATTTGTCAAGCTTTCAAGTTTGAAGTTCGAATAAAAGAAATAAATTGAAAGAAAAAAAGCATGTAGTAGAAACCATGGCGTTCTGGAAATAGGAAATGACAGTGACGCTACCTGCTTTAAATTAGCGATAAGCAGAATTAAGCACGAGCTTATGATTTAATGAACTTGTGTCTCCCAAATGAGAAACACATTAATAACCGAAGAAGGATAAGTATTCGGATTCACGTGTTAAAAGCACGTTATGACGACAGGGCACGCCGTAGTGGTTGACTTGAGATTAGTTTTGACCACCGGGGTTTCCTCAACGTGTACCCAAATCTAATTAATCATGACGGGGCCAGTAATAAATGGTGAGCGCGAAGGAAGGCGCATGCAATATTTTGTTTGTTCATTCGTCTATAAATATTTTTTGGAAGACTCAATTATAACAGAGTTATGACAGGGGCATGTATTATAAATAAGTATATATATATATATATATATATATATATATATATATATATATATATATATATATATATATATATATATTACATGTCTGTAGTAGTGGTCCATGTTCAGGCCATTTGAGAGGCTGTTGCTGTGTAAGAGAAGAGGCGAAGAAAAGAACAAACGCAAAAACAACTTTGTAAAGATCAATTTTTCACCACTTCCTGTTGTTTCCGGACATTGCCGTTAGTATTTAAAAAAAAAAGAACAAGTGGGTTGCCGCCGACTTGGTGAGTGAAACGCCATCAATGGGAACTGTCGTGGCCCCTGTAGAACGAGTCGGCTTGTTTCCTTCTCAGTGGCAGTTTTCATCGCCTCTTCTTCCTGCTCTTACCCATTCTAACCCTCTCTTTCCAGAGGCAATTGCTCTTTGCAACAAGAATGCGCTGCTCAAGGAATATCTCGCACTGCGTAGAAGCTCGAATACTTTTTTTTTGTCAGTGGCATAGCCTCTATTGAACTGAGCGTGGTACGGGCAAGCAAGTTGATGCGTGACAACAAAGGCGAAACGAGAGATTCCGGTCTCGTCTTCGTCGTCGAAACACAGGCAGTTTTGAGATATGGAATGACAGGCGGGATGGTTAGTGTTGTTTTAGTCTCTGGAAAGTTGACTGTCAGATCGAGGGAATGCCGGCTTGCTGCATTTTTCTTCACAGGCGCGGCTTATGTTGTCTTTTACAAGCTGAAACGTCCTGGAATCATAGTTGTCTTCTCGTGCTGACGTTACACAGGTGCCCTTGAACAAAAAAAAAAGTATTCCTGGTAGAAATATAGCGAGCCTGGTTATAACACACTCCGCATCAGCACCAAGCATCAACAGCATTCTTCAGAAGCATCACAACATACTAATACAGAGTGATCACCTTAAAAAAGTCTTTCCTGATCCCCCACGTGTGGTATGAAAATATAAACTGCAGCATGCGGGAAAACACAATCTTCTCGAGGAACGCGAGGAGCGCTTTCTTCGCTATAACTCTTTTTTTTATGTGTCCTCCCTGATTCCGATCTTTCCACCTGTGTACTCGTTCTGCTCTCAGCACACATCAGGTTACCGCTTATTTTGTCTTCCTCCTCTTCTGCCACTATTCTGGTAAGCACTTGTCTTGTGTCGTCACGCGTGCTTTGGCTCGTACGAGAACTCATATGGCACAGTGCTCGGGGTCCCGTATAGTCGCGGTGCCGTTGTCATCAGGGCACGCCCAAATGATAACGACCCCAGGGGCATCCAAACGACCGGCCATTTGTAACACTACTCTTCTCCTTTCGACACCACGGCCTCGGCTTGTGCTCTCTCTCTCTCTCTCTCTCTCTCGAGTACTTGTGATTAGAAACGCTTCGCCCTCACGGCCATGGCCCCGAGCACTCACTGGAACTCACCAGAGAAAAGTTCCCCCTTCCCCACCAACATCAGTTACTCTTTTTCTTAAATATTCATTGCCTTTGTCATTATGCCTGAGGGAATACGCCGTACATAGAAGCTCGTGGTCGGCACAACGTTGTTTTCAGCGTGGATTCATATTGAGCCATTCTCTCTAGCCATGTACATCCAATTTGATGTACTTTAATTCAATCGAGGCAAGTTTGAGCACAAAAGCGAAATTCAGTCGCCAGTTTACCGCATTTAGGCATTCAGTCACGGTACTTTCAAACCTGTCAGGCATGCCCTGATCCTTCATTTTGTTCTCTATATATTGGTTTCATTCTATGATAGGTTTCATTGGTTTAGGTTTCATTGATATAGCTAAGTGGCGTTATTTCGTTCTATTTAGTTTTCCTTTCCTTTTTTTTTCTCTTGTTGTGTGTTCCGCCGTTATGTTTTTGTTTTCTTTTCCTATTTCTTTGTTGCTTTCTATTTCCTGTTATTCCTCTCTTTTTCTCTGTTTACGCTACCTTTGTCTCACTCTCCATCTAGTTTCAGCTTTCTTCCTTCTTTTGTTGATATTCTTTCTCTGTCTCTGCATTTCTTTCTCTATTTCTTTCTTTGTGTTTCTTTGCATAGTGTCCTTCACTCCCGACGTTCCACCTTGTTTTCTTCTCACCTACGTATCTCTCATCCCTACCCTCACTTGTCTTTCCCACCTCCTTGCTGTGCTAAAACAAGAATACATTACGTTCTGGCAGCATGCCTGTCGAATACCACCGCTCACGTCTTTCCATCTGTCTATCTGTTTTTTTTTATTTCGTCACACTGCTCTTCACCTAGGCATCGTTCCCGCCCCGCCATGGTGGTCTAGTGGCTAAAGTACTCGACTGCTGACCCGCAGGTCGCGGGTTCGGATTCCGGCGGCGACAGCTGCATTACCGATGGATGCGGAAATGTTGCAGGCCCGTGTGCTCAGAATTGGGTGCACGTTAAAGTACCCCAGGTGGTCGAAATTTCCGGAGTCCTCCACTACGGCGTCTCTCATAATCATATGTGGTTTTGGGACGTTAAACTCCACAAATCAATCAAATCAGACATCGCTCCTTTCCTTTCTGCTTTCCCGTTGCAATACGCCAGATACACCGGTGCGCGTGTTCGGGTGGGGGGGGGGGGCAGATAATCAATGAGCGAAAAATGAGCACGTGCGGTTTCATGATGATCATAACTTATAGGGCCACGACACAACGCTGAACTTTAACAGCTTGTATGATGAATCTATGTCGAATGAGGCGTTCAAAGCATCAGCCTTACTGCTCATTGCGGCTTATGTCGTCTCCCTTGAGTGCAGGTGCTAGAGCGGAAGCTGTTACACCATTGCGTTGTAAGAGTGTAACACCTTACGAATGTTCTTTTTGCTAGTAAAAACTGTTAATGATGGAGTTGGTTAATCGCATCATCAACTTGTTTCCTATATGGTCATAATTCCATCGTTGTCTTCATTGTCCTTGTCATATCGCACACGTCGTACCTATATCTCCAAACCTTCGCTTCAAGCCGATAACAATGGCACGCTTCGCGGCATTTCGCTATCTTTCCGGAACGCTGCCTTCCACAATGTCTTCTTGTTGTCCCCACCTTCACTCTCTCTTCTGTCTCCCGACACCTCAGCTGTGTCTTGTTCATAATTTGCTCTTTCCGGGGATTTATCTTACTTCTGGTCGGTGTGCTCCTCTCTCAAGTTTGGTCGGTCATGCGGGAGGTGGCGAGGCACCAAATGCGATTACCGCGCGCTCCCTAGAGTGTATTTTCATATTGTTTTTTTCTTTGTTTTTCTCTCGGAGAATCTGTTTTCTCTCACCGTCCGTGTACTGTCGCCGCCTTTTTTTTTTCATTTCGATTTCTCTGACCCTTTTGCTAAGGAAACCGTGCAGCCTCGTGATAGGCTGGGCTGACGTCAACAACCTTGATTCCGCACGCACTTGTCTAAACCGAATATTTAGTTTCGTCAATACATGCGACACATACAGGTAATTATTCGTATCGACTTATAAAAGACAAATGCTGAGCATTTGCTGTTCGTCGTGGTGAAGTAGTGGTTTAGGTGCTCATTTTTTTATTTATATTTGGCAGAACATGGGTAGGTAGGCTACGTTAGAGCCGGCTATCCCTACATCTTAACAGTAATTCACTATATAAACACACAAAGAAGAAAAATTAAGAACAAAATAAGAAAAAAAAAACTGAATAGGTGCTCATCTTAGCTTGGGTTAGCACGGCACCTATGGAAATGGAAAGGGAAAGACGACAGAGACGTCCAAAAAGGTAGGCGCTAAGCTTCCAACTGTTTAATTCATGTCATTGGCATCCATCTTATGCAAGCGAAAAAGAAACACAACTCATCTTAGACGTGGTGTCATTCCAAGAAACGCCATTTCCGTCAGTGCAATTGATGGTGAACTCGCGCACAAGTTTCCCATTTCGGCTTCAGCTTCTTTGATTTCACGGGTCAGTTGATTGCGAGACCAGCCAATAACCGTGCAGCTGTACAGATCAGGGGAGCACACACAACCGCTGAAAGTTTATTTCTGACGTTGTAGTCATGTTCACGTAGTCTATCGCTAAGACACCACTTGGTCTGCCATACATAATAATTTCCACACGATAGAAAAACAAATGTGTGCACAACGCAGCACACACAATCTACACACCTGACCTGGTGTCTCTTATCACAGACCAAGCGAATGACATTATTTTGGGCAGGTCAACTTGCAAAGCTCCCCTCGATTTTGGGGGGCTGAAAACACCACGCGTACGTTAGTGCGCAGGGACACTTTCTTCAAGTTATGAGAGATAGTGTGCATATCGGGATTACACCTATTCTACTTCCCGAACGCTCCAACAATTGTTGCCTGTCTTTGTGCGAAACTTACAAAATGCGTTCAGCTACAGAGACCTGTAGCAGAACTGGGTACCCTGCCTCCGTGAGACGCTTGCTCTGAGTCTCCAAACGGGACGCCCTTTTGCAGTGACACGATTTCGCTAGGGCATTTCTAAAGCACAAGTTTACGCTTCCTCTCTTTATAAGCTCTGAGTGCGCCAAGACAAAAGAAAGAAGCGGCTTATTTGCCCGTGGCTCATACGACCAGCACGTGTGCTTTTCTTGCAAAAACAACCGGATATACAAAAACCTGATAGAGGCATATTGGTTAAGTTCGCAAGTAACTTCAAGGGGTGCGAGACATTCCTGAATAGTGGGTAACACTTCGCCAACCTTCGCTTCTAAGCAAACAGGTGTATAGTAAATTAAAAAGAGAAAATCATCGCCAAAACGAAATACTTTGTACACTGGGGTGCTATTTAACGTCTATAGACAAGGCAGTGCTAAGACCGGATAAAAACAGATCGCTAAGAATGGGTGCTATGCACGAGCCGATGCGCACACCCTTTTTTGCAAGTACAACGCGTTGTCCCATGAGATAAAAGTGGAGGAAAGGTAAAACGATAATGGTTATACAAAATGACTTGCTGAAAATAAAGCTTCATTTTGAAAGCGCGTGGCCCCGTAATCATCTATGACACGTTCAATAGCAGACAACAGAGCAGCATGAGGGATCGAGAAATACGTCTTTTATGCAAACCGAAAAGGCTTGGTAACAGTGATGGGTGTAGTTATTCAAGAATTCAATTACTTGCTCGGAGTTACTAATCAAGAAAGGGTCATTAACGGGTAAACAGGCAAGCTTGCCTTGAAGAAACAAAGCGACTGACTTCTGCCATGTGTCATTTTCTGATATAATTACCCTTAAAGAGACCATATATGCCGCACTAACACAAGCTAAGTTCATGAACAACCAACTCGCCCGAGGCACAACATTTTTGAGGTGCTCATCTGCTGACCCGAAAATCACGGATTATTATTCTATTATTATTATTATTATTATTATTATTATTATTATTATTATTATTATTATTATTATTATTATTATTATTATTATTATTATTTCGCGTCCAAACACCGAGAGAACCTAGCAGACCAACTATAGAATAGAAAAATACAACATATTCATCGGGAATAGGACACACCCACTCACTTACGCAAGAATTTTCACGGGGACGAAATTCCTGTTTATTGAACATTTATAAATATAATATTTATTACCACACTGTTCTAGAAATAAGCATAAACTATGCTGTTCAGTTGCAACGACCCGTTCCCTCGCTTTTGTTACGACAGCCGCAGTACAGCTCCTCCTTTGCTGCGCAGTATGACGGTGAGTACAATACCGGCATTGCCAAGCGTCCGTTCGACAAACAAGCGAAAGAAGCGAAACAAATGTCCCGCAGTTGCGTGCAGTTCGCGATAAAATCTTTCGCCTTTTGTCTTGTTCCCCGTTTGGCAGGATGCTGCGAAAAGCCTGCTCATGAGGTTTTTGTTTTTATGCTTTCTTTTTTGTCTTGGAGTTAGTTCTGAATCCGGAAAAATCGTGAAGGCCGTCAGAGCCGGTGTCGGTGCCGCCACGTGTGTGATAGATTCATAATCGTGTTTCTTTTTACGAATTATTATCGGTTTCTTTTGCATCTCATTCGTTACGCTTGCGTTGCCTCGCGTGCTATCTTCGGACATCTGCACATTAATGCAGCTTGACTGGAGCGGAACTCGAGGAAAACTTGTTCACCGTCGTGAGGGAACAGTAGCATGTATTTTTTTTAATCGTGTGTTCTTTGGCCTAGGTGAAAAAAATAAAGCGCGAGACTTGTCACACACGTGTGGTTAGCATACCGTCCTAGAAGTTACTACAAAAAAACAAAAAAAACAAAAACACCGGTGTTTTCTTATATCGAATGTGGTGCTTGACTATGGAACTGAAGGTCGCGGGTTCGAAACTCCACCATGGCGACCACATTTCGATGGTGGCAAGACATTAGAGGCTCCTTTGCTTAGATTTGGGTGCGCGTAAAGGAAACCCAGAAGATTGAAGCTTCCAAATTCCTCAGCTGTGTCGTCTGCCTTATTCATATGGCGATTAAGGGAGGCGTAGCTCAGCCGTATCTGTCCGCATACCATTCGTTGCTCTGGAAAATATTCCACGATGATCATATGGCTGTTTTGTGACGTGAAACCCGAACAATTATTGTTGACTTCCTGCCATCGCTGTCGGTGGTTGTTCATGGGTTGAAATGGTCCCCCCTTTTCGATGGAAGACTATTCGCACCTATGCAGCTCAGGGTCTCGTTGTTGTCCAATTACGTCATGAATGACGTCATTAATCCCGTTGTTAATAAAATGGCGTGCCCTTGTCAATACAGGATCTGTAAAAAGTGATGAGGGTATTATAGTAAGAACCGCGAAGAGCCACAACGCACGTTACTGTTCCCTCACTGACACTGGCACGATAGCGATGCTAATACACCGCCAGGCGGAAGGCCGCCCTATCATACAAGCTATACAAAGGTGATGCCACGTCGTCAAATGTCCGGTGACCACAGGCATTTAAGAGGCCGATTGACGATCCCTTTTTCGATTACGTTGGAATGATTTTCAGTGTATTACTTGCTGACTTTCTTCGGCACTCACAGTGGTTTCGTTCTAAATATTTATTACGTCCCATGACGACGTTTCTCCCAACTGTATATGCCTTGTTTGTCGCATGCTTGGCGTTCTTCACTTTTTTAACTGTTTGTTTTCGTAAGCCTCTCTTTCACAAAAAGAAAGCAAACAAACAGGAACGTTAGCGAGTAAATAAATAAACACATACGCAAAGAAAGGAAAAAAATAGTACGTTCACTTTCTTCGTACGTTTTGTCTCGTACTCCCCGTCGCTTTTTGTGTTTAAACAAAGTCGCTGACAACTTTTGTCCTAAGCTAGGAGGTGAAGGAGGAAGCAAACTTATTGTAAGATTTCGGCGGCCTCGATGGTGCTGATACCACGACTAGGCATCAACCAGGAGTCCTTGGGCCCTGGCGGCGTTCTCGGCCTACCGGATTGACCAGAGCTGTTCCTCTGGATCTGCGCTAGGAGTACACAAAGTTTATAGGGTGAAATGGAGAACCCCGCAAAAATAAAAACGAAGCAATCAGCAAAATGTTTATAGACCCTCTTTAAACCTCTTTTTTTTTCCCGCAGATATTCTAATCCGCCGAAGAAAGCGTTCGTTACATCTGCATGATGTGCCTCACTTGAATTCAAGAACTTTTCCATTCGTGTACTCCCTCTTTCCGGCCGAGATCGAGGTTATCTAGAATTCGAGATATCCAGAAAACTGTAAAGCCTGCCTCAACCATGACTGAGCGTGTCGGCTGAATCAAATGCAATAGATACTGAACACGCATCCCTGCCTGTCCCTGAGGGCATACACTGCTAACAGATACTGCGGGAAGCTTCAAAGGATGGGGCTATGAAACTTGATTGAAATGCGGTGGTGGCAGAAGCTTATACTTTTTTTTCATCGTCGTCCTGACCAACCCACGAGAAAGCTTGCGCTGTGCAGACGAATACGAGAGAACAAGGTCGATCCGTACTGCTCGAAGCGAAATTACGGACGTGGCTGAAATTCAATGTGCCCTTTAAACTCAACGATGCGAGATAGATGTGTAATAACGGCTGGATTGTTCTATGCAGAGAGAAGGGCAGCTTGACCTTGCCGCAAGACGGAAGAAAGGGCTTGTACAGATGTTCATGGTGTGCTGAGCTCACCATTGAGTGGGTACTCGAGGAACGATATCGCGATTCAGCGTCGTATACCGAGACTGTCCCGACGGCGTGAAGTTTTTTATATTATACCATAATCAAAGTGCTTCTTATCAGAGCGCCAACTTAGAGAGCATTAACCGAGAAGAGAGTAAAAGATAATTTCAAGGCTAGATATTCGACACCTCATCAAACGCGTCGACTTCAACAACAGCGACGAGGAATATCCTCACGTGACGACACCACCATCAAACGTCCAGACATCGCAAAAAGTTATAATGGCATTCTAACGTCCCTATGACATGATCATGTGACATCGTCGCGTGGTCAAAGGCGTATTGTAAAACTAGGAGAGGTGAAGAAAGCATCGAATGGTGGACAATGCCTGAGGCAGGGCATAACCACATCATCACTGAAAAGAGAGCTCGCGCCTTCAAGTAGTCATGGATGGATACGAAAGGAACGGCGTGGCTTTTTGTTTTCTGCTTGTTCGACTGAGAGGCAGGAAGAGAGGAAAGAAAGGTAACGAGAGAAAAGCTAGAATAGATATCTGGTTTGCTTCGGTGGAGCTGGGCGGGGAAACTTGAAACGAGGGGAGGACGGAGATGGAGTAATACAGAGACTACGAATTATTTAAAGGCCTTGAAATAGTATTCAGCAAGAGCTGTAGGCGGATTTTTTATCTATACCACTCTTTGAAATTGGCTCAGAGGAGGTTTTTTTTCTACTAAAGATTGGTTTGAGAGCCAAAGGAATCGTGCCTCAATATTGAGTACCTCAAGCGGTCTTTTAAAAAACGTATACGCCTGTGCCACGCCGCCAGCGAGATAAATCGAGACGACGCAACTTCACGGCATCGCAGTCGCTTATTGACGGATGAGAATACTTCGGGTTTTGTTTAACCCTTTATGAAAAAAAAAATCAGTCGCCCGCAGCTTTGTGCGATCGCTCTCACTTCGCGTTTCTTTATTAATATCGACTGCTGCACCATGCGGCCATTCTTCGCTAGAATTCAGTGCTTCAATTTTGTAGTGAATATCTGCTTTAATGCTCAGAAAGTCAGCCCTTGCGTCAGGAATATTTTTGGAAGAAAGCACGAGAATACCGTCTTACCGTCTTTTCAGTCATCGATTCATTTAAAGATTTTGCTCTCTTCGTTCACTCTCTGTTCTTCTGAGATCCTAGGCCACAGCTTGTAGTAAAGCGTTCTTTATTTTTATGAAACGCGAAATTCTCATGATACGTAGAAGATGGATAAGGCATGGCAGCTTGTATGTGAATTTGTGTGCCGTGTCAAAATTTCTCGCTGTTTTCGTTTTTCTGTTATAAGCATTAACCAACTAGTCTGAGCTTCAACCTTACTAGTTATCTCTTTGAGCGTACAAAATAGAGGTTACTTTTATGTCCTCACGATGATGCTTCCCAACTTTGTGCCACCGTATGGCAGCGTCTCTGTCGAGTTTCCGCTGACAGATTACGGACCGTTACGATAAAGACATTTTGTAATGCTGAGGATGCTAAAGGATGACAAACTGAAAGAATGAATGCTTATACTTCGAGACTATCAGTGAGAATTCAAATCAATGGCCGTCTACCACTAAACAGAAACGATGATCGACAAACAGCAGGTATTCAGATTTATTGAAGATCTAAATGTGTAGACGAATACATACTCGGAATTCAGGAGTCAGGTATATTGAGAGCTCTGAAAACACCCTGTGCTCTTCGAGTGACGAAACAAGTGGCGCCTGGTTGAGGGTGTCGCTATAACTTATCAAACTATGGCGCTATTGCAACATGTGCCGCATCTTCGAAAGATTGGCTCAATATTCCATTCATTTTTGGGTTTCTCTATTGGCGTGGACGTGAATCAGACGTCACTGAATCGCTAATATTGCTTGAATTGGAGGGAGGCGTAGGGCGAGAAAAAGAATAAAATAAATGTGCCGAACAATGAAAATTGGGGGCTCAGTTTGTTGCTATTTGACGTGCTTTTTCGTCCAGTTTTGTTTGTCTCTGCTACATGTGGAAAGTTGTGCTGCAAGCAGTGTATGGTGGCTACAGAGGAGCGCTGGGTGGGGGCGATGATTCAGTTTTTCTTGTAGCAGGTGGCTTTGTCTATAAAAGGACAAGCAAGCAAAACAAAAAACGTGTTATGCGTCAAGTGATCGTACAAAATCTACAATCGAAGCAGACACATTTTGAAATTGTTGAGGAAACAATCAACATGTTTTGTTGTGAGGGCAGTTTCGGATTTCATTCACCCTCTTTTGATCCTAACATGTAATGAAAACGCTGGACATGAGATCATTGCCCCCTTGTGCCTTTTTCTTAACCCTCGTATATTGCATTCTTGTTCGCACAATGCCGCAAAATACGTGTCTCAAATCCATAACCCTCAGCCCGCTATAGCAGCGAAATAGTTATAGTGATTGAGCCACCATGATGGGTAAATTAACGAAGGAAATCGGGAAATAACAAAGCAATACAGAAATAATAACGCCCCCCCCCAAAAAAAGAAATATTGCGAGCACTACTGCTTTCTTTTCTGTCCTTTTTTCTTGTGTTTGCAAAAGACAGGAAAGTTGATGACCATGCTAGTGAGTGGTTTCTCGGACGTTTCAGTTTTTACCCACTGCTTATTTGCTTCCACTGAACGGGGTTTTCTCAACGCTCAACGAATTCCTTCGTTCGTGGCTACATTGTTATTGCTCGGCGGCGTCCGTGAGTATTGATTGCGAGAGTTTACAGCCGTTTCCTGGCGTGCCACTTTTAACTTCGCAGCGCGTGTGTATTTTTCCGTGGCCCTGGAGGAATCGATACTGGGATAAACCATCTCTGTTTCGGAATCGAGTTTCGCGTCTGGCGAGAAGAGAGCGAGAAGCTGGTTGAAAAAAGAAAAACTAGATTTTCTCGATCTTTGCTGGTGGCTTCATAGTGCGACTTCTTTTCTCTTACAAACGAAGAAGGGATATGCAGTTTGATAGTTTGACGTTTATGTTTTGTGATTATTGCCCAAGGATTGCGCAGAGCGCAAAAGGAGCTTTCGTTTGCCAGATCCTCCTCCTATGAATGCCTGCTTTGGCACGAAAGTGATGGAGCAGTCTGCGGAGGTTGTAATCGATAGGATGTGTTTTCGAAACGCGTTGGGGGTCGTCTAACGTGGCGTTTTCTCCCCTGTCTACCGTAGATTGGGCAACCACACCGAAATGTTAGTCCATTTTATTATGAGGTTCAGAAGTAGAAACCATGGTCCAAAATATATTAAAATACTTACAACTTGAGTTCTAAAATACTTCTTAATTCGGGAGCATCATTTGAGTATTACCAGGCCGTATAAAAGCAGTCTATGGCAAGCCTTTTTAGCGATGCGTTAGGGGCGGTATTGCGTCGCGATGTAGTATAGTTAGAACATCTGCATGATCGCAAAGATTGATTGATTAGTTTGGTATTACCAATTTCGAATAAGCGATCGGCGTACATTTGCGCAAGCAGTAGGGAAGCGCATCTCATGCACGATGAATAAGCAAAAAAACTACCATAGTTTGATGCAACATAGTTCGAGCTAATTAGAATATAGGATAATCCAGCGAAAACAAACCACTAAAAGAAAACAAGGCAGGGCTCGTAAAGGCGCTGGAACAAAAAACAATAATTCCAAAGAGAACAACGCGGAGTGGAAGCCTCCCGCTTTTAGTTTATTTTAATTCCTAACGCTTAGAATGCACAAACGTTTATTACAGAGAAAAAAATAAAGGAAGATCAGAAGAAGGTAGGTGGGCTCCTCGTCCACTTCTTTTCTCTTGCAAGTTTAATTTTCCCGGAACTTTTCATTACGCATTTAGCCCAACTTTTATCACTAAATTCAAACTGCTGTAAAGGTCTGCTCGAACGCGGTTCTTGCTTTTTTGTTGAGCAAGGTAAGTGATCTGGGTCTTCACCTTGCGCTGCCCAAACAAACTGAATCTTACGTTTTCTGCTTATTGTAGCTCGACTTGTACCAACTGACTATCGTGGAACAAATTCAACTTGTAACAACGTTTACAGTAGATAAGGATGCCAAAATCTAGTTGTCACCTAGCTTCTGAGGGCAGTGCGAGAAACACGTGCAGGTGCCCACTTCAATGTGATGTACATTAAATGTGAAAAAAAAACAAAAAAGCAAACAAAAACAAAGAAAGGCGCAATGGCCTAACGTCACATACTGGCGTACAAGTGGCTTACGGTTATTTGTTGTTATGGTGTTAATCTTTTCTAGGCAATCTGGTTGCATTTCCTTTCTTCTTGCTTGATCAGAAAATGGCTGTGGGCGTACTCTGGCAAACTTTTTTGCTTCTCAACAAAAGTCTTTCGTTCTCACCGTATCCGAACTTAAACGAACACGCATTAAACTCGGCTCGCACCCGTGAGGTGATTCTATGCTTGTTCCATTCACTTTCGGTGACCTGCGCTTGAAATGTTATCGTCCAATACGCGACATATGGTGGGATTGAGAATATTAGTAGCGAATTTGTTTGAGGCGGCCGTAATACGTGTGGTCTTTCCTGTGTGGCTTATCAGGCCTCAGAAATAGGTCTCGTCAGACTACTCACCACTGGTCCACCAAAAAAGGAAAGAAGGCAATACTTAGCCCAACACTTGGGAACGGAAAAGAAAACCGCGGCGGCGATGAAAGACTTACACCCACGATGACCTGCGAGTACTACATCTATGAGAAGCGCTATCGCTTGGTCACAGCGCCACTTTCTGTCTCTGGAGTTTGGACAACCCTGTCGTCTGCGAGTGTATAAGTGGCTCAACTCGAACCTCTCTGTACTGAGCATCAACGTAGAAACAACATATCATCACCTAACAAAAGCCTTGCAACGACCTAAAATCAATCTACGAAACCCCCATCGCTATAGCTAAGGTCTATACATACAAACCAGAATCAAACAGAGTAGCCTTCAGAGTCATTCAGTTTTGCTGTCTCCAACTTTGCGCCACTTAGCGCAAGCTTCGGAAATTTTCTCTCTCTCCAGTTCACAGGAAATTACGACGTAATGCTGCGGTGCGAGGAGCTGCTAACTATTCTGAAGCAACGCGTCTGCGACACGTGGATCAGTTGGTGATGACTGCGATGAGCTAATAGTCTAGTAATGAGAATAAATATTCATTCTTTCATTCCTCCATTCATACCCTTCATGGAAAATTATTTATTCCTTCATTCGTCTTTAATCAGCCTGTTCGTTTTACACAGCCCTTTGCAGCTGCGTAGGTATGTTATCGAGGGAGATAATTTGCTTCTAAAGTTGTGGACTCTTTCCTCCGCTTTTATCGAAATACTTACATCATTCACTAGGATTTTAGTTTGGCCAGTTTATTTACCGTTCATCATCGTTATCAAAAGCCCAGCGTAATAAACAAGACACCATGAACAGTGATTTTTATTTTTAATGTTTATTTTCGTCCTAATTACTGGCTCGGTGCTCATGACGGCATATACCCTTGTTTCAACATGCACAATCGATATATTGAAGTTCTAGGATAAACAAATGTCACTAAAGCGTATAATGCAACGTCACTGGATGTGGTGCTGCTGTTATTGTTTCTGTCCTTTTTTTCAGTAATGTTATGTTCTCGAATGCGTCAAAATCGCACTTATCCTCACCATCGAAGCACTGATTTATCTGTGTCCCTCGAATTTTCACGCTTACCGTAGCCACGTACCACTGTCCCTCCTGTCTGCATTGACATGAACTCGATCGATCGAGCGCTGGCCAGAAGTCTCTCTCGAGACAACATTTACGCGCGCCAACAATTTACCGCCAGGCTGCAGTTTACGCAACACAGAAAAACAGGCAGCCGTCATTGAGCTGTCGGTTAGTGACAATGCTGGCGGTGGACGGTGGAGTATTACTTTGCTTCACCGACTCTGAGCAAACACACGATGCTCGGCAACCTACGGCTCCTATACTACCCTGCCTCTTCTCCTCCAACCCATCCTCCTTACCAAAATGAAGAAGAATAAAAAGTAATATCCAAACAACTAGCATCGGCGATGGTCACTGAAGGCCAAGTACTGTCCAGCAGACTGCGCAAAATAAGCTCACTTCCTAATGGGCCCTAACCATGTACTTATTGTTTGACAGTGATTCCTTTCAGAAAAATATTTTCTTTCATATAAGCTCCGTCTGCTCTGTCAGACGCGCACTGCTGTACAGGGTGTCTGGAAGAAATTTTGAGAACATTTGTGTAGCTGCGTTCTTTAGAACTCGCTGTTGCCGCTGCGAATGTTGCAGCCCTCATGCTCTATGTTCAATCGTGTAACAAACACAGCCTAATAAGCAACCGTATGAGCGAATAATTATAGGACGACGACACGTAAGGTTCAATAGCCTAGAGACGTTAGCAATCATCTACTCCAATACTAATGTTTTCTGTTCTTTTTTTGTGTGTTTGGGGATGGCACATGTAAACCGATAGTTAATTAAGATTTTTTGGTTTACACGAGTAAAATTGCAGAGATGAGAAAATGAAACATACACTGCGGACGAAGGGGTTTTGGAGTGAAAACGATCAATTCCAAAGAAGTCATTGAGTAAGCTTGTTCTTTACCAACAGTCAACAAGTGCGTCCCACCAAGCTCACTGCTCTATATTAGTTACTTCTTTATTGTGACAATAAGCAACTTATTTATCCACGTCATGTTAATACCTAGCTATTTAAGCCGCATCTTACTAAGACCGTGGTAATAAATTCATGCAAATATTGGATCAAGTTAATTAGGAACACGCTAATTAAGGACATGCCAATTAACAATAGCCTAATTACTATCGCAAAAATAAATAAACCACTTAGTGTCTTATTCACAAAGACCTGACCAATTAGAATATTATTTAGCGTGTTTTAATTATCTCTAATACTATTATCGTGCTAATTACACTCGGGGTAATCATTGACGTGTTAGAGCCTTACCAACCAAGACAAAACTTTTTGATATGGTAATTAAGCCCTTGTTAATTAGTACCATAAAAATTTATAGGGAACTGACGCAGTCTTGATTCCGAAGCAAGCTTGTGGACTGAAAGACGAGCAACACGAGAAGCTGGAAGAAACTCGGCTGTTAAAAAGCTCCTCCGAAGGCTCCTTCCTTGCACAAGTAGTTCCGGTTGACTAAATTACTTGATATGAAATGCTTCTGTTTAGCGTGAAACACTGGTCAGTCAGACCTGCACTATGACAGTCATGAGTTCAACTGGGGCCTTTTCATGAACAACTAGTTTGTACTCGAGGTCGTGCATTAGTCAGTTTGATTAAACGACGCCCACGGTGAAGATCGGGCCCGCCTTCCGCGTTTGGTCTTGCCGAAGAACTGTGTTCCTGCCGCAATGCCAGCGAGTGGCCCGATTCATCAATTTATTAGCACAGTTACTTGAAAGACATGGTGCAAGCTGAAAAAAAAAGAGAACAACGAAAAGAGATAGAAAAAGCGCTCTTTCTGTCTCAACGTCGTTCTTCTTGTGTTTAAGCTTGCTCCACGTCTTTGAAATAACGATGCACCAACTGGCCCAACATAGCGTACTTTTAATCCCACACACTGTGCACGCTCGCACGAGGTAGTAAACGCTTATCATCACGTGGCTGTGATGTCTCGCATTCGATTTCGTTGTGCTCACGACGTGCCATGTACTCACAGCCACAAAGCGAGCGCCCCTGGTGGCACTCGCAGCGAGAAATGTTGGTGTTTACTTGTTTGTAGAGACATTGTTTCAACTGATTCGCTACTATACAGAAAAATATTCGGGCGTTTAATGTAAGCAGCTCTAACGCTTTCATTTTTGTACCTGTAACATTCGATAGAAGGAAAACGAGCTGCACGAGAGTGCTGCGTGTGCACCCTCGTTGCAGTCGAGAATGGGCATTTCCATGCCACAGGTCGAACGAAATAACTTGTATGAAAGAGGACAAACGCCGATGAACACGTCTGTTGGAGGTACGATGTCGAGCTGGCGAAAGAATAGCGCTACAACCACGCGTCCTTCATTATATACAGCTGAAATGTCGATTGATTGGCGGCGTTCACGCGCTCGCCCGTGCTGGTACTTAAAAAACTGACGCAAATGCCACACACGCGTTTGATACGCCGTGCTCGTTCTTGTGGCTGTCTCTGTAGACGCTGCTATTGCACGCTCCGCTCAGTCTTCGTGTCATCTCCGCCGTATACTATAGGGAAAAGCTAGGAACAGTCTCGTGTAACCTACAACATAGGCATCCCCGCTCAGGGTTCCTTGGCGGTGTAGTTGATCCATGCTAATAAAGCAAGATATGCGCACAGACGGCGAGTCGCCATGTGTTACTGAGTTTGGTCATTCAGCGCAAGCTCATGTGTTTCCTCGGCTTCCACGCTTCATTTGCCACGTGTAGTTTACCTTGGCGTCGGCCACTTCATCTGCTCGCCTTGCAGCTTGCGCTTCCAGCCGTGCGAGCCGCTGTTTCTTCGACACAGTAACGTTGAAGCACGCACAGCAGAGTTACTGGCTCTTCTAGGATAAGAAAAAAACGTGAAGGGAAGTGGGTATGGGAAAGTAAGTCGGGATAAGGACCAGCGAAGCGAAGGGATGTGATGTTTCATTAGAACAGAGCGTAATTAGATGCAGCCTATTTCGGCCCACCTTAAACAATGGCCGGTGGAAGTGCTGTGCGCCTGAGCTAAACCGGTGAGTGCTTCATGCTATATATCTTCTTCTTACGAGCCCCATGCGGAGGCTGCTGAATGGGGAACAATCTCGCTCATTTCCGGCGCCATTGTTCGTGGTTGAGCTTGCCGGCTTCACCAGCACGTATTGAATTGTACGTACCCCGCTGCGTAGTTAATATCCTTCCACGGGTAGAAAGCTTTCCCTATTATTTGCGGCGGAAAGGTGACTTAGGAAGAAGAATTGACACGATTTAATATTCTTTTTCGAAACTCCTCATTTACGCCACTGCAAGCAAGAAAATGACTTAAGGGAAAGTTTGGTTGTTGTGAAAGCGTTATACGCACTCAACACGGCGTTGGCGACTGTACAGAAATTAGCGTGTACACAAGAAAGCCCTCCGAAGTACGCTGGTCACACTCGTATTTTGTATTCGCAGTTTTCTAATAACTGATCTTTTCCCCATCATCGGCTTGTCAGCGGTCCATCATATCTGATATGGAAGTCTGATGTTTTGTCGAGGTCACTTGTCCTTCCACGCTGTCACTTTTCACTGCGCAGGGAAAGCGAGCATGTTACCTTTTGTTGTTGCGTTCCATTCTTTTACGCACCAGTGTCGTTCATGCATGTAGCAACGCAAAAGTTGCACTGCTTAGTACATGGGTGAATTATTATTTAATATTAACAGTAATATCTCAGGTTGAACGACCCGCAACCACGATATGATCATGAGAGACGCCGAGATTATGAGGCTCCGGAAATTTCTACCACCCGGAGTTTTTTCACGTGCACCTAAGTCTAAGTACACGGTCCTCAAGCATTTTTGCTTCCATAAAAAATTCAGCCGCTGCAGCCGGTATTCCATCCCACGACCTTCGGATTAGCAGTCGAGCGCCATGATCACTATAGTGAGTGGTCTATAGACCACTGCGGCGGGCTGTAAAATTTTCGATGTGGTAGAATTCAAACAATAGGGGGAAACATTGCGCAATACGACAGAAAAAAGCAGAAAAAAAGGAAACAAGAAAGAAAAGATAAGAATGAATGAAATAATAGATGAATGAGTAAATGAATTAATAAAATAAAAAATTAAAATTAGGAAGTCATGCACACGCCAAGCTTAGCTTCTTCCCAATTTCCCTGTGCAGGAAGGTCTATTTTTTATGTTTTTGAGAAAGTGACGTTACAGCTAAGCTCGAACGCGTTACACAATGTGTCGCATTTACCTGGTTGAGACAAATCTGTTCGATTAGTTGCGCACATAAATTAAGCCCTCGCATGAACTTATTTTATCTGTAAACAAACAGTAGTGCGCAGAAAGTCTGCGCTTGCTGCGCTTCGCACAGGCTTGTCTGACAATACCAGTTTAATCCTTGTCGTGAGCAGCGTAATAACATGCGGGTTCATTTCAATGCAGACATATGTAGGCAACGTAGGTGCTGTAACAAGTAATTTGTTTTAAACAATTTTGAGGATTTGCCGCACTCGGTAATAAGTAGATTTGCAACCCGATGTAATGCAATCCTGAAAGTTGGTACTCGTACCGAACTCACAGTCCGATCTTTTTCAAAGGGCTGCTTGATATCGGTATAGGATTACTACGCTTGTATCGTGTGCCGCATGCGAGTGGCCCAAAATCATCTCGTCCACTCAATCTCGACGAAATATGTTCTTCTGTTCAATACCGACCCTGTATTGGAGCTAACTGAAGAAAAACGAGAAAGAGGAAAGGCAGGGATATTAACCAACTTGCCATAACCGGTATGCTAACAGAACACTGAAGCCAGTGACTGCAGATGGTGTTGGTTTACCAACTCGCGCATCTTCCAGAAACATGGACTGTTTTCTCGTGACTATTCTTGTTCAGGATTTAAAGCCTTCGATTCCCCCATCAAACGCGAAAGAGGCCGTTGGCGACCTCGGCAACACGACTGGTGCTAAAATTAGGGGACCCTGAAGCTTCGTCTTTAAAGCCCAAACCACATAAGCGCGAAAATGCACGCGACAGCGACGAGCGACGCGACGTAGATCGTCGTCGTGCGATCAGTCGCTAGCGCAGGCAAACCTCATTCACGCGACGGCTTCGGCGAGCGAATTCCACTGTTGCTGGCATGAGGCCGTCAACTCGCACCAAGAAAACCGCGTAGCGAGCGGTTTCCAATTTGAAAATAAGATATGTTGTTGTGTAATGAAACGGAAAGTGTTTATTATTGCCTTGCAGCACTTTTTTATATGCACATGCGTAATAAACATTGCGTTATTTTTTGTTGCGCCCACGTGACTTGGGCAGGGTCACGTGCAGTGGACCCTTGGCGACACGGGTCACTGATGTATATCCTTTTCCGGTTTTTTTTCTATTCGCTGCTTGAGCCCAGCACTTCCGGGCGATGAGCGACGGTTTCCAAATCTGGAGAACCGAGCGATCGCGCGAAAACGAGCACGCGACACGTCGCGCGAACGCCCTGGTTCGTCGCTCATAGCGTCGCTCGTCGCTGTCGCGTGCATTTTCGCGCTTATGTGGTTTGGCCCTAAAAGTTGAACGCAAGAGTGATATTCTGTTCCTAGTAGGTACTTCAAGCACTTAGATCATTGATTGATTGATTTGTGGGGTTTAACGTCCCAAAACCACCATTTGATTATGAGAGACGCCGTAGTGGAGGGCTCCGGAAATTTTGACCACCTGGGGTTCTTTAACGTGCACCCAAATCTGAGTACACGGGCCTACAACATTTCCGCCTCCATCGGAAATGCAGCCGCCGCAGCCGAAAATCGAACCCGCGACCTGCGGGTCAGCAGCCGAGTACCTTAGCCACTAGACCACCGCGGCGGGGCAAGCACTTAGATCATGAAAACTTTTCTAACATGCTGGGCGCCAACTGCGTGGCCTTAAAAGAACAGGCCCAGTAGCGTGTGTGCCTCTTGTAGTGGGTTACCGGCGTTAAACCACGAAGTCCTTAGGATAATCACATTTTCTGTCGCCCGATGGCAATCGGTGCTCGTACCATGCATTACTACAGCAATATTTCGTGTTGTACACAGGACTCGTGTATTCGTAAAGCCTGTGTTACGTTAAGTGCATTTCCAAGCAGAGGAGGTTATTTTCACTATAAGCTAAAGCATAATCGTTGCCGTGGGATAGAACTTCCGCTTGGTATGCAAACGGCCGGTGTTTGATCTACACTCTTTGTTTTTTAATTATTTAATTCATTTGCGTCGTTCTCGATTTTTCGGTCACGCATAAGATGGTTTTCGCTCACAACCAACGACGCCGACACCGGCATTTCAGCCAGATGAGCTCTTTAACGCTATCGCATTAAAAGATAGGCACTTTTACAACAGGGTATAGGTGAAGCTTTGCGTTAGTGTTGGTCACCACTGCGCATGCGCCGCGCGCAACTCTCTTGGGCACTCACTTTAAGTGACGAAAATAGCGTATGTACGCAACGAATGCAATCTTTGCGTGCCCCATCTTGAAATGATCTAAAGCGCACAGCTTGAACTAGTGTTGCAATGATGGAACCAAAAGCGGAGCTATTTTTGTCGGAAACGTGACACGCGAGTATAGTTGTTAGAGTGTTTTAGCGCGAACATGCCTACGGGACACTTCGCATCATGTTTCGCAATTTTACTCGCGAGACTAGATGCTATGTTATGTCGCTCGGTCATGTTGAAAATGATATCTAAGATGGACGAAGTACGTGCAGGTGTGCCAGGTGGTTGCTAGGCAACGCTAGGTGACATGACAGCTAGGCGGTTTCTTGTGAAGGCGTAACTGACGGAGACGGGAGCAGTGAATAAACAAGATATGGCACCGAGCTGCTGTATCATATGTGTTCACTATCCCGTACCCTTTTTTTTTGGAGTGGGGGGAGGGGAAGGCACTGTCTTGTTATATAAAGTTC
The DNA here is from genome assembly GCA_013436015.1 of Rhipicephalus annulatus. Classification (NCBI taxonomy): domain Eukaryota; kingdom Metazoa; phylum Arthropoda; class Arachnida; order Ixodida; family Ixodidae; genus Rhipicephalus; species Rhipicephalus annulatus. Next base: position 273,006 of record WOVY01010601.1, on the reverse strand, counting down.
ATGCACTGACAAGAACAACAAGAGAGAAGGCAGGGAGGTTAACCAGGCACATGCCCGGTTTGTTACCCTACGCTGGGGGAATGGTAAGGGGGAGAAACCTAAAAACCTTGTGCAGTATTCATTCTGAGGTAGCTAAGAATTGTGAAAAGTTCCTTTCCTCGCGACAGTGTTGAGGTGTCCGAGAAGCAAAGCCTAGCTATAGCGAACGAAAAGGTGATGCAAGCGGGGCCCGATTCGTTCGTCGTACTCATGAAAGCGATGCTCAAGCGCCCTTCAGGTTCTTCTTTTTTTTCTGGGAGGAAGGGGGGGGGGGGGCACAGGGCTCTATTTTGTTGTCTACATATCTGTATACTGATGAGTCGTCATCCATTCTCGCAAGCTGCTCTTGCGCATCACAGGATTCGTTGCAGAGACGTCAATAAGAAAAGAAGCGACGGTGAAAGAACAACCGGCCAACTTAAACGCGGCGAGCGATAATGTAGCATTCCGGCGCGAAGAAACTAGTCATCGCAGCTTTCGGACGAGGCGAAGTCTCGGGAGGCTGATGATAAGTTACATCTCAACGGCACCGCCCTCGTCGTAGATGTATTTGCGCGGCTCGCGCTGGGCGCTCGCTCTCTCGTGCAGTCCTTCGGCGAATGTGACGTGCGAAACCGATCGGAAGGCAACGACATGCTGGTGCGTTTGTTTGCTAACGAGAACTGAAGGCAATCAATCATACCGACGCTAAAAGCGCGAGTGTACGGGAGACGCTGTAATGTTTTAACACATGCATGCATTTTTTTCTTTTTTTTAAGAAGCGGAAGCTGTTGTATAACCTAGGCATGCGATTGAAACTCAAGCTGTAAGCTGTGCGACGTAATGCGTAATGCCCGATATGAGGGAGCAACATGATCAATGCATAAATTAATAAATTGGCTCCTTAAACGAGGAGGCTGTCTGCCTCACGGGAAGATGAACAACTACCTCATACGAGTCGTTTAAAGATTGTTATCATCCTAATCATGACCATCATTGCCACCACCATGACGAGCCGCATCGATTCTTCTACAACACCATAATATTATACGAGATAGTGCAAAGTAGCCCCGTTTCTTATATTTTTTCACAGTAGTTGCCTTCAGCAGTTGGAAATAAGATTGCTAGCGCTCAGGAAGTTATCCGAATAGGAACACAATTCACAACTATACGGCAGCAGGAAACCATAGCTGATACTGTTGCGTTCTCGACAACAGGCGCACATTAGTTTTGTTTTAGTTGACTATGAAGTTTTCTACTGCGGATGCCCGAATACATGCGCACATTCTCACCACTCAAACAGTAATTACGACGCACGAAACTTCGCACCAGTTAGCGAGCACATGTGGTGCGTGGCAGCACTGTTCGAAGCTCCTCGTTCATTCTATTTCAGCATTGTCTTGATTTGCTTTGTTGCAACACGGCCGGACTGAAAGGCACGCGAGCGTTCCGTCTTACGGCCTTCGCAGTGCGTTTGTTTCCACCTCCCACCGCAGCACCGTGTTGTCGCTGCGACCCTGCAATTGCTCCCCATTGCGTTCGTGACTGCAGGCCATGAAAAAGCAGACGCGCAACGGAGAAAAAAAAACAAAGATATTCAGACGCCAACCTGTAGGCAAAAACGCTTTTACCTATGTCAGGGTCACTGCGCTCTTCGCATTGAGCAGTGGCTCTAACAGCGGAGAAATGCTACCATTGTTCTGAACTCCATTTTCGAAAGCCGTAACACAGAACACGCGTTTCTAGTCTGGCCGTGGTTGCAAAACCAAGGCTGAGGACGAATAAATCGGCGTAACGTGATGCACGCGTGGATGATGCGAACCGTGTTTTGAGGTTTTTAAGGCGAAAGCCTCGAATATGATCAAGCGAAAAAAAAAACAATTGACTATTGATGGCGTCGGCATCAACATGAGTGACGCAAAAAATCATCGCTCGATGACGTCATCATAACGTCACAAATGACCACATGTATGACGTCATCATAACGTTGCTGTCACGTTGCATAATGTGACTTTATATGACGTCGCGTGGTCAAAGCTCAGCCGATATTGCAGACAGTGCAAACCCACGTCAGGTGCGGACAGCTTTCAGAGGCAGGTGGGCGGGAATCGAAACCCCAAGCAGAGGAACAAAAAAGAATGGCATTCAAGTCGGCCTCAGTGATTGCATAAGAAATGCTGCTTCGGATTATTGTCGTAAAGTAATGCCAACTCGCCCAGCAACTCATTCGGATTACTGCCTTGCCCTGGTATAACAAGCGCAAAGTATTTAGATGCCGCGCCAGAGCCGTATCTGGGATGCATTGACACAAGAGATAAGCGTGCGCAGATTTTCAGGAATTGCACGAACGAGAGTGCGCCCGTGAGAGGATGAAACAGAGGTGCAAGCGTAAGTACGGCTAACAAGGAGCTCAGCGTCTGGCCCAGAAATGGCACTGTTGAGAGGCCTTAATGACAGCGGCGTAACTGACGAAGACCGGTGCACGCCAGCGGGAACCCTGGGGATGTATCGATTGGTCTGCGACGGAGAGCCCCCTTTAACGCACGAGAGCGCATATTGCTGCTGTTACTCTCCGACTCATCCGTAGCAGCGTTCGGTTCTGTGCGAATAGATTGTTGTATCGTGTGAAAATATTCCCCTTGAGGGAGCAGGTACTGTTAAATCTAGCGCCGATGGTGCTTGCTTCAGCCAGTCTGGATATGTTTCGTACTTTTCATTGCTTGTGGAAGTACGGGAAGCCAATTGTTGCTGTCGGGCAGACCCAGACACACATGAATGTCCATTTTCTACAATGTTGTCCTGAGTCTTCGAGATGTTTTGGAATACTTAGTCAAACTTTTGGTGGTTGCCGAACAGTGTGCCTTTCACTCTCTGTTGTATAGTTACTGTCTTTTACTGCTCACGTGCGTCCTAACATGGTGATAATGGCGACGTGCCTCTATCCACTGATAAGAGGCGTAAAAAAGGGTGCATAAAGAAAGAAGACGAGACTGCCAAATTAACTTGATCTATCCTTTGGTCCTTTAAACCAGCACCACAACACCCGTAATAATTAAAGGCTTCTTACTCTATAATAGTGTGTAAGTGCAGTTATCATACGCTGTTTATTGCGTAGTACACCCGTCTTCAAAATAAGTCGGGACGTGCGAGCGATGGCCGTAATCTGATAAAACTACATCGCCGCGCCATCTGACGTGCTGAGTGCGCATGTGCGTCCTTTCATTTTCATTGCCACATCTTTTTACTCGCTTGGAGTGGACCGAGTGATTACGTGTAGCATGCTAGGCGTTGCTTTTCTTCTTCAACAAGTGACGCGCTCAACTTGACGGGGTCACGGCGGGGTGCTAAAATGTACGCGGCTAGCTTCACAGACAACGCATAACAGCGTATAACGGGCTAGTGTTGAAAGCTCCTTTCGCAGAAATCCCAGTGTCAGTGTCTAAGTAAGCGTTGTTGCCCCGCCGCGGTGGTCTAGTGGCTAAGGTACTCGGCTGCTGACCCGCAGGTCGCGGGTTCGATTCCCGGCTGCGGCGGCTGCATTTCCGATGGAGGCGGAAATGTTGTAGGCCCGTGTACTCAGATTTGGGTGCACGTTAAAGAACCCCAGGTGGTCGAAATTTCCGGAGCCCTCCACTACGGCGTCTCTCATAATCAAAGGTGGTTTTGGGACGTTAAACCCCACAAATCAATCAAGTAAGCGTTGTTGGTATACAGAGTCCAAAAAATTAGCGCTGTCCGTGAGCGGGAACACGTGGGTACATGTAGATAAACAAGTAACTAATAAAGAATATCGGTCTTCGTGGGAATCAAACCAACCAGTTCTGAGTGGCAAGATGTTCAGTGTTAAACCCACCCACGAGCGCTCTTTTTTTCCTCATGGCACGCGCAAAGAAGAGAAGTTATGATGTATGCAGCACAGGTTCGCCACTGAGACAAAAAATGATATCTTTTATTCAGAACATAGCGAGACGCATACACTTCACCACCACCATGCCCAATCGAATTGAGCGCGTCACGGATGTATCGATGGATGAATGATATGGCTGTACCCTTTAGATCGGGTGGTGGCTAGCGCCACCAAGCCGTAATACACAGGGAACCAAAAACTAGATTTATTCTTTTCCCTTAAACAGCGAGGGTGAAAACTCGTACGGATGAACGAAAGAAAGCGACGCCTAGCGCAAAAGACTACATGTAATCACTTGGCCCACTGCAAGCGAGTAAAAAAATATAGATCTGAAAATGAAAGAACACGCATGCGCACTCACCACGTCAGATGACATGACGATGCAGTTTTATTAGATTGAGGTCGTTGTTCACACATCCCGACTTGTTTTGCACACGGGTGTGGTATACATGTTAGGCAAAGCGGCCACGCAGTGGCAAAGAGCGATGGCGTCGCAGTGTTCTCGTCAAGTAAGTTCCTGTTGTGTCCACTAAGAGGGCCTGCCGTTGGGATAGGTGTAGCATGGTAGTTAAAAAAGAATAAATAAAAAAGGGATAAATATAAAAGAATAAATATTCTTTTAACATATGCAGATAACATATGCAGCTTTAAAAAACCTGGGTCCTGTGACCACATATACTTTGTTCAAGATATTTAATGATGCATGGACAACAGAGTGTCTTCCACCCTCCTGGAAAGTTGCAAGAGTGGTCCCAATTCTCAAACCAGGAAAAACGCCTTTATCTATAGATTCCTTCCGCAGATTCGCCCCGCCGCGGTGGTCTAGTGGCTAAGGTACTCGGCTGCTGACCCGCACGTCGTGGGATTCAATCCCAGCTGCGGCGGCTGCATTTCCGACGGAGGCGGAAATGTTGTAGGCCCGTGTGCTAAGATTTGAGTGCCCGTTACAGAACCCCAGGTGGTCGAAATTTCCGGAGCCCTCCACTACGGCGTCTCTCATAATTATATGATGGTTTTGGGACGTTAAACCCCACATATCAATCAATCTTTCTGTCCTGTCAGTCTGACTAGCTGTCTTTGTAAACTTATGCAAAAGATGATAGACGCTAGACTTCAGTGGTGAGTGGAATGTACGAACGTGCTTCCAGAAAATACGGCAGGCTTTCGTAAACGCCGCTGCACCATGAATGCCATTCTAGACATTTTAACTTATGTAGATCATGAGAGGAGCTGCGGAAGAATCTTCGTTGCCATATTTCTAGAAATAAAGCGAGCATTTGACACAACAAGCCACGTTCATGTACTACACGGTTTGATTAAGTTGGGAATAGTAGACAGAACACAAAGATGGATTGCAGATGGATTGCAGTGACAATCTGTGCATTTGGGCATCATACACGAGCATTCAAGCAGTTTAGCAAAAACTTCAAGATGGGCTGACAATAATGAATGACTTCTTTAAGAGCTGAGGCATGATTCTTTCTCACGAGAAAACATCTGTACTTCCATTCACAAGGACATCCCTCAAGAAATTCAAAATTCAGATAGACTCTCAGCGCTTACAACTTGTGCGAAAGAACAAATCTTTAGGGGTTATTTTAGACAGACGTCTCTTTTGGGCACCACAGATAATATCATTAGAGGACAAAGCGAACTCCCTAATCAATATATTACGTCGACTGACCGGAGCGAGATGGGGTAGTTCATGTTCTTCTTGATTGCGTGTACATTCAGCAATCATTCGATGGAGAATAGCTTACTCTGCCCTGGTTTTACATGGGACATCACGTAACTTAGAGGAGAGGATTCAAAGATTGTTGGCCAGAAGCCTTCGTATATGTCTTGGTGTACCGCGAGCGTCTGCCAGTGCTTTAGTAATTGCGGAGTCTCGTCAACCGACTTTCCATGCTATGAAATTTACGGAAACTTGCCGGCATTTTCTTCGGTTGGCAACTCAACACGCTAATCATCCCCTATACCGAGCTATTCAGGTGAGCTCAGCTGCAAGAATACATAAAACTATAGTAGAATTCAGGAGTTTACTGCCTACGCACGAATACTGACCTCCATGTGTATACCACCCACCATGGCGACTCTCTATCCCTGACATTACAACTTCGATTCCGGGATTAAATTGTAAGAATGATATGCCCATAATTGTAATAAAGCAATTAACTTTAACACACCTTTATACAATTATGAAGACTATATTCACGTGTACACCGACAGATCATGTCTGAATCAAAGCTCTACGTGGGAATTTTTTGTACCTGCATACCAAGCGAGAAAAGCTTTAAACTCAGCCATTTCACAACATCCACAACGGCAGAACTCTCTGCAATACTCTGTGCTTTACGCTTCATATGTTTACAGCCAGGTCCACTTCGATGGGTAGTTATCCGTGACTCACAGTCCTCATTAGTTTCTTTAAAACGAATCAGCTTAGATTGATTGATATGTGGGGTTTAACGTCCCAAAACCACTATATGATTATGAGAGACGCCGTAGTGGAGGGCTCCGGAAATTTAGACCACCTGGGGTTCTTTAACGTGCACCCAAATCTGAGCACACGGGCCTACAACATTTCCGCCTCCATCGGAAATGCAGCCGCCGCAGCCGGGATTCGAACCCGCGCCCTGCGGGTCAGCAGCCGAGTACCTTAGCCACTAGACCACCGCGGCGGGGCGAATCAGCTTAGGCAACAAAGCTTGTGAGCTCGCTTATGGAATACAGAGGACGTACGCTATAGCAAAAGATTTAAACCACACCATAATGTTCCAGTGGGTGCCAAACCGCTGTGTAATCACAGGAAACGACATAGCTGATCACATTGCACATGCAGCACATCAAGAAAACAATATATCACTGCTACCTCTATCGATGAGTGATGCATGGTGTCTAATAAATAAGCTGAGCTGTCAACTGTCTAAGGAAACCTGGTTCGAAAATGGTGCGCGAAACTCTCTGTTGTATAACACTGATCCCGGTATAGATTTTAATATTCCGTTAAAGGTTAGCCGATCGGTAGAAACAGTCATCCATAGGCTTCGACTTGGTACAGCCTACAGGAAGACTTTCCTGTATAGAACAAGGAAAGCTGGCAGACCTACCTGCTCATGTGGAGAAGCTCAAGAACACGTGGAACACATTCTTATGGATTGTAAAATTCATGATGTACCTCGAAAGAACTTATTTCCAGAACTCAATTCTTTGGATAAGCGACCTCCATCGATTTCAAAAATCTTTGGTCTATGGCCAAAAGGAATGCTTCAAGCCACTGCAGCGCGTGCAGTCGTTAACTTTCTGAAGGAATCAGAAATAGCTCAAAAGTACTAAACAAAAAAAAGCTAATGTACTTCACTGTTACCCGCGGTATGTTTCAAAACAGTATTTTCGTTTTTCACTACGATGCGTTTGCGAAAACCTTTCTGAAAACAGTTCAGTATTTAAGCGACAAGGTCACCTTAGACATTTTATTGAACTTTCACGTTTTTGTGTGCACACTTAAATTGACGTGCTTACTTGTGTTTTTTACAAACTCAGTGTGGTGCGGACACATTTCAATGTAGTGTGGACACATTTCTGTGTGGTGTGGACACTCAGTGTTGAAAAACGTGAACTCATTGTGTAAGTGTTGCGCTATGTACATGTGTACAGCTTTGTGTTTGCTACAAAATGCGCGATGTCGACTTTTGTGCAAGAGAAGAGGAGTAGCTGGCGCCACGCAGTGGCACCAACCTCTCCTTATATACATTTAAATAAAAAAATCTAAATGAGTGGGAAAGTTTAAGTGGAAGGACAGGGAGGTTAGCCAGTTTTTAGACCGGCTGGCTACCCTATGCTGGAGAAAGGGGTTAGGGGAATAAAAGATGGTAAAAAGAAATGCTGCACAGAGAGGGAGAAAATAAAAAATAGCGACAGAGGAAAGGCAACATCAAGGAGTATGATACACTAAACTCTGTCTGTTAGGCCCTGTACTGGAAAAAGGGGTTAGGGGAATAAAAAATGATAAAAATAAATGCTGCAAAGAGAGAGAATGAGAGAAAATAAAAAAATTAAAAATAGCGACAGAGGAAAGGCAACATCAAGGAGTATGAGACACTAAAGTCTGTCTGTTGTCTGTTTGTCCGCAAAGAGCGTAGCAAAGCTTTCAAAGCCTTCTGGGCTGAGGAGGGGCTCAGCCAATGACCCAGAATCCTTTGTTCCAACAATTGCCGATCATCCAGTCTATCCAGAGCTGCAGTAAGTTCTTGTCTTGGCACGTTGAAATGGGTGCACTCACATAGAAGGTGCGCGATGGTTTCTTCGCAGCTGCTGAAAGTGCATGTAGAAGAGCTGGCCATTCTAATAAGATAGAAGTATGCGTTCGTGAAGGTCACTCCAAGCCACAGGCTGCATAGAAGAGTCTCCTCAGCTCGAGATATCCCTGAGGGAAGACGAAGCTGCAGATTGGGATCCAAGTTATGCAGGCGCGCGTTTGTGAATTCTCTCGAGTTACATTATAAACGTGTGAGATCACGTGCAAGCGAACAAAGTCTTGAAGCTGCGTCGGTTCTTGAGAACGGGATCTGAATGAACGACTTCAAGAAGCGAAGCAGCAGCTGATAGCGTACAAACCTTGTCCTTGCTCTTCCCTTCGTTGTATACGTTGCTTTGTTTTGCGCTAATTCGTAGAGATGTGTTACCAAGTAGCCCAGTCTCGTACATTCCATTAAATGGGCAAATATTCGCTACAGCTTTAAGCATACTTCCCAGATTTACTGGCATTACGGTGAGCAGCAACACGAACTCCAGCACACACGCAAAATAGCCCTCGCATGGCCTTCCGTGATGAAGAGTGCCAGTTTGTCTAACGCGGGAGGATCCCGCTCTTGGCTCGTATCGATGGCGCTACAAGTGAGCTTTCTCAGGATAATAATGAGGGGGCTTCAGGGAAAAAAAAACTGAAGGGGTGCAGGGAATATGGTTAGGGTATTTGCACACAGATAGATAGATAGATAGATAGATAGATAGATAGATAGAGAGATAGATAGATAGATAGATAGACAGACAGAGAGACAGACAGACAGACAGACAGACAGACAGACAGACAGACAGACAGACAGACAGACAGACAGACAGACAGACAGACAGACAGACAGACAGATAGACAGATAGATAGATAGATAGATAGATAGATAGATAGATAGATAGATGATAGATAGATAGATAGATAGATAGATAGATAGATAGATAGATAGATAGATAGATAGATAGATAGATAGATAGATAGATAGATAGATAGATAGATAGATAGGTAGATAGATCCTACTACACTGCCAAGCACGCAAGTGAACACACGTAAGGCGAAACCTTTAGATGCTTTGTCAAACGCGAGGAATGGTCGTGAAGACGAGGGAGGCCACAAAATGAACGCGCAACATTGGATAAAGTCCATGCTGTGTTCTCATCCTAACCTCGAAGGTTGTCAGATTTTGTGACGTCATCATACTTGATTATGACGTCATAATATGACACCGTGGCTTGGAAAAAGTTGGGGCTATCACGGAGGCACTACGGTATAACGTGAGGTGCACAAAGCTTCCAACTTTTGCGATCTATGAGGTAGTGCAAAACTACGTTGATTGCAAGAAGCTTTTAGGTTGGACCAATGCAATCAGCTGAAGAGAAGAAAAATATTACTTTCGCCTTTCCAGTCGTCTTGGGCAAATGAATAAGGTACCATGTTACTTTTTCAATCCGCCCATATGTAAGCTGGAAGCGAATTCAGCAGCTCTTGTTTATCGATAATGATAAGGTAGGAGCCTCTCTGAAATGACAATATTGGTAAGAAATAGCATCGGAATATTTGTGCCGCATTCGAAGAAAAACACATGTCCAGTTCGGTACTTACATACTGGGGCTACTGTGATTCACACCTACACTCGTCACACTGAGCTGTACGAAAGATCTTAGCCGATGACAAAAGGAGGAGAGTGAAAGTGAAGGTAGGTAGGTGCAGGGGAGGAGAGAGGGAAATAAACGTACAAAGCGCGTGAGGCAGATGGGCTAGCACAGTATAATACGTGAGTTGAGCGGGCCGCCTGTTGAAAAGGCCGCCAGGGGTAAACGCTGGCGGTTGCCACCAGTTCTCAGAGATGGCGCTCGGGCGAGGCCGGCACCGTTCTCGGTGCGAGCTCCTCCCAACGCTGGCGAGACGTGGCTGATTGCGCCGGCGTGCAGTGATGGCCGCGACGCCGACAGCACCGGCAGTGCCATCGCTCACCAACGCGCCCGTGATGCCCGTCCATGTGACGTACGGTAAGGGGCACATCTTTGTGGCCTTCTCGCTGACCGGAGGTGTGACCGAAGCGTTGCTTCTCGGGAGTCGAGCCATTCAAGAACACCACTGACCTTTTATCCCAAGAAAAAAAAAAAGGAAGCGGTGGAACCCCGAGGTTCGATCCGAGCTGCACTAGTGGGAAGCCGAACCTCTGCATCCGTCGTCGTCGTCCCTGCTCTCGCGCCTCCAGTGATGGAGGAGTGGCGCAGATATCGTTGAGGCTATAGCGGCCTTATACCCCCATGGCGATAGCACCAATGGCACGGACAATAATGGGGGATTGAGGACCGCTTTCTTCGTCTCGTGCTCTGTGACTGACACTGGCTCTGCGGAAAGGACGGTGCCGCGCGGAGTTGTGCCCCGTAACGGCAACGCTTCGTTGACGGCCCCATATCTGATCGTTCATTCTTTTCTCGGCCGGCGTCGATCGTTTGTCAAACCGGTGAGGGTCATCAGTGTGCCCTTTCCGACGTTTCCAGAGCAGCCACTCCCAAAGAAATTGTGCGGTGACATCGGTGCTGTGGTGAAGTTTACGTGAAGTGTGAATTGTAGAGATGGGTCATCACCTGCACAAAGGGCACGAAAGCTAAAATATTTAACTGGGTGGCAAAGGGATACATTTAGTAGTGTTCGTCAAGTTTTTCTGCACACCGCGAAGACAACTTCGTCTTGCCGCTTGAACTGGATTAGCTTTGAGGTGGCGAACTCGACGTTACTTCTCAAGGTGAGTATTTCAATTATCTTGTTCCAGCTTACTTTGTTTAACTACGTGTTAGAGATATGTACCAAATGCGCCAGTTACGATCTTTCAGCATTATGTTGCGATGAACAGTGTGTGCGTACTGTCTTCGTTCCTGCCGGGTGAAATGTTTATAGTGCTGTAGCAAAAAATATTTGTTTCCTACGGAAAACGCTACTGCGAGTGCCTATATATAAAAGTCTAGAGTGAGAACTTAACTTCCGACGTTTTGTTTACTGTCGGGCAAACAGTTTCCAACTGTAAAGCGATGCGATATATTGTTAGATGGATTTTAGTTTTTGTGACTGAGTCATTTATAACATCACGCACGTCCTTGTGTGTATGTTTGCTATATTTGTTACTGTATTGCGTGGCTGCGTCCCGATCTTTCGTCAGTGCTTTACTTTGATAAAATTCAAACGTTTGTATTCAGTAATGTTATAGAAAACTTCGATGGATCAATAAGGTCATTTTGTCACTACAAAACTCATTAGTACGGGTGAGACATTACCAGTGATATCACTTTATGACGAGGGAAATCAGCACATAAAAGTAAACTGTGTCGTACATCGAACACACGAATATTACTGGCTGATAGTACGTAAAACGCTTGACGCACAAAATCTCGTTCGCTATCATTGTGAACACTTTTACATACATTATGCTTCCTCACGTTTCAAGTTATTTTGAATGCTTAAGCCATTCTGTTATAACCTCTTATAACCTGTTATGACCTGCAATGTTATGTCGCTGGGAGTTATAAAAGAAAAATACGAAATACTAGTAAAACTGGGGGCCGTGAAGGGGACCCAGTGTAATGTTTGTTCACTTTCCGACCCGGCACTGGAGGTGAAGAGGGGGGGGGGGACAACAAGCTTAAAACACAGTTTTACACACCACGCCTACGCCATTGATTACTACCGTTGATATTAGCGGCACAATCTAAATCAGTAGATCCTATTTGTCAAAATGGTTCGACGGAAATGACTTCAAGTTTACGGTTGTTTTGTTCTGGAACCGAGTTATACCTATGCCGACTTTAGTAAGCAATTCACGATCACAAATGCTGGCATATATTCTCAACTGTACGGTCCTCCAGGTCCCTTCAAGCTGTTTATCAAATATTTTTTGCCTGGGGAACCGCCAACTTTTTGTGTTTGAAATAAACCCAAACCCAAACTATCTGGCGTCGGCTTCCCGCTGTTGTGTTAAAAAACAAGCCTATAAATAATGTCCGGCCTACGCATATAAATCTAAAGTAAGACGAGCTGCCAGCAGCAAACTTCTCTGCAATCACTGCATCGTCTTAATGCTCTGTCAGTTAATTCAATTCAATCGCATTTTTTGGCATTGATCTCAGAAAAAAATCCCATCTTCTAGAGGAACCACTGTAGGAGCATACAGCGGAAGTTAGAGAGAAAAAGAAAAAATACCGTAATTGCAACTGACAGACCGCTCTGGACATGCTGAAGCGAAAATTTCCTAAGTATGGTATCAGCAAGTGACCAACATCACAACCATTTTCATTATCGTTGTCATCTTCTGCGTCGTCGTATTTCATTTTCAGTGTGGTAAGAAATCATGTGATATCTACATACAGTTACACAACTGTCTTCATGTACAGTGTAGTCTACTGGTGCACTACTCTTTAACTATATGCTCTAACATTATTCGTGACAAAATTAATGATAGCTAACAGATAAAGAAGCCAAGGGAAGTACTGAAGAGGTGGCCATCCCCATGGCTCTCACTTCCACAAAACATAGCTTCAGTCTGAGCGACTCAAAGGTTAAAAATTTTGCGCGTGGACGTAATTCGCAAAGTGCCCAGAAAAATTCTAGCAAAAAAGCCAAGAACTGTTCTGTGGAACATAAATATCTAATCTGGTTCCCAGCACACGCAACCACAGCCACCTACAACACGAATGAGGTGGTCATGCGCTGACGCGAGAACTATCCCGCCGCGCATACCTCGTCGGGAAATGCTGCTGCCGAGACCGAACCTTTAATAAGACAAAATCGCCACCTATGCAGAATACACCAAGTATTACAGTGACTTGAGACAAATTTTCTCTCCACCTCGCCCAAATTCAGATAGAAAACAGGCGACAGGTCAGCGCAAATTACATACCAATCCTTTTCCCAGACTTGCTAAGCTACACTGAACGTTTACAAATATTTATCTAGACTATATACGTAAAACTGGTGAAATAGAAGCGCCCTATCTAAGAAATGTGCTATGGGGGTGTCCGAAGCAGCAAACAGACTCCCTAAACACTCTCCAGGAGCGATGGAGCATACAACGCTGCTCAACTCTAATTTAGAAGATCAAACCTGCGCTGTCCAGCAGTTCAGGGAGGCTACTGGAAGACAAGGCCTCCTACCCTCCATCTGAGTGGTCTGGCCTGGACCAACAATTAGAAATATCTTGCAATGAAGTCATTTCATTCATTAACTTTACTTCTCGACAGGGACTGAACCGGCAACGCAAGGTCGAACGTTCGGCTCCTGTAGGTGGCGCAATTATCACGTTGCACTTTCATTAACGTCTCGTACGCTTTCCTGAACTTGTCTATCTGATATTTTTTATTAAAGCTGTCTAACAGAAAGGAACGAGTTTTTAAAATGATCTTTCTTTTTTTCATTTTTGACAACTATGAATTTTCTAACTAGTAGACTCATGTTCTGTCCAGGACTACAACAAGATGGTCACTCGTCATAACATGCAAAACAGCAAAGCACAGGTTATGTCTGATCCTTCCTTGATCCATTCGTCAAAACGAGTTTTTAGTACTTTCTGCGATACAATGAACTTCTATTAACCCCTTTTTCGAAGAATTGAAGCTCGGGAGCCAGCGCAGCCATAATTAAGTTAAGGGGGGCCTACAGAAAGGACGTCAGAATGGCGACACTCGGTCTCTTCATCTTCAGGAAAACTCACGAATAATGTAGCCGCAGTCAAGCCGTTTAGGCGTCAATTGTGAAAGAAGCTTAGAGTTTCTCTTCACGAAACGTGACACACGGAAATGAATTACTAAAAGAGAACGCGGTTAACCCGACGCTTTACTACTATGCTCTACGCTTAATTCGGAAAATGGCGTGTTGCATAGCGCGCCGCTTAGCAGCTTTAAACCGGGATTACCTTCTTCCGTCCCTTTGCCTTATATCTGCGAGGCTGTTTGAGGCGAGGTCAAGCCCATTCCTGGACACGAGCGCAAAAGTCGCTGAAAATCTTTCGCGGATTACACCAGCGCACTTTTCGCAGGAAGCGAGCGTAGCTCTCGAAAGGCTGCTTCCCTGATGGCGCAGTGTTTAGGCACGCAATGATGTAAACGAGGCGCCGGATTTTTACGGCTACGTGACGACAGCATATTTGGGACTGACATCACGAGCATGCAGAGCTACATTTTGTGCCGCATCAAGGCGATATAAGCAGTGAGCCATATTCTATTTTATAGCGCTTGGAAACTATCACCGGAATCACTGTCTAGATATATGTGAAGGCAATGTCTGTTTAAGCCTTTGCCCAAGAACCCTCGTGGCAGTTTACGTTAATGACCGATTATGATAACGTCTTATCAAATTAAACTACCGGACCTGCTCGCGTGCTGTCATTTCTGTACAATATAGGCGAACAGTCGTCCATCGGTGCTGGCGTTAGTTTTTTTATGCGTCTTCACTCAATCAAGTCTCGCGACTGAGTTTTTTCTCCACTTTTTGAAGAAGCTGACTTGAGGCAGAGAGCGTACAGCGAAGAAGCACATGGCTTACTAAAAGAAGGAATAACCATGGTTGACTTCCACTTATGGCGATTTACTTAAGCTCTCGGTTCGATAGCAATATTTACTGTGAAGATCTAGTTAGTTAGTTAGTTAGTTAGTTAGTTAGTTAGTTAGTTAGATAGTTAGTTAGTTAGTTAGTTAGTTAGTTAGTTAGTTAGTTAGTTAGTTAGTTAGTTAGTTTTGGCGTTTCGTGGCAATCAAAGCTGTAAGAGACCCCGTACCAGAAGGCTTCCGATAAATTGGACGATCTGGAGTTATTTAACGTGCGCTGACTATACGGGACTTCAGCATATAGCTTCCATCAAAGTGAGACCTCCATATCCGAAATAGAGACCGTGTTTTTCGGTCGGTAGGCGAGCATCGTAAACAATGGTCACTGCAGTGACTTATGTATAATAATTATAGCAGTAGTTAGTGCTAGCGCGACTGCCTTCTTAATGAGCGCCCTGTTTCCACGCTGTGCTAGCTATAGGCTTTCGTGGTGCCATTGGCTCTTACGCTAAAATTGTTCTTAGCAAAATAACAAAAAACTATTAATGACTATATTGTTGTACGACATTTATTAGCGAAATGGTGGTTGCAAATTACGAATAGTACTTACAAAGTAAATAATTCAGGAACTAATAATATTCAGTTCGTTTAAACACCTTGCCATACTGAAGAAATCACGGCGCGAAAAATGAACTGTGGGCTGGTCGAAGTCAAGGCCAGTGCTGTTTACCTTGCGTCCTCCACTCGTTTCTTTTTCTTTTTCTTTTTTTTGTTTCTGCGCTATGGTTTTTCCGGTGTGATTAATTATGAACACGCCTACGCTTCCTCGCTTCTGAAATGCCTCGATGAGCAGCTAAAGTCACAAACCCTCTTTCTCTCCTTCTAGGAGATTGTCACTATGTTATGTCGACTAATACGCAAAAAGCTCTCGCATATATAACCAATCACCTATATCCCGCATGCACCGAAGTTTATGGCGGAATATATTGAGACCTGCTTACTTCGTTCAATTATCCACCAGCCTCAACGTATGTCCAGAAGTAATCTTTTTTGTCTCAGCGGCAACTTCACTGTCATCTGTCTAAGGTTGACCTTTTCTTTGTTCTTTTGTATTTTTATACCTCTACGCTACTTCCAATTTTTCTTTCATTTTCTGTAACGTTCTGACAAATCAAAATATTCATGAGATGTGAATAGAACGTTTCATAATGTTCACGAATTGTCACAATTCAGAGAGGCTGCTTCAAATGTTAACATTATGAAAAAAGGAATGATAAAACTAACAGAGAAAGAGGTTAAACTAAAGCTTATTCTTGCGTGACTGGATACTACTGAAAATAAGTGCTTCTGTTTTGTTTTGTTTTGTTTCAAACTTTCCACTCGAATACACTGTATGCAGGCAGTATCTGCAATCATTTTCACTGTTAATGCGGAAGCTAGGATGCACTCACGCAACGCTCAGAGTGCTTAAGGCTCAACCAAGTAAGCTCTTGAGAATACATTCTTTCTTGAATACGGTAGTGCTGAAATTTTTCTTCTTCTGGGTCATACACTGCCTACAATGCTATCGCCTTTATCACAGCATTTTCTGCTTTACGTTGCGACTTAGTACGGGGACATGTGTCCGAGAGGCCACATTGGTAAAAATTTCTTGCGATGTAATTGCTCACTTGAGCAGATCAACCAATACTGAATTCGCCCATAACAGTGAAAGTGAACGTCTTATAGCATACAACACTAAAGCCATCGCAAGTACAGCTCGTGATGTCTGGCGCTAGTACAAATACTCTTCTGAAAATTCATATGGAACAACCTCGCACGAATAATGTTTTCTGACGGATACATAACAAACGGTTATATAGAAACGTGCAAAAGCCACTAACCAGAAAGAAATTCGGCAGATCCCACGTATTTTGAGAAGTGACGTTATGCGAAACAGGCGAAGGAAAGGTGACTGTGTTGTAATTTATTATTCAGTGACACGTTATGAATTACGCTGAATACATGTACAAACGTTGCACGCATAGACATAATTTGGACGGTTGCAGATGTTTATATAACCAGTTGCTTGCACTTGCGCAACGATGCCAACAGGAACATGAGTATTAGCAACACTAGAAGTCGCGGGCTTATATGAAGCGCTGGTGCTCGAGAGGACGGTAGTTCTGAACACTTCTCACTTCCATTACTTCAGTAGCAATCATTTTAATCATTTTATTGGGTTGTCGCAAAGTAACTTTTATGGTACCTGACAGCGTTGTTACATAATAGTGAGCAAACAAGTTTCGGTGTTTAACGGATGCAACGAATGTGCCCTGGCAGTGAAAGTAAAATAAACTCGTGGTAAGAGGCCGTGCATGTGTATGTGACACATATAAAAGGTCTTTTTATTGTTTTCATATTGGAAGCACATAAAAAACAACAAATTAATCAAGTGAAACACACGCGCTTGCAATTGTGTCATTTTATTCTGAGAAAAAACATCACGCCCATCCTCTTATATAGAGGAAGCTGCTGGAAAGGCAAACGAAATCTCTCTACAGAGCATATGATTGATCAAAAACGCATAGCATGACCGAGTAAAGATAAAAAGAAGCTAACTTCCCCATGATTTATAATGGCTAGGTGTGATTGAGGTTATTGTCAATGTCGCACCGTTTGTATTTTGGTGTAGTAAGAGGTACACCAAGATGAAGGCCATTGTCAGCGCCTGTTGCATAAAAATGCAGTGTTGACTTTGGGAGGAAAAATGCGTTTGTTTTGGTGAAGGGCAGCGCTTAGCAACAAATACAGCGAATGCCAATGAATCAACCTTCAACTTGACCACAAGTAAGGGCTTGTTCGGTTTGAACGGGGCAGTTTTTAAATGCTCAGACTAGCCCTCTTTAGTTGGGAGCATGGGTCTTTTCCAATAGTTGTCACATAAAGAGACTGCACAGATGCAGGAGGACAGAAGAGATCGGTGCCCATAAAAACAGATTTTTATGTAGGATGCGTAGTCAGGGACTAAGCGTTATATGTAAAAGAGATGGCGGCCGTTTCCGAGCCGTTGCGACGTGGCGCAGAAGGGCGTAAAATATACTGTCCCCAAAGAATAGTGTCGTCGCAAAAAATAATGTTTTATGGCAAGTGCCCGCACCGAAGTTCGGCAGTATCTTTTGCATTGTTCGCTATCTCCTCAATAAATATGTGCAGTGCTGTTCCACCATCTGTGCTGGCCGAGCGACTTGCATGCGTTGTGATAATAGCAGTCGTCGTGACCTTCCATGGAGACGTTGAAGTGTAGCTGCACGCTGTAGTGTGTGCGTTAACGTTTTCTTTTTCTTTTCTTTTTTTAGCCTACGGTTGGGAAGGGCCAGATGTTAATGCCTTCGTGTCCCCGCCTTTCCCGAAGAAAACTGCTGGATTTTAAAGAAAGTTTACTCATTCATTCATTGGCGCCATGAGAGAACTTTGATTGATTGATTGATATGTGGGGTTTAACGTCCCAAAACCACTATATGATTATGAGAGACGCCGTAGTGGAGGGCTCCGGAAATTTAGACCACCTGGGGTTCTTTAACGTGCACCCAAATCTGAATACACGGGCCTACAACATTTCCGCCTCCATCGGAAATGCAGCCGCCGCAGCCGGGATTCGAACCCGCGCCCTGCGGGTCAGCAGCCGAGTACCTTAGCCACTAGACCACCGCGGCGGGGCGAGAGAACTTTTCAGTTTTTATTACGGGCATTTATTAAAATAGGAAAGAATAAAAGTACTCATTAGCTCGATAAGATGTGGAGACCAGCAAGCCATTCGTTTAAAATTATTATCTCTGAATTATGAATTGTTTACGATACGTGCATAAGATAATAGAGTTTGCAGAGTTAAAGTCCTTTCGTATTGCAATGCGTTGAACCTCACTAACATTCATATGAAAGGAGATACAATAGGCGAACAGAGCAGATCTTAAGAGCCAACTGAGACTCGCAATCAAGTCCGTCCTTATAACACTGGGCTCCTTCAGAGACTGATTCAGTCTGAATATACTTAAACTGATTTAGGCACGTACTTTAAACTGGCCGCTTCATGTCCATTGGCTTCATCTGTTTGGAGACCAGCCCACACTTGAGCACTTGCTGTCCGGCTCGCATCGATGGAAATCAGCATTTGAATGTGAAAGTTCGGGCGTAGTTTAGCTAACATTTCACTTGAAGTAGACAATCTAGAAGTATTATTTGGTAGAATACATTACCAGTTTCAGCGTTGCTATGAGGCAGTCGTCTGTAGTAGCAGTCGATGGCTGTCTTCGTTCTGTGAATCTGTGTCGATACGCTGCGAAGCTTGTTGTCTTTACTTAAAAAAAAAAAACTGAAATGCCTTTCATATTCCTCACTGGGTACTTGTGACCGTGACATCTGCTTTGTAATGTGAAAGCGTTAAAGAGCTCGCTTAGCAGAAGTTTTCGTCTTAGCGTCAGCGTTATTGGTCCGGAGTGAAAAAAAATGACATTGACCTCTAGCGAAAAATTCATATGAAAAACATTTACAATTTTCGGTTCGTGTGCGAGTCAAGCGCAAACCTTTAGCGTCGCAGAGCAGGAGGTCTACCACATAGCCATGTCAATGCTTGAAACTGCATAGTAAAAAAACAAAAAAAACAAAGAACACGCAAAAACAGTATATCGAGAGGTAACGCATGTAATATTGCGTCATACAAGCGTAGAATCGTACTAGCAGTCAAAATATGGTAATTGTGCAACAAGTGGCTGTTCTAATGGTCCACTCTATAAAAACCGCTAAGACATATTCAATCATCGTTAGCAGCAAAACAATCAGCGAAATCCACCACGTTGGTCTAATGGCTAAGGAGCTCGGCTGCTGACACTCAGGTTGCCGGATTGAATCCCGGCCGTGGCGGCCTCATTTTTGATGGGGGCGAAAATGCTGTAGGCCCGTGTGCTCACATTCGGGTGCACGTTAAAGAACGCGAGGAGGTCGAAATTTCTGGAGCCCTTTACTGTAGCGTCTCTCATAATCATATGGTGGTTTTGGGACGTTGTAAGCCACGATTGTGCACGTGTAAGCCAATCAAGTATTCTTTCAAAGCATTATTTTCGCTAACATTCTGTTTTAACACCTGTCTCTACGAAGTAAAAAAAAAGGTCACACATGAATTTCTTGAATTTATTTCGAAATTTTGTCACCTGTGACTCTTCGCCACTTGTCAGCTTCAAAAAATATTGTTTTGTCGTACTCGAACTTGTCTTGTGGTGCACTAAATTTTTTCGAAAGTTCACAAGTGTAGTTATTCGCTGAAATAAAATGTATTCTATCCTATTTTCGATTGCTATACTCAACATAGTAGCCGTCAGAGTCTGTCATGTCGCGTCGAGTTGATGGTTCATGACGCTGCGACGCTTTTATTTTACATGTTTTTACTGGCTCATCGAGTCTAGCTTCACAATAGAAACCTAATATACCAGCACAATTCATTTTTTCTTTACTTCTTGAAATTCTAGTTGACTGTCCTCAATTTTCACTCATTATTTTTCACCAACAAAATCTGTACGGTGTTTTTGAGTAAGCAAAAAAAATTACATATATGATTTGAGCCGAGATCACGAAGTCCTACAAAACAGACAAGATACGCGCCGTTCTTTCTAAACTTCGATGAGATGACCTTACTCCAGGCGTCCACACAAAGGGTTTCTAATTAATCTTAGCATACGTCCGCATACGAGACAAGTTTGAAACGCATGGTACCGCGAAAGCAACTGAACCAATGGAGTCCGGCTTAGTTTCCCAATTTCACAAGGCGTAATTAAGCTTTTTTTTACTTTTCTGCGCGCGCTAAGTTATTTTGGGCTTTAATTCGGTATACATATCGGACAGAAAGAGAATGCTCAGCGTCTTTATTTAGCTTTGCGAAGCTCGTCGAAAACGGGTGACATGGAACGTCTTTTCAATGAGGTCTAGCCCCTGCAACTGTAAGAACAGTGGAAATGCGAATTCAGAAAGAGGAGGGCGAGAACTCGTTCTTTTTTTTATAATAAAGGGGCACTAAAAGCAAATATCAAGTCGATGTTTATTGTTGAAATGGTGGTCCAGAAACTTCGTCGGGCGGCTTTTGTGCCAAAGAAATGCTTATTTTGAAACAGAATCGCGCTTTATTTGTCCGCATCACGATAGCACACTTCAAATTACCTGCCTCAAGTGGAACTTTTCATGCCACTGTTGCCATGCACGTTGCCCGGTGTTACTGTGTGAGGCCTCCAACACTAGGAGCAGCAGAACGAAAGTAGCGGGAGCCAGAGCAGCAACAGGCCTTTGAGCAATTTCCTGCCATGGCCCCCGAGATAGCAGACGTGCTTGGTTCACATTGGCCCCGCTAGATGGCATGACCTGTCCAGTTTAACCAGGCAATAATTGTATTTTTGAACCACTGACGCCATTTTCCATAGTAACGTCCGACGATTTTTTTTTTCATGAATCAAGCAGAAATGAAGAAAAAGCATTTTATTACGTCTCCTGATGCACAGAAAGATCTTTATTTAGTACAGCTAGCTCGATTACTAGTGATTAGTTGGAGCTGGTAACTCTGACATCATCGGAATCATTTTGTGAATGTCTTAGTCGTGGTGCATGTGTTCTCGTGTATTTACATTAGTTTCGCGGTTAGTGGGGCACTACTGCTGATAATATTGTCGTTTTAGACGTTGTCAAACATTGAACTTTCCCTCTGCCTTATATTCTTATTTGACTTTAGTGTCCCTTTATTCGCTGTGGATTTACTTGCCGAAACGAAGATATGATGAGGCCTTCTGTAGTGGGGGATTCCGGAATAATTTCGAAAACCGGGTTTGTTAAAGCGATGCTGAAAAAAATTTTGCCGCCAAGATTTTCTACCTAATTGAAAGATTGGGTTCTAAAATCGATAGAGACAACATTCATTCCAGGCAGAAACTAGAGAAAAATAATGAATTTAATGTGTTTTTTCACAAACTGGCAAGTCTAGCGGCCGCACCGCGAACTACAGTAGGTGAAGTTTGGTGACATCAAACCCACCTGAAACGGTGGTGGTAGTGATTTTTGAAGAAAATGTAGAAGGCACCTAATGTAAGTCTGCCATAAGGCGACACGGCGCAGTGCCTGAGCCGAAACGGAGAAGCCAACAATGCCAGCCGTCGCTCGCCTCGCTCATCTCACCGTCTGGTTCCCGATAACCAGTACCGGTTGAGAACTATGCTTCCGGCTGAGGCAAAGCATCAGTGCTTTGTCGAAGGGAAGAGTGCAATGAAAGGAGAGAAAAGAAAGAGGAGGGCGGGAACTCGTGCACCCTGCGTTAGCCTCGGCGAATGTGACATCATGGTTGCCACTCGCTGCCGTGCGCTGAAAATCCATCAAAAATACACAAAACTGTTAAAAAATTTGGCAAATCAACTCTGTTTTTCAGAACAGTCGTATCTCCCAAGTATAGTTACGACGTCACTTTTTCCAGTTGTTGTTTAGTATCCCTTTAAACGTACAATAAAATCAAAGTATTCTTGTGGTGTTCATTCAGTTTTGCCCCCCCCCCCCCCATAAAATGCGGCTGGTGTGCTTACAAAAGGCAGCCAGCGCCCTTTAGCTTTGCGCTACGACACTTTACCAGATAAGCTAAGATGATCGTTTTTTCCTCCTCCTCCTCCTCTTCCTCCTCCTCTTTATTCTTCTTCTTCCTCTTCCTCTTCTTCTTTTTTATATTATTATTATTATTATTATTATTATTATTATTATTATTATTAATGTTTTTGTTGTTTGTAAGCCCCCAGAACCAAGGCTTGCATGCAAGCACGTGACAGCAAATTAATACCACTGCCCGCAGTTGAACCTGGCTGAGTATACAACCTCAGCAGACGAGCCTCTAATAATGCATATTGACCATGCCAAACCGAAAGCTTTTGGGTGTCCGAGCTGAAATTCTTTTCTCTATTCATCCACGAGAATTTTCGTGTTCATCGTCACGCCGAGATTCGCGCAGGGGCTCAATGGTGCCGTTTTGTAGGCGCGCCATCACGGGTGTTGGTTTTGTGTACGTGCAAACATCGAGCACGCTTGTGCTGAGACAAAAGCAAAAAAACAAAGCTCCAGCGGTGGCGTCTTGCGCGGGATATTCATGTTATGGGCACGTTTTCAGAGCATGTACTGTGTACAAGGCTCAGGCCGAACGCGGAACACGGATTGCGTTTTCAGGCCATTCTGGGTAGAACGTATTCCTCGTTCTCCACTGTGCCTCTCTCTCGTGCTCTTTGTTTCTTTTTTTTTCGTTTTGAACGCACGTGTTCTTTCTCCTGTACACAGCCGCATACACTGAAACACGAACCAGCGCCTTTTCATATATGCATCGTCCCTACCCAAGCAGCCCTCGCATATCCCACCTTGCATCGTGCGATTTTAGTTTTATAATTTTGTTGCAATTTTTTTTCTTTGTTCGTCCGCCATTTTCTCTCTTGAGAAAAGACAGCATGAGTGGTAAGGGTGGCGAGAACGTGCGCGCACGCAGACTCTGCAGCGCAGCGTTGTAACGCGTTCGTCGTTGGCCGATGCAGCGCATGTCTACGTTCGGGGCTCCACTTCGCAGCGCTGTTAGAATTCTCGTTTTGTTTGTTTCAACTATATTCTGCTTCAAATCGCATTTTTTTTTCTTAACATAATGCTAACGACGCGCCCGTTACTGACTACGCGCCATCTGTTCATACAAAGCTCCAAGCCAGAGGCTCTTTGCAGTACTGTGGAGATTTTCTGAGAGCTACTGTTGCGACCGGGGTTTCCAGACACCGGAGGTCCGGGATGAAGTTGTCGAGGCAGGAGGAAGAGAGACTTGAAGAGGGTTTATTTACAATATATACATTGCGAACTCCCTACACGGTGAGCCCTCAAACGTGGCAGGCCTCTACATGACTCCTAACATAGCGCTCCATGGTGCTTGGTTCTACATGGTTCTGCTCGGTTCTCTTCTCGAAAAAAAAGCACACCGAATGAGCCGTGGGGGCTCATTATAAAGGGTCTGTCCTCCCCAGATCCCTAGATCGGGGACCGCGTACAGAGGGCACCGTCCAACCACGGATCACACATTACCCGCGAGGGTGGCGAGCACGCACGGTCCACGTGAACGTTCAAAATTTAAGCGTGGTCACTGCACGGCCATGGGGCACGAACGTGGCTCCTCCTCGTCAAGGGGTGTCGCTGGGCGAGGGGTCTGAAGTTGATGACTGCATCCATCGAAAGGGCCGCCGTAAACAAGCTTCAAACGGTCGCCGAACGACTCGTTCAATTAGCGGGACGATTTCCGGCCGCCGCCGCCGCCGTCATCTTCCAAAGAAGAAGCTGCACTTGTGGTCTCCCGAACCGCTCACGGTGTCGTGGCGGCAAGACGCCGCACCCTCCGGCCAGGGGGGAACAATACATGGCGGACACAGGCCGCCAACCCGTTTGGCGACTAAAAAGGAACATCAAAAGGAACGCCGATCCACCGTCAGACCCGGCGCCGGTCCTAACAGTAGGCAGCCGGTCGTTCGGTTTGGTTTGAAGATTAAAGGAGCGCCGCTCCCTCTTCAGCTCCGGCGCCGGTCACAACAGCTCGTCCGCCGGCGGGAGAAGCGACCTGAGGGTGACCAGCTGCACAGGTTGCTCGAAGTGTCGCTGTGTAGTGCTGTCTTCCAGGCCACTGCTGATGACGCTCAGCCAAGGACTCTTTCCCTCTCGTTCCTTGTGGCTCCCCTCTGGGAAAAGCATTCATACACACCACCACAGGCACGGGAGAGCACCCTGCCCGCACTGAGACACGTCGAGTCCGACAAATTATCCAAAAGCAACCTTACTTAAGCAGTATTACCAAACACAAAGCAGCAATCGGGACGTTTCTCTGAGGTTTCACCAAAACTCCCAATCCCGATCCGATAACAATCCTCCCATCAAACTGCCCTCAAGAAAACTAATTGTCAAGTGATGCGCTCACCGTGGCACACCCGAGTGCCCGCGTGAGCAATCCGCCGCAACCCACCAGGCATCATACTCACAAAATGAAGCATTTTACTTCACGCTATCCTTTAGTTCCCGAAATTCAGTGCCGCCAAAGCCAGTCGTCAACTCCTCCCGAGAAGACGAAAGCATAACTGCCGCGCTGCACCTGCATTAGGAACCTCTTTATTATACATCCGCAAACGCACATCACAGTGCGCCTGCCCGGAGGAGACACCACCCAACCGTTCCCCCGCCGTTGCCACCCTCACAAAGCATACATATAAACTCACGAGCTAGCTTTTCCTACACACCGGACACATGCGAACAAAACACCAAATGAACAACAAAAAAAGTTTCGCATGAATCCTGAAAAATCTCGCAAGCAACAACTTTGCGTCCGTGCGCTCACTCAAAATTCGTCTCTAACGTCGGTCCTACTTGACAAACGCCCCTAACGTGTCGTTATACTGCCGCAAAACGGTTACCTTTAAAACCAATACATACAAAGCTTAAAAAATAAACAGCATGGTACCTGCTACGTAAACGCTATCTAGTAGCAGAAGTACAAAACACATTCCAAAAGGAAAACTGACCTAAACAGTCAAAACAGATATTCAAAACTAAAAAATACAAATCCGCGGGAGAGCCCTCCGAAACGCTTACCGCTGTCACTTAATTTTGAGACGAACGCGCGGCGTCGCGTCCTGTGGGTCTTTCTAGGCGAACGGGAATGGAACAATGGCAAAACCCATTCGCTTCGCCTCCGACCCCCGCAAAGCTCTGCGCTGACAACCTGCGTTCTTACTCTCGCTGAGTACCTCGCACTCCCGCAGTCCATCAAACATGCCGTCGATAGAGCGACGAAAGGGTCTGCCTTTCTACCCAACGTGCTTTTTTTTTTTTTCGTTTTGTCCGGCGGCTCGGACGCATACAAACCAACTCCGGTGCCGATGACAAACGCCTAATTCTGTACGCTCTAATGCGTGTCACTATCCTTCCAATAGATCTCCTTACAACGCATATCGGCAACTAAAACGATAGAGTGCTAACGAAAACAAAGTTCAAACTAGTTATTTACAAAATCACTAAAGTAAACAACCAAAACATTCCTTTTTACAGTCCCGAGTCGACGTTTTCTGACAGGCTAACAGCTGTTCTCACTAACTTTTAGTCTAACTCGTGGTGGTCGCGCCCGGAACGATTTTCTCGAGAAGCGGGGTCTACAACACGCGTCAATCGCCCTGCTACCGAACCCCGCGACGTTCCTCGAAGCCGACTTGCTGTCGCTTCCTGCCCCTCGAAAACCACCGACTCTTTTGCCCCGCACCCCGTCCAATGCACCGCGAGAACAACGGAAGGGTCTCTTGCCCTTCGGCCACTTACGCACACAATGCGCTTCTCTTTTCTTTGTTCTCTGGCCGCTCGGACGCTTGCGATACGGCAACTTTCTTGAAATTTCGCTCCGCCATTTGAATACATTCCTCAAACGCGTCGCGATTTTTGCCTCGTCTTTACGGCGCTTTCTCCGTTTGTCACGCTTCTTCGTGCCGTCTACGGAGCCTTTCGCCAACCTCTGATGCTCGTCAGCACCCACTTGCTTGTTAGCTTTCCCGCGCGCACTGTCTGAATGATTGCCCAGCAATCCATCCCTCAAACACTGCCGCGCACGATGCGCCCCTCCCTTCCGGCGGTTCGGACGCATACGATACAGACCCGTCAGAGATGACAACGGCACTTTTCTCGCGATTTTACCACGCCGTTTGAAACCCTTACTCAAACGCGTTGTGCTCATCTCGAGCTTTGCCCTTTTGTTGCCCTTCGGACGCTTTCTCCCCTGTGCACGCCTCTTTGTGCGGACCTGGGAGCCTTTCGTCCTACTCTGACGCTCTTCATCACCGATATGCTCCTCCGCCATCTCGCGCGCCCAGTCCTGATGATTGCCTATCAGTTCATCGTTAGACCGCGGCCGCGTAGATTGCGCACTTCTGTTCCTTACTCTCCGGCCGCTCAGACGCATGCGATTTAAGCCAGTCAGAGAAGACAACGGGCCTTTTCTCGCAAATCCGCCACGCCGTTTGAAGGTCCTCGTCAAACGCGCCGCGCTGATCGCGAGCCTTGCCGCGCTTCTGTTTTTCGGACGCTTTCTCCGTTTGGCACATTCCTTGGTGCCAAACCTGGAGCCTTTCGTCCGCCTCTGACGCTCATCAACATGGTCTACAGGGCTGCAAGGTTCGATGGAACACTCTGTTAATCTTAACTTCGTTTCCACCACCACGGAACCCTCACACCCTGCTGTGACCGCGAGCTCTTTTCCCTCAGAATGGGTTAAAACCTGTTCCATTCCCTTACAGGCACTAGCCTTCTCTTTGGCCTCAAACGGCACCGCCGCTATATCTACAGATATCAGACCCGCAGCACTCTCTTCGGCCCTAAACGGCACCGCTGCTGAAACGCACCGTTCGTGCGGTACATCTGCAAATTTCTGACCTGTAGCCCTCTCTTCGGCCTTAATCGGCACCGCCGCTACGTCGCACCGTTCGTGCACTTCATCTACAGATGTCTGACCTGTAGCCTTCGCTTCGGTCTTAAATGGCACCGCCGCTACATCGCACCGTTCGTGCGCTACATCTATGGATTGACCACTCTGCTGCAATGCCACCAATTCACAATTAAGCCTTTCTATCTCTTCATCTAATTCCTGCATCCTTTTTATATGTTCTTCATGCCTGCGCTCAGCTTCCAATTCCTCCTGGCGCCATCTTTCCTTTCTTTGCGCCCTTTGTACTTCCTCCTCCTGGTCCAATAAGTACATATTCCCGAAGTGCTCGATTTCCTCATTGTCACTATTGCTTTCGAGAATCACTTTGCGGAGTTTAGAAGCAGGCATATCATCATTAAAATCTAGCTCCAGATCCCAACACAGGTTCAGCAGGTCCTCTCTTGTCAATCTCGTAAGATCCATGGCGACTACTTTGCTTTGGCTCAGCTGTGACAAAACACAAACCCACCAGCGTCTCAATTCTGGGTCTAGAGAAATTGAAGCCTGGCAAATCTCACAGCGGAGACCACAAGCTTAAGCACCCAAGTAGCACTACGTGGCCAACATCCCTCTCTACTTTTTCTTGTTAATTTTTCACTCCTGCTTTTTACAACATCCTAAAATTTAACCCGCAACGTACCCTTAGAAATTTTGAAACATTACCACTTGTTCCTATTGAATCATCTAAGCTTTCCTGCTTTAGCGTACTTGCTCAGATAATCATCCAGTGCTGCCTTGTGCTGAGATAACAACCACAGTGGCCAGGCAGTTGTTGGTTATATCTATCTTTTAACGAATCTAGGCTAAAAGACTCGATATATCTCAAGCACAAAGCCAGGCACTCACCCCATTACGTGCGGTGGTGGTACGCTGCTTCGATCCCGCCGAGTTCCAGGGCTTTCGGCTGGCCTCCGGTACATGTCGCTCTCCGTCGCAGACTCGTATCCCACCGCTGCCAACCAGTTGTTGCGACCGGGGTTTCCAGACACCGGAGGTCCGGGATGAAGTTGTCGAGGCAGGAGGAAGAGAGACTTGAAGAGGGTTTATTTACAATATATACATTGCGAACTCCCTACACGGTGAGCCCTCAAACGTGGCAGGCCTCTACATGACTCCTAACATAGCGCTCCATGGTGCTTGGTTCTACATGGTTCTGCTCGGTTCTCTTCTCGAAAAAAAAGCACACCGAATGAGCCGTGGGGGCTCATTATAAAGGGTCTGTCCTCCCCAGATCCCTAGATCGGGGACCGCGTACAGAGGGCACCGTCCAACCACGGATCACACATTACCCGCGAGGGTGGCGAGCACGCACGGTCCACGTGAACGTTCAAAATTTAAGCGTGGTCACTGCACGGCCATGGGGCACGAACGTGGCTCCTCCTCGTCAAGGGGTGTCGCTGGGCGAGGGGTCTGAAGTTGATGACTGCATCCATCGAAAGGGCCGCCGTAAACAAGCTTCAAACGGTCGCCGAACGACTCGTTCAATTAGCGGGACGATTTCCGGCCGCCGCCGCCGCCGTCATCTTCCAAAGAAGAAGCTGCACTTGTGGTCTCCCGAACCGCTCACGGTGTCGTGGCGGCAAGACGCCGCACCCTCCGGCCAGGGGGGAACAATACATGGCGGACACAGGCCGCCAACCCGTTTGGCGACTAAAAAGGAACATCAAAAGGAACGCCGATCCACCGTCAGACCCGGCGCCGGTCCTAACAGTAGGCAGCCGGTCGTTCGGTTTGGTTTGAAGATTAAAGGAGCGCCGCTCCCTCTTCAGCTCCGGCGCCGGTCACAACACTACAAAGTTTGACCCTCTGAAAACGGCCCTACTGTATAGCGTTCTGTGTCTACAGCATGCATACGCAATCAAGTGGAGACGATGTATTGTTGCCTTCGAATCCAATAATTCGCGAGTGTACCCAGCAACTGCTTATGCATAGTTAATGATCATTGTTTACGGGTGAATGCGAAGAGTTTTGTGCGTGCCGGGCTGGCGTTCGTTGTGAATTGGCTTTACTTCTGCCCGCCTCAGCGCCTGGTTAGCTCGTCCAGTAAATATCATCGTCTTGTCTCGGGTTTCATATTTTTATCGCGTTAGGCTAGACGCACAAACACGCGGCCAGCCTTAAAAAGTGGTAATCTGCGTGCTTAAACGCGAATAATAGCACGTTATAAGCGTCTTAACCACAATAGCCTGTCTCTTCTGCTTGTGTTCAGACCATGAATCTCTGGTAAGTGAACAGGTGCGCAGTACTCTTTTTGTGTTTTATTTTAATATAATGGCACCTTCCTATCGAAAATGCTCTCTGTGTAGCTATGTGACGCAAAGAACGCGGCACCATTTGTTCATCTCTGCCTGGAAATAAAACATCAGTATCTTGCGTACGTGTTTTGTAAAGCGTGCTTTTCTGCCTAAAGCATATTGTTGTGGCGAAGCTACCCGTCAAGTAATAGCTGGTTGTTTGACGTTTCCGCTTATCTAGTCTTCACAATCGTATGGAATACATACATATTGACAAGTACTTTACTGCCACTAATAATTTGTAGGTAAGGCATCACATAGTCGTAATGTGGTGCACACATTTTAAGCTATTGACAATAAACACATTAAGGTTTTCGCAATTATTCGTATAGTTTGGACTATGCCGATGGAACTTAATGTGTGGTTTCAATCAGACGTTAATTTTAGATGCATAAAATTGGCAAATTGAAATGTTTTGCTGTATATTGTGGTAGTTAACTAGCATGGTAAATGGAGCGAAAAAAGCTCACACCACGTTATTTGTTTGAATAAGTGATTTAGGAAAGATCTTCTTTTAGGGGCCTGATCACAACTTTGTTTACTTTAGTGCCTGATCAATCAGCAGGTGAGTCCAGGTATAGGAATCGCTGTGTAGAAGCCAGTGACATTATGATGGTCACATAAAATATTTCAACCACTAATCAGTAAGGGCACTCGAGTGAGCAGATTGTCGAATTGACGAACACACGTGTCAAAAAATTCATCATGGGACCTGCAATTCGTATGTGGGATTTTCTTTCTTAAGCACCTGATATATTGTTATAGTAAAGAAAACTTTGTCGGGTAAAATAACTTGCAGTTTCTGTCAGTATGGTTACGGCAAACAAAGCAGTAGGTTTACTAGCATATACTAGTGATGCATATCTGTTTTAATTAAGAACAACAACACCAGGAAACAGTGGAAGTAATGATTATATATAGTGACAGTTTCCGTAAATTTACTCAGTTATAACTGACAAACAATGGTTATGACGCAAATACTTTTGCTTTCGTTATTTTGTTAAAGAATATAGACAGGGGGTTTACTACCATATACTAGTGAACCATATCTCTTTCAATCAACGGAAAACGTACCAGAGAACCCTGACAGTAATAACAAAAAAAACGCAAGATAAAGCACAGTTAGGCACTCGGCAAGTTTAGCGCAGACCTAAGAAATGGAAAGTCAAGTACGCACCTACCTTGGAGTATAGCTTTAAACGTGACACACAACAATGCTCTAGAACTTAACGTGTAAAAAAGTCAAGTTTTAGGACATGGTTTCGATTCTGGGTAAACAGTGGCCGCATTTCAATGGATGTGAAATACATGAAGAACGGTTCGTTTAGGTGTGTAGGCTTGTTATTGATCGCTATGTGATGGAAACTTAACGTGGAGTTTCCCACTACTGTGTTGATCATTGAGAGTGTTGTGGTTGCCGCGCATAGTAAGACGAAATTTTTTTATGCTAGTTTAGCGTTGGAAACTCGAAATACAAAAACAAATCAATGAATAGCTGAACCAAGGCCCGAGCTCCGACCTGAAATAAATTGCGAACACGTACTCGATTTTACTACCTGGTATGAAATTAACCGGCATACAAAGGTTTTTTAAAAAATCACACACTGGGATACAGGAATGAGAACTTAGTTCCGCTACCCATTGGGAAAGACAGAGTTCACATATGAAATAGAGACTAAAAAGGAAAATGATTTTTCGCGTGTTAGCAAAGTACAATTTCACAATCTCGAAAAACCACTCTTACCCCGACAGGATGCTTGGAAAGCGAGAAAATTCACTGGAATAAAAATCTGGGTGGGGATGCAACCTTTAGATTCCCGAACGAAACGCCCTGACGTCATATAAATCGAAGGTGTATGCTAGGTCATAGGTAGCTTCTAATTTATAAAAATGAACCACATTGTCATCAGCGGGTGCCACATAATAACTATAGGAAGTTTCAGAAAATTTAATTGAGCCAATGTCGCAAACGTGCAAAAAATACATTTTGAGTATTTTGACGTCATGCACGGACATTTTAACGAGAAATTTAAACATGAAACTTCAACCTTGACTTTCTCCGCTAAGAACGTACTCACGATAAGAAAACCTATGGCATTAGAATTGTTAGAGTGCAGTTTCTCAATTTAAACCAAGTCATTGTTTCTTTGTCATGTTCATTTAAAAGACGTGCACTCATAAATACAAATGAGTCTGAATTAAATACTTTTTTGTTTGAATACCATACGCTCAATCACTCAATCTTACAACTAAAGCACCTACTGATTAGGTTTATGAAATAAAGAAATGTCAGGTCTGAAAAAATATGAGAACACTCATATGCACGACTGAGGCCAGAAGTCTGCAAATAAAAATATATACTCCCAGCTTTACGATACTAATTGTTTAGGGACGTAAACAAAACAGCGCGCTCCTCTCGAAGGCTGAAGAGGAAACTCCATTAACTTAACCTGAGATTTCTGCCGGTATCGATTGCAGCTCCCCAATGAATAAGAGAGCTTACGCCTCAGTAATACCGTACAGTACTTTTAGATTGACCTGGCGGTGTCACAAGATCGAAGTGATAGGCGTGTCCTTAAAGTGAACGGCACTCACATTGTGGGTGATATGACGGAGGATCTGTGATTTACGAGCCTGACACTTAGGCGAGTTGGTTAGGCCCCATTTTTAACAACATCGTGAATCAGACGGGGAGAATATATGTAGATAATTGTCCGCACATTCGCTTCTCAGCAGCTTCTACAAACATCGTACACGTCCATATTGCGTTGTTACTCGCTTACAATTATTCTAGTGCTCCCGTTGGTTGTGAAATGCTGTAATCTATGACCTATAATGTTTCTGTCTTGTGATGGAATATGATAAATAATGACGTATTTCACTGCGTCATCAATTTACTTCAACCTGCTGATGTCATGATTGTGGTACCACTAGGTGTTGTAAGAGGCTAGTTTCTTCTATTTGTTAATATACAGTCATGAATATATCATGATTTTTTAAAATACTAAAGCCTTATATTTTATATCAAAGAGACTTTGAAGGACAAGCCGGTGTGTCGTACAAGATGACACATGACCACTCACGTGACTCATGGTTTGAGACGCGCTAGCTGAGTGTTCATTTCGCCGTTACAGAGTTCACGTCACTATAAAAACAAAAAAACGGCATTTGC
The DNA here is from genome assembly GCA_013436015.1 of Rhipicephalus annulatus. NCBI lineage: Eukaryota > Metazoa > Arthropoda > Arachnida > Ixodida > Ixodidae > Rhipicephalus > Rhipicephalus annulatus. The sequence continues at coordinate 240,259 of WOVY01010601.1, read as the reverse complement.
GTGACAAAAAGTGCGCGGTAAAAGACACGCCAGAGGTTTTTTATCTCCTATGCGTCAAATGCGAATACAAAAAGGTTGCTGGGAGATTTTTCTATTCGCTGTTCATTGTGGTCATCCACTGCACTGTAAGAAGTGGTAATTAAAACCGTGATTTTCTAAATACGCTATATGTTTGGTTTATCACGAATGCTTCATCATCCAGTTATCATTTCATAGCAAAATTCTCGTGTATTCAGTCCCCTTTTCTCTGACGCCAGCAACGTTGATTCCAGCGCACTGCACTCTTTTTATTTCGTAGAGTTCATGAAAGCAATATGCGAAACTTTGCTTGTGACAGTAAAAAAAAAAAACTTCGACTCGCGTCTCGGGTGCGTGATGACATGAGCTTGAAAGGAAACTCGTCGCACTACCGAGACGGCTTCTGGGGAAATCTAGCTAACGAACTCTCAATCAGAATTCTTGTTTACTGTATCTACGCGGAGCTGAGCGGGTACTGACCTTCCTTTCTTTCTTTTTTTCTTTTTTGCGAATAAAATATGGAGCGGTTTACCATTAACATGAGGGTCCTCATCCTGGCATTCTTTGTTATTGCTCTCTTCCATAATTGCAAGCGTGTGCGCAACGCAGACCGATTTCGTATCCAGCCATTCTGTTACGCGTCCCGTTAGTTTCGGCAGCTACATTATACCAATTTGCAAGGACTTGACAAAAATAATAATGCGTTGGAATCGGCAGCTTTATATGATGTACTTAAGGGAACTTTTACCAAATACTTAGGGCGACGAAGTTTTGTCAATACAACTTCACTTCTAATTCGTAAAAAAAGAGAAATAATAAAGTTTTTTTTAAGGACTGTAAGATAGCTGTGGCTATCCGGAATAAGGACATATCTCTTAGAACAGAGACTAAGTAAGTGCAATTAATATTGGTTACGAAAAATAGTATGAAGACCGTAAGAACCCTGTTCTCGGTGTGGTAAAACTCTGGTCTAACTTCTTATGAACGGAATTCTCGAATATCATTGCGTATTAGTCAACAAGTACCATTTTTTATTCACGTGATGTAGTAGATGCTGGCACACAAATTAGACGCCGGCTATTCATTATCCTTCAGAGGTATCTGACATGCAGCGTGTAGGTTTCAAGACTGTAAGCGTAAGTCCACTGCACTTACAATAATCAATTATAACAACACAGTATACAATATATAACAGAACATCAAATTTCAAAACAACATATTTAGCAATATTGTATATATACATGCGGCGATGTTAACAAACTGAAGAGCAACCGACGCGTACAGCCAACAGTCAATCGGGGCCACTCGCTAGCCTAATCCAATGTCTTGTCTACCATTAGAAATAAGGCTTATGAGCCGGAGCTCGCATTCACTAACAACTTCTATGCAAGAATGGGCAGTATAGTTTATACATTTTGATCAAGCAACTATCGTAGGGCATTGTTTGGTATCAATCCACGACTACTAACATAGATTCCTCTTTTATTTTTCATTTTATTGTCCTTTTTATGAATCGGGAGAATTGTACACTAGGTTACAAAAGAAATGTTAGAAGTGGTGATCCGAGTAGAGTATCATGCGCTGGAATACTGAAGGCATGTGTACTCGTGATACAAGTGCATGTTAAACAATACCAGACAATCAAAATTTGCGCCGTCCTCGACTAGAGTACTTCTCATATTGATACGCTGCTTTTTTTCACGTAAAACCACTGAATTGCACGGTGCTAGAAAGGTGAAATTAAGACCTAAAAGTTACAAGAAGGAAAAAAGCTCAGCGTTTGTACTAGCTAATACACAAAATAAAAAGTTAAGCAGAGACATCTGACCGAATATTAAAGACTATAATGGCAATGGTGTAAGTACATCAGCTAGCACTGAAGAAGCTCTATAAAAAGCTGCAATATTGAAGCCTTGATTTAGGGTCTAGTGAAATGAACATTACCATGGCTAGCACATTGTGATAAACAATTTAGCTGGCCATGGGAGCAATAGAGCTCATCCAGAGAGAGTAAAAGAGGTTTACACATTTTTTTAGATATTATGGAGATGCCAGCTTCCTTGCCTACCTTCCTGCACCCCCGTCCCCTTTCATCCCTGATGCGTCCTTGCGCTTTTACTCTTATCTCGGGCTATAGCCCGGGATAACTATAGCAAAGCATACGGAGATAGTCGGATGGTTAGAAGAGCGTTACTTATTTATTACCCACAGCGCATATACAGGCATTAAAGTTGAGGGGGGGGGGTACAGGAAAAGAACGTGAAAATTTGCAGGTTTACATAAGTTTGTGTAAAAAAAGGACAAAGAGAAAAGATGTAGATTTGCAAGACACAAAACATACGCAGATGCACCGAGCACAGCTGCGTCAGAAAAGTCATATGTATTAAAGAAAAAGAAACCACAAAAATTTATTAAAATTGACGAGTCTGGAGATAATCGATTGCATGGTTCGTTGCTCCACGTGCCGCGAGATAACGTCTGAGTATACAGCGATTCCTTACCGGTCGACTCATGAATAGTCATGAACACACCCGAACACAAAAGCACACACACAAATGTTTTATTCAGAAGTTCTCGCTGAAACCCGGAATTCGTACACAGTTATTTCTAAAGCACTCCGTTCAGCAAATTGTCATGAACACGCCCGAGCATGGAGGCACACACACAAATGTTTTATTCAGAAGTTTTCGTTGAAACTCGGAACTATCACAGTTATTTTTAAATCACTCCGTTCAGTGGTACACAATTGAATTCTATGGTCGTACGAGAAAGGCCGCGAAACCAACTTTATTTTATAAAATAACATTCATGGAACGGCGACAGAAAGCGGCCTGCATTGTAAGTTGAGAGCATCCAATGTTTGACAGCGGGTCGCATTGATTTATTGCGGAATACGCTATACAAAATTGTGCCCAGTCTATCTGTTTTAGCTCTCTAAACGTGTTTGGTTGGCTGAAAGTGTGTCCGTTATAAGGAGGAATAACGGCAAACTTCCCGCGCGCTAGCTTCGCCCAAACAGAAGCTGCGCTGCTTTGTCCCTCCAATTCATTCAAGAAGTGCGCCGTGAATGTTCTAGTGTACATGCTTCACCACACTATAAAGAACAAGCCCGCAACAACGCGCACCGAAGTTTTAATTTACGTTGCTTTTCAGTTTTGCAGGATGGTATGACTTTTGATTATTTTTGTCTTGCTATGATTCTTGTAAGCCTGATTCCGTGGAGTTTTCATGCTCGTATTATCACTGACCCTTGAGTAGTTACGGGGGAAGTTATCTCTTCCATAAGCATTTTTTTTTTTTTCGCTCATGTATGTTGTTGTATGCGCGCACCTAATTTTATTCGCGATATTCGCAACACACCCGCCTCTACGTCTAGGTAACAATAAAAGTGCATGGACACATCAAGGGGGGGGGGGGGGCAGCAACGAGAGCAGGGTAATGGCATCTTCGCATAGTATCGGTGGTAGACGCAGCCGGCTGTTCACCTATTTGTCTGCTTTGCTAAAATTCTGACCCCCCTCCCCTTTTTTTTCAGGAAATTCGCGAAACCAAGCATCTGAGGGCTCGCCAAGTGTCTGAGATGACTTGTTTTCGGCGTGATTTTGTAAGTGTATTTCTTATCCCGAAGTTGATATGAAAGGATTATTGTTAGATAATCCTTTCTTGAAAGGATTATTGTTAAAATGAAAGGATTATTGTTAGGCCACGTGTCGAGGTCCCCACTTTATTTCGCATATAATGACATGGCGGGGGATTCTATTTTAATGCGATAGGGCTAAGAAAGAAGCCCGTGTCGCAGAAATTCTGATGCATGTATTGGCGGCGGCGTTGACCGTTAGTGAAAAATTACGACAAACGCAAATAAATAAATTATTGGGCCTGAACGGGAATCAAACTTAAGCCTACTGCGAAGCAGTCTACTGTTTTAGCTCACAGCCCTATCGTTTCTCGACGCTTCTGCGAAAAAAAAGAAAGAAAACGTTATGCAATGACGTCATGCAGTGCGAGAAGTCACGTAAGCGCATGTAATAATGAGTGACAACTCAGCGTGAGACTCGTAGTTTGGAATCACCACATTTCAACATTACGCAGCCACTACCTTCTTCGTGTATTGTGCTCAGAAAAGAGGAGTCTTGCCCCGCCGCGGTGGTCTAGTGGCTAAAGTACTCAGCTGCCGACCCGCAGGTCGCGGGATCCAATCCCTGCTGCGACGGCTGCATTTCCGATGGAGGCGAAAATGTTGTAGGCCCGTGTGCTCAGATTTGGGTGCACGTTGAAAGACCCCCAGGTGGTCAAAATTTCCGGAGCCCTCCACTGCGGCGTCTCCCATAATTATATGGTGGTTTTGGGACGTTAAATCCCACAAATCAATCAAACCAAAGAGGAGTCTTGAAGCACAAAGGACCCTGGCCACTGAGAAAGTGAGAGCAAAAAGATATTGCAGGAAACGATAGTCTCTACAACTGTCCAACAGACAGCGTCCTAGGTAATGGACTGCGCCGCACAATAACAATCTTGACAAAAAAAAAAAAAAAACGTCACAGTTTCGGCACAAGGCCGAAGCAAGGAATGTGATAGCAACACATCGGACTGTCATACGAAGTAAGCCTAGGATATCTAGGAACAATATGAATTTTAGTGAACATGGTAAACTGTGCGTTAAGCTGCACCGTTTCTACCACGCACAGCGGCAAGTTCTTGCTGTGTCTGAGCACGTACGCGAGCCTGCCTTGCTTCAGCGCAACAGGCATTCCATTGAAAGTGTTAGCAGGTGTTACGCGATGACATCACAAAGGCCGAACTACATAAAAAGTTTTCGCCGTCGTTTGTCCGGAGTATTGCTTCCTTAGTGTCAGTGGACGATACCGGTGACGGCAGTGAACAGTGCAGTTCCAATGCACTTTACCAATACCTCTGCCTCCCAGACAATGCAGCGTGGGCGTCGACGCTGGAAGCAGCTTGATGATAGAAAAAATATGCTTTCTAGTTTGATTGTTTCTTGATGTATGGCTCCCATCGGCCAAACTGGCGGTTATTATAAAGTTTTATTAAACACTTTCAATGGACTTACATATTCTTGAACAATAGAGAAATGCTCCTTTTAAGCCCATTGACAGTAAGCCAGTGGTAAATAGTGCATATATATATATATATATATATATATATATATATATATATATATATATATATATATATATATATATATATTATATATATATATATATATATATATATCTATATATATATATATATATGTATATATATATATGACGTGAGAAGGCAGTGATGGGGGTTGGTAGAAGCTGAGGAGGACGAAGAGACAGTAGAATAAACATGGCATATGAGCCAGACCACGTCTCCCAGTCATCATAGCGTCACAAACACACACACACACACACACACACACACACACACACACACACACACACACACACACACACACACACACACACACACACACACATATATATATATATATATATATATATATATATATATATATATATATATATATATATATATATATATATATATATATATATATCTTAGGAGAGACTCTACAGTGAAGGGGCAAAAATCAGCCTGGAGTGCCCATGCAATTTTTATCGCAATAAAATCAGTGTGATGAAAATAAGTCCAAAAAAAAGCCGGTTTCTTCTGTGGGTGCCAAGTTAGCTTTATTGTGCCCATCCTACACTTCAAAGCTAATGAACTTCACCACTTCGCTTACTTCATGCTGTCGAAAGTTGGTAAATGAGCTGGTACTTCTCAGTAGTAAAACTTCACATAGAATTGTAAAAGTCAACCATGCAATTTCCATTAAGTTGGCACCTCATTTAAACTGCACTATAGTTCTTTTTTTCTATTAGTCAAAGCGAAAAAACTTCGGCAAGCGTCGACTCACGTTGACTGGTGCTTACCACAAAGGCAAGATTAAGGACTGAGCTCACTAAAAGGCGCAGTTTATTTTCAGGGCAAGTATATTCACGTTGTGATTTCGGATACGGAAATAATTGTTTCTCGCCGGATACCGGTACCAGAGATTGGAACGAGCTGTCTCGAAGACAGGTGGCCTTCGAAGAAACCAAACAGATTCTTAGATGGTGCAGAGAAGAAGCAGAAGTTCTGGCGGGAAATGGGTGCTTAAGGCGTTATAAAACGAGGAACTGCAGTGCAAAAATAAAAGCAAAAGAAGTGAACGAGGTAGAGGAAATAAAATGAGGAAAGCAAACTCCCTTCGCCAAAAATTTAATTAAGGCCGTAGGAGAAGGAGGCGCAGTCTCATTAGAAGGAGGGAAAGAAATGCAAATTAGGGCGAAAGAAAAAAATGAGGCGTATTGTTAAGGAAGGGGCTGAGGAGTCGACTGGGATCTTAAAGTATCTAGATACGTGCGCACAAAGAAATAGTTGAAGCCATGAAAGCAGCATTTCTCTACTCAAAGAAAATGAAGTAAGGCGAGGTTACCGTGACATACCAACCTCACTGCCAAGGCGCCGAAACGTGCTAATTCTGCACTAGCCAGAATTGCGTGCAGTGAAAGGTAGCCGCTAAGGCAAGTTTCTTCTGTTATTGCGCAGCAGCTTCTAATACAATGTTTTACGGTGAGGCGTATAAGCTTACATGTATAAAGTTCTTCGTATAAGGTCATAATAGCGTGGAGCGTACGAAACCTTGCATTCCGGTAAATATGGAAACTATAGTGAACGGTTCATTGAAGGACATCAATAAGACGAGAGTTTCTACCATTTTTATAAAAGTTCGTCAAGGTTCCGCAAATATACATGCAGAAAGACGTATATAGAGGGTGTGCTAAAACATGCCTAATGCTTGAGGGCCGTGTGCTTAGATTTAGGTGCCTGTTAATGAATCCCAGGGGGGCGCGATTTTCGGAGCCCTCAACTACGGCATTTATAACAATCATATATTGGTTTTAGGATGTTAAACACCACAATTATTATTGATTATTATCAACCATGCTTTGTATGTTCGTGCTTGCATGTACACGTGCACATATGTTTGGTTGTATGTCCGTGCGTGGATATACAGTTGTATGTATGCATGTATACTGTCGTCATTTATGAAAGGGAATACGCGAGCGCGTCACCTGCGCCCTGTGGCAGCTGCATACAGCGCCCTCAGCCGATATTAAAAGAAAGCACGTCAGCTTTTGACGTCATCTATTGGAAAACAAAATAACGAGTCGTGACCAGTGGACAAGCGCTGCTCCATTGCGCTTCCGCTTTGGTAGCGCAGCGGGCGATGACGCAAAGGCGGGATCGCTTTCTTGAGCTCTCCGTCGATAGTGTTGTACGCAGCCTCCGAAGAGCGCAGGGCTGATCTCTTTCATAAAGGAAAACGGTGTACATGTGCCTGTGCACGTGGCTATCACTGGTATAACCACCCTTGGCTGCGCCAATGATAAACACTCAAGGTATTGAACAGTCGAGCGAACTTTCGTTGTATGTGTGAGCCAAGACAGGAACGCAACAATAACATTAATAACGCAGTTTTGGATAAGGTTACTACATACTGGGGTCCGGCAAGGATTAATACAACGAAGATTGCCTCTCGGTTGTTGCTGGATTATAACGAACTCACGCTAGGTTGTTTCTGGGTTGCCTTTAGGTTGTAGCTAGGCTTTAGCCAGGGGCTGCTAGGTTATTATACATATGCTTTCCAGTGCAGAGAAGCTCGAATTAAGCCACAGGCAGTCACGGAGTTAGAACAAAGCAATATTGGAGGTTATATAAACGTTTATAAAGCAAGTTTCAGTATTGACCTTCATGCGATGTGAATATTACCCTCCCTTGATCCTACGTTAAGCTCACGACTTCCAGCAAGACTCCGACGAGCTGACGCAACTGTTTTGGGCATAATATGGTTGGCCGTCGCGTTTGCCCTTGCGTACGCGTTCCTCACAAGGATTGCCGACACCGCCGCCTGCGTACATTATGCTGATGAAGAGATGACTCCATACGTCCAGTGCAATTGCCCGCAATATAGCATACAAAATCAATCTCTTTCTGATACACTCAACAAGTTAGATGACCGGCCTCTCTCAGAAGAAAGAATAATACGCCGTCGTGCAGACTCATCGTTGCAGAAGAAGGCCGTGCAAGCGCTACTGGGTTTCTTGCGAACTACTGGTCTGTCTGGTCGACTCTAAGTGGATCGTTTCCATGATTGTGTGTGTTTTCTACTTATTATTTTTTATCTCTTTCCCCCTGCCCCGCCGCGGTGGTATAATGGCTAAGGTACTCGGTTGCATGACCCGCAGGTCGCACAATCGAATCCCGGCTGCGGTGGCTACATTTCCGATGGAGGCGGAAATGTTGTAGGCCCGTGTTCTCAGATTTAGGTGCACGTTAAAAAACCCCAGGTGGTCGAAATTTCCGGAGCCCTCCACTACGGCGTCTCTCTTAATCATATGGTGGTTTTGGGACGTCAAACCCCACATATCAATCTCTTTCCCCCTCTTACTTTCGACTTAATATTTCCCAAATCAAGTGCAGGGCAGCATACCGGATCATAGCGTCTGGTTAACCTCCCTGCTTTCCTCTTGTCTCGCTCTTCGTGATCTAGGGCAAAAGGAATCTCACGTATTTTAGATGCGAAACATCTTAAACGGTAGAGCTCTATCCGGTGTGTGCAGTAACCACCCTTACAGCGCCTGCGCGTCTGCTCCCCCTCTCTCGTCTCGCAACGCCGACGCATGGAGCGTCTGCTAACTTAGGCAGTGCTGTGGGGGCTTTCTCCTGTGTGCTGTTGAACATTTCAGATTCTCAGCGTGCGCGTTAACTGAAAGCGGACTGAGGGTCTTAGTGTCCAATCGAAGTCTACTGTCTCTCATTGCCCATTAGCAATGATTGGCATGTTTCAGTGTGAAACACCAGTGCATGACTGCGTGTTCTGACGCCTCCTTAGGTTTCTCTTCTGTGCATCGCCGCGATGAGCTCCAGCGTCAACGTCACCACCAGTGTAGGTGTTAGCACCGCTGCTTCGAATACGCACATAGTTCCCTTTATCGGGAGATGCTGTTTTTTTTTCGTGTAATGTGGATGTTGTGAAACAGTTTTATACCAACGAAGTTGGCTTGGTGTGCTCGCTGTTATTGCATATTGCCAAACTTCGAATGCACATACACGAGGAAAAAGGAATTGAGAGAACACGTGACTCTTCGCTGTATGTTGTTCCTTCTTCAGCTTGTTCAGTCTGTGCGCTGCAACATTTAGGGTTGGGATCTCTCATACTTTATCTGCCTCTATCTTTATCCATTTGTGTCGGATTCGTGCTTGCTCTTTTTTTTTCTATTTTAATCCATGGTTTTGCTGACGTTCTGCCAATCGCTTGTTGTTTTTTAGGGGCGAAGCTCCTTATAACGGCACCCGTTCGTCTTCCGTAGTATGTAACAAGTATAACATTTTTACCTCCAAGATGGTGCCGGTGAGAGACTTCTTCTGTGCGTTGTCGAACAATAAGAAATAGTGCTCAATGTACATGTCAATGGCTACTAATGGGGAATGAGAGACAGGAGCATTCGGCTTTTAGTTAACGCGCAAGCTGCGATCACCATTAACAGCCATATGCATGTACATTGAGCACTATATGACAAGAAAGGGTTGCTACGTTATACTCGCTGGGTGTAACCTCCTTAGCTTTAGAAAGGTTTAGTGAGCGTTTAGCCGCAGTGCCATGAATACAAAGAACTTGTATATACCATGAATTAACTCGAGGTGGTTAAGAATGGGAAGTAGATACGAAGCGCAAGCCGTAGGAAAGTAAAAGCCGAATTCTCCGCCTCTCATTTCCCATTAGCAGCCATTGGCATGTACATTGAGCACTATCTGACTGAAAAAGTTTGCTACGTCATACTCGCTGGGCGTAACCTCCTTGGTTTTCGAAAGGTTTAGCGAGCGTTCGGCCGCAGTGCCATGAATACAGTGAACTAGTATGTACCATGAACTCGAGGCGGTTAAAGATGGGAAGTGGACCCGAAGCGCAAGCCGTAAGAAAGTGTGCGTGTGCCACCTCTCGTTTAGTCCTTGGAATGTCCGCTGGATGGCGGTGCTTCTATATGGGGAATATATGATGAAAAGATGCTAGATGGTGGTACTTGGAGTGTTGAATAGACGGACGGACGGACACATAGACAGATGCATGGATGGACGCATGAACGGACGCAGGGGTGGCTGCATGGACGAACGCAGGGACGGACGCAAGAACAGATGCACGCACGGACGGGCTGATGGACGCATGGATGGTCACACTGACGGACGCATGGACGCACGGAAGCAAGAACGAATGGGTGGACGAATTCTTCGCCCCACTCTCCATCATTCACTCCGTGGATATGCTGCCATTTTTTTATAAGACAGCCCGGCCTTATAATATACTCCACCCTTAAAGATAATTATCAGGTGAGTTTATGAGAGCCCGGCCTTATAATATGCTCCACCCTTAAAGATAATTATCAGGTGAGCGTGGTGAACTCTCAGTACAAGGGTCCAGTAGCACGAACCACTCTTTGGCCTTGGTCGAGGATAGCCACTCACCTCTCCTTTCCCATATCCGCAAGCGATGCCTCCCACTGCACGAGGGGCAATGACCACGAAGATACTGGTGGTAGAAATGGACAGCAAAGCAAAGCGGACGCTGTCGAAACAGTTTACACTCAGGTGTTTCAAAAGCAAGTTCATTGCCTGCGTCTCGCTATGAGCGGACTCCGGGATCTTTAATTAGGGAGGGGATAGCGTGAGGGAAAAGGGGAGGAAGAACTGACCGGGAGTCTGGCCGGGGCGTACCAATAGCGACGGCCGAAAATGTGCCGCGTGAAAAGAGGTCGTGCGTGATCGCACTACCCCGGTGGTGCGCCATGCTTCCCTCGCAGCCGCAGACGGCACTCATTTCGGCCAAAGAAACGTGAGTGGATTGACTGTCTGGCAGCGGCACTACATTACCCGCTAATGGGAGCGCGACGCCCGTCTCTTTGCCTGGCCTTTCCCCGCATTGCTTCATGAATTTCCACCACGTTTACTTCTAGCTCGTCGTCGTTAATTTTGTGCCCCCTAACAGCGCTTGCAAACTCGCTTTTTAGCGAAGTCGCGACCCGACTCGCCCTAATATGTGTGTCCGGACACGGAATTGGACTCTGCACGATGTGCGGCTTCTAGTTTGTTTTCTTGTGAATGAACTACTCAAACCTTGAGCTACCGGGCCACGTTTCAGGCGTCCCATTTGCAGGGTCAGCCCCTCGAAGCGTGTCTTTAAGCCGGCCTTTTCTTTCAATAAAGCTACTATTCGTTCATTAGTTCAGTTTCATTTCTGATATCAATTCGTTTGTACACATAAAACGCAGTTTGGACTAGGGAGGGCTCACCACTACCACCAAGAGGGGCACAAGTTATGCTCCTTCGGGAAAATGAAATAGAAGAAATGAACAGAAAATAAAGAAATGAACAATACAACACAGACGTAGACACAAATTAACAGTCGCATATGAAAATGTATATGAATGCGAGGCCCAGTCTTTTTTGTGTGAAAATGTTATCAGGGCTCTGTGGGCCACGTCACGTCGAGCAGAACATCGGTTCGCGTTCGGGCGATCGTGAAGAGTCGTGCACTCTACTCCAATAAGTCCATATTTCTCGATGAACTGTGCTCGCTGCGTAGCGAATGCGAGACATTATGTTAGCACTGGAAAAAAGTCAGCTTTTTCATCTTCGTCTTTTTTTTCAAGCGCGTATTAGTAAAAAAATTATAAACAATGATGAACCTTTCATCTGCGCGTGCATGGTTGCCTCAGAAGTGTATTCTTTGTTTTCTTATATACACAAAAACACGGGGGCTTTTCCATCGTAATTTCTTAGAGCAACTCATGGTTCACAGGAAGCATGGTTCTATAGCCAAGCTTACAGTCAAGCTTATAGGATAACTTGGAACCGACATGGGTGAAACGGAAGGGCCACGGCAATTTGTTCCTGTGACCTACCACTCGATGTTGCCGTATGCCATTCGCGTTCCGATAGATGTGAATTCTTGTTTCTTATACACAGGCCTCTGTGAGAAATAAGATTTAAAAAAACATTGAAGGACACTTTGTAGACTCCAAAGTGAGTTCAGCGACAACCAGTTGTCATTTGGCTGACTATACTTTCTATCTATCTCTCTCTCTTTCTATCTTTTGTTCTTGTGTTTTTGTTTTCTTTTTGTTTTTCACACACTCAGTAATCAAAAGCTGTCACCGTTTCATGGCACGTACGGATTGACGCGAGTATAAGACATTGAAGACTTTCACTTTAATTTTTATTACCATGTCATATCTTCCAAATAGAGTTACAATGACTGGGAGGTGTGTGACTGCGTGCGTGCTCTCCCTTGGCCTCTATATCTCTGTCTTTTAAACACCCTTCTCCTTGTCCTCAGGTGTTACGTGTCAGCGAAAAGCGCAAGACCGGGATGATTGGTGGATCATGGGAGAAGCGTTTGCCCTGCAGTGGGTGTAGCCATGATGATGATGATGACGATGATTATGTTGTTGTTGATGATGATGATGATGATAACGACGACGACGACGACGACGACGACGATGGTGATGATGATGATGATGATGATGATGATGATGATGATGATGATGATCCTTTTCCTCGGTGTAAGATAGTACGCTAGTACTTCCAGACAAGTTAACATCCCTGCCTTTCCTTTATTACCTGTTTTTTCGTTCAATCGAGTAAAGCGACACTTCAGAAGTGAGTCTCAAAGGGAACTGTATGTTGTTAGCATTAGAAGCTTCCCAATTCGCGCCTAATACGTTTTGTCAGAGCCCTGTAACTGTTTGGCCAAAATATACGTGAATCTCGCATCAACGTCGACGGAAGCTGCCGATTCCACATCCCATCGTCGAGACAGAAACCACTATGTCAGCGAGGCATCTTTCATACCACCGTATGCAAATCTCTACTTCCGGGAGATTTGCGCGCTTCCTTTTCAAAAGCATGAGACTTGGGCGTCGGGTTTGCGTTCATCGTAATGGGCACTCGGAATCCAGAAGGCACAGCGGGGCAAGAAAGTTGGTCTGATAGTAGACGAAACAATATAGAAAATAATGGAAGTGATGTGGAAAGAAATCGAATGACGTTTTTGAATAAGCAAGACAGAGGGGAAGCTTGAAGAGGGACAGAAAAAACGTGACACTGAGGAAGTAGGAATGCAGTGGCAAAGTAAAAAGTGTGAAATCATCGAGCAGGTGCCGGTGGGAACAGCAGAACCACTGCACTACCGGAAAAAGGAAGGAAGTGAATTCGAAGATTCAGCTCTCGTTTACTTTCCTTTGAAAATGACTTGCTTTTTTTTTCTTTCTGGTTGTTCTGTCATCTTTATTCGCTTGCTCCTTTCCTCACTTCAACTAGAAAAGTGCTGGATCGTTTCTTTACTGACGCTTTGTTTCTAGAAATCACTGCAGCGTTGTGAGTGCTTGAAATTGTACCTGGCTGTATACCTATAGCAGTCTCGTACTTTTTGTATTAAAGATGGGCAGAAAATGAGTTGTTTTTGAGCATGCGTCAGGGTGTTACCTTAAATTGGAAATGACAGGCTCAAGGCCACAAATAAAGCATCCTGATGCAAATGATGTAGCACGAGTCAGGATGACGCGAACGTCGTCTCAGAAGTAATCATTTATTCAGGCGCTTGACTTACGTCACACTGTCTTCCGTGCGCAGAGCGAGAGTTTTCACACGTACGGTGACGTTTGATCGTTTTTGATTAATATTAATCATTGCTCGATTTTTTCGCGTGGTGACCACAATATGCTTATAGCAAGTCGTTGTGGAGGGCGCCGGAAATTTCGACCACCTGGTGTTCTTAAATTGGCCCATCAATTTCAGCTGATACAGTGCACGCTTCAGACAGAATACTTGATTACTTGATAGAACATTTGTTTAAAAAACTTGACGGCCATGCATAATGCTTGGGGTTGATTCCTGCTTGAATACTTACATTTATTTTTCACATTCGTCGGGTCAATGCTACCGATGTCAGTTTCTCTTGACGCTCCCGGATTTGAATTGCCTATGTGTGTTGTCGGCGATCCTGAGGAGATAAAACCTGTCAATCACCTGTGGTGCATACCCGCGTACCGCGGCCCGTTGTATAGACAGTTTTCCCCAGCGGCAAACGGTTGTTGCCAAGTTTTAACAGAATATCTAATGGCCTTCTCCTTTCCACTTCTTCACCGTCCCCGATGGCCGGCTGACTCGCCGCAGCTGTTCCCGGGTTGAAGGCCAGCAAAGCGGGCGCAGCGCATAGTCCGTGCCGCCAGTTTCTCTTTTTTTTCCCCTTAGGCACATCGCCATATCCTCTTATGGCTGACAAAAATTAGGTGCCATTTTTCTTTTTCAAATATCGCTATCGCCACCGTTTTTCGCCATAGGCTGCATGGCAACGTCCGCCACACGCCACATCATGGACGCACCGGCGAGGAGAAGGCCATGGCGCTTCGCTGTGGTGGCGGCATCTAGTTTTGTATAGACAAACTAGCTGCGGAGAGCAGTCTATACACATATGTGCCACATGCACCTCCGGAAAAAGGTTCATTGACGTACGAGACGGGATCTTCACTCTAATCACGCTAGGACCAGCCACACATATTCGTCAGACCATCTTACCTTCGCATACTAACTTTGGATCACGCAATGTTAAAGGCGTAATTATAAGAGCACCCAGATTTAACCGGCTAGCTAGCTAGCTAGCTAGCTAGTTAGATAGATAGATAGATAGATAGATAGATAGATAGATAGATAGATAGATAGATAGATAGATAGATAGATAGATAGATAGATAGATAGATAGATAGATAGATAGATAGATAGATAGATAGATAGATAGATAGATAGATAGATAGATAGATAGATAGATAGATAGATAGATAGATAGAGATACGCTCAAAGGTTCGCAGTATGCAAATAAATGCTTCACATTTAATAAACAAACATGTGGAATTAGTCAACGCAAGGACAGTTTTTATTTCTAATTATTCACGGGTGTGTTGCGTTTGCTTACTTATCCGTGTATATATTTAGCAGGAGAGAAGTCGCGTAAAGTTTACGGGCTCGTATTTTTTTTTTAGAAGGAAACACAGCCTCAAATTTTGTATTTGCGTTCCATGCATGCTGTTTCTTCAGTGGTACAGCAGTGTTTGTACATGACAATAAAGTGATCCGAATCTGCTCATAGCGCAAAATTCCTGTTGAATAACCAAAGCATAAAAGAATACTGTGCAAACGTACAAGAGACCGTGCTTGTGCACACAGAGTCCAGATAATACAAAAGAACGTCTTTCCACACTTCAAAATTATAACCAAATTGGTCGCAATTTGAATTGGAAACTGAGTGGATGTTCAAAGCCTTGTGTCTTGCAAGCTCTTTCTTTCTTGTCGATAGCTTTCATATACGCTGTATGAGCGGCACGTTCGACGTGCGCGCACTGCTGTACAACAAAGCTCTCCATTGTCGTTTACTTCAGGAAGCTGGACTCGACGAGAACTGTCAGCACTGGGCTCTGAAATACGCGCCTGGGGCGTGCTCGCCGGCTGGCAACGCCGGCAGCAGCGAATGGCGTGCCATGCATTGCCGCAATACGTCTCGAATCGAACGCGCGCAGGGTACGTTCTGAACATCTGAGCCAAATGCGATGACATTTGGAGGGATTCAGGTTGAACTTGCGTGTGACGCCGAGCACGAAATCAGGAAAGCAGCAAGCTGTAAACAATAAAAAGTGAAGAAGATGCCATAAAGCGTGTGAAGAAAAAGGAGTGCAAGGATGGTAATGCGCCAAATGATAAAGGAAGTACACATAAAAAGAAATTTGGTCCGAAATGTATGCTTTCCTAGGGTTGCTAGACAAATAGAAAGCAATGACATTGAGAGAGTGAAATACAAAGAGAGAGGTGTGTGTGCGTGTGTGTGTGTGCGTGCGTGCGTGCGTGCGTGCGCGCGCGCGTGTGTGTGTGTGTGTGTGTGTGTGTGTGTGTGTGTGTGTGTGTGTGTGTGTGTGTGTGTGTGTGTGTGTGTGTGTGTGTGTGTGTGTTTAAGCGGTGGGGCGTTCGTTGAGTACACGCGGAAGAAATAGCATCAGGCAGCTGGTGCTCGTACAGTCTCTGGTGTTGATTGCCATGAATCACGATTCGTATGGTCTAGCGCGCTGCATGGTGCTTTCATCCGGCTCTTGGCTCCACGCTTGCGTCTGCGTGAAAGTGCGGCTGTGTTGGCTGTAGAGATGATTGAGATCGCTGAATAATGCAGCCACGTCGCCCGCAGCCGTTTTTCCGACTGACGTGCGCCGGTTTTCCGGCGTTCTTGTTATTCTATGAGAATACGACGCCGCCTGCTTCCACCGGTCAGTTTTTATTTCGTCTTGTCCGGCGATCTACGTCAACTAGTGAGAGAAGTGAGGCCCATGATTCTGGCGTAGACAGGCGCCACATTCGTCAATGGGCCAGTACTTTCTGATAATACTAACTATGGGCAGTTGCATTCACAAAGGAGTACTCCTTTCGCATTGGTATGGCAGACACCTTTACATGCGACTCCTGCGGAGCTGAAGAGACCATCGAACACGTCCTGTGCAGCTGCACTTGCTACGACACGCAGCGATGCCAGCTCCGGATGGTATTGAACCAACTGGACTCTATACCATTCTGTGTGCAAAAGATTCTAGGACCTTGGGCGTCTGCCTCAAATTGCGCAGAAAGCGACTAAAGCACTCCTACTTTGCTTGAAGACAACAAACCTGAGCGACCACCCGTAGACTTTGTGTGCTCCCCCGAGTGTGCTCGTGATTGTGCGTACCTTCTTATCTCTCTGCAACCTCTTTTCTCCCCTTCATCCCTTTTGCACAGTGCAGGGTAGCAAACCGGATGTGCGTCTGGTTAACCTCCCTGCCTTTTCTTGCATCTTTATCTCTCTCTCTAACTACGGGCAGTTGCTTATGAATTGTTGTTTACATATTTTGAGCATTTGCAGTTGGGCGTGTACGACGAACACGCTCAACGGTGTACCCTAACATTTAAGGAACTTCTTTGAGTTTGCTTTCGCTTACTGTTTCAATTTTGTTTTGGCTATAGCCCCGCCGTGGTGGTCTAGTGGCTAAGGTACTCGGCTGCTGACCCGCAGGTCGCGGGTTCGAATCCCGGCTGCGGCGGCTGCATTTCCGATGGAGGCGGAAAGGTAGGCCCGTGTGCTCAGATTTGGGTGCACGTTAAAGAACCCCAGGTGGTCGAAATTTCCGGAGCCCTCCACTACGGCGTCTCTCATAATCATATGGTGGTTTTGGGACGTTAAACCCCACATATCAATCAATCAATCAATCAATCAATTGTTTTGGCTATACAAAGTCTGTACATTTTATGTTTACAAGAGTAGCATGAAAGCTTACTTCTTTCGATGGATCATAGATGGTGAATTCTGAAAGCTTAGGTTATGGTATATTCAATCCTTCTTGTATTGTGTACCGCAGAAAACCGCTTTTTATTGAAAGAACCCGGTTGGATGAGATGAATGGCTGCCAACTCACGAACGACGTGTCTTCCCCGGAAGGAATGCTGTAATATAATAACAGTTCTGCTTCACGCGATCGTTTTATTATTATTTCATATATTACCAGCTTATTGCATGTGCTACTGCCTTGCGCAAAAAGAGCCGAATGGCTGTAAACTTTTCGGATTAACTTACGGCCTTCCGAAAAGATCATGCGAGCAACGCAAACACCAGAGATTATTGTGGAACTTACGCGACCACCAGTGATACCATTGTAATCTTCAATGGCACATGTGTAAATGCAGATGCGGTTTACCACTTGGCATGGTCGAAGCTGTTCTCGCCACTCTCAGTGAAAAAGTTTGAATTGCGTGTACTTTAATTTTTCGTTTTCCGAGCACAATTCTACCAAATAAAGAGCTTCGTTTTAAGCACTCCGACTGCTGCTTTCCTCAACGTCACGATCACGTGACAACATCGAAGGTAGCTATTGGCTAATTATCTGCCCAGTTGGAGGTAACCGAACTTGAAGGAAAAATAAAACGTAATTTTGGAAGAGTATTTTCTCTTGTTTTAAGTATATTATCAATTGGGTTCCTTATCTGATGAAGACAAATACAGTAAAGAATATGTGGGTTACGGCGGCATGCTTGTTCGATGACGCACGTGACAATAAACTTGAATTATGGTTCTTTACGCGATTTAATTACAGCACTATACAAGGCATGTCGTAGCGGGGAAATTAGGATTTATTTTCACTATATGAACAACGCGTATCCAATTAAAAGTGCTACTGTGTTTTATTGAGATATCAATACATATTTTGCCCCTCCCCGTGAGGCAAAATATGATGCATCGTGAACGAGAATTTAACTCTTCATCAGCCTGATTAGTGCCACACCTCAGCCGCCAATGTACCAAGTCTAGAATGAGTTACACGAAAGGGCAATGAAAAATAGGGTTGATGGTGTATTCGTAAAAAAAAAAAAACTTGCACCACTGTAAAACAATTCCTTCTTGTTTTTTATTAGTTTCGTTGCTGGTGAATAATTTTTGGTCGTAATGAGTGCGCCATCGAAACCTGAAATGAATATGACGCCAACGTTTGCACTAAAGAAGAAGAATCCTGATGAATGATAAAATTGTATTTTATCCATCTCTTTTTTTTCTCACACAAATCCAGGTTCTCACTTGGATGGGAGAAAGAACAGTCAAGCCGTTATTTAGTTGAAAAGATGAGGAAAAATGGGTTTGAGGGCAGAAGGGACTAGGAGGGCCGAGCGGGTGATTCGGCAAACCGTTCTTGGTCAAACTACGTGCCCAAAATCCTCTTATAGCAAGTGAAACTGGTCACCCCGGTCCCCGATGTCGAGGAGGCGCGGACCGACAGAGTACGAGAGAGCGGGATGGAGGGGCATGGCGCGGACTGTGGAGCGAGGCGTAATGAAATATTCGCGTGCCCTTCCCAGCCGCCACCGCTCCCTCGCGGGCAGGACTACACGCGTGCACCACTGCCGCTTCTCTCCGTGCTCTCTGCCTGAGGCACAAAATCGATTGCATCGTCATCGGCATCGGGCAGCTTCTTCTTCGCGACCTCTTAGAAAAAAGCGTCCGTCCCCCCCTTCAAACGAGCGTTGTGCGGCCAAGATTTCGGAACAGCCGGGGAGGCTCCGTCGCGTCGTGCAGAGAAATGAAACGTGCATCTAAAGATATTAAGGGGGAAGACGTAGGTGTCTCACGAAACACAGACTGACCGTTGTGAAGACGAGGGATGCAAGAAATCGTCATGTGATGTCTTCACACATATGACGTCATCATGGCGTCACAGATTATCAAGTATTGTGACAACATCATGACGTCACAAAGCCATGAGGTTGTAGCTTCGACGCCCGTTGACGGATTTTCTTTTTTGTCTTATGGTTATCTGTAGTTTTTCGGCGTCTTTTCGGTGACGGAAATACTGAGGTCTTGGTGGACCCCTGCACAAAATACTTCTGTGTTAGAAAAAAAAAGCACACAGGTTCTGTTAGGCATTCGCCTAAGACTACTTGAAGGCTTTATCTTTATTTTCTCAGCCGTTGTATTCACCTTATTTTCTTTATCTTCTCAGCCGTTGTATTCACCTTCCCCTGCCCCCCTCCGAAAACGCTTATCCTTCAGAATCCGAGGCATCGCACGCTTGTTCCACTTCGCCTGGTTTTCCACTGTTTCCGTGATCTGCCCACTACTGACCAAGCAAGGTGCAATTTGATTGTGTCATCAAAGGCGTAACGTTGTATGACGTCAAGATGAAGTCATATGATGACGCGATTACTTTCTACATCACTCTCGTTGACGTCGCTGTGGCGATACGCCGGTGGTCAATTTGCGTGTTTCATCAAGGACATAAGTCTTTCGCCCAAATAACTTTAAATCCTATCGTGACTTCATCACATGCTATCATCGTAAGCAGCAGCCTGCCTACGCCCCCTGCCGAGGAAAGGCCTCTCTCATGATCCGCTGGACTCCAAAACTTTGACCCCCTGGGGTTCTTTTACGTGCACCCGAATCTGAGCACACGGGCCTACAGCATTTTCGCCTCCATCGAAAATGCAGCCACCGCAGCCGGTATTCGATCCCATGACCTGCGGGTCATGATCCGTCAAGAAACCCGGTCCTGTGCTTTCTCCTCCCACGTTATACTTGCGAACTTTTATCTCATCGGCCCATCTAACTTGTGTGTGTGTGTGCGTGCGTGCGTGCGTGGGTGTACGTGCGTTTTTAGGGGCGAAGCTCCTTATGGCGTGGCTTGGGCGTCCCTCGTATGTAACCACCAGTGGCACATACCCGAAATAGGTATAACACTTGACCTCCAAGGTGGTGCTATTAAGAGATTTCTTCTGTGCGTTGTTTAACAATAAAAAATAGTTCTCAATCTACATGCCAATGGCTGCTAATGGGGAATGAGAGACATGAGCATTCGGCTTTTAGTCAACGCGCACGCTGCGATCTCCATTAGCATCCATTGGCATGTACATTGAGCACCATCGGACAAGAAAGGGATGCTACATTATACACGCTGGGTGTACCCTCCTTAGCTTTAGAAAGGTTTAGCGAGCGTTGAGCCGCAGTGCCATGAATACAATGAACTTGTATATACCATGAATGAACTCAAGGTGGTTAAAAATGAGAAGTAGATACGAAGCGCAAGCCGTAAGAAAGTAAAAGCCGAATTCTCCTGTCTCTCATTTATCATCAGCAGCCATTGGCATGTAAATTGAGCCCTATCTGATAGGGAAAGGTTGCTACGTTATACTCGCTGGGCGTAACCTCCTTGGTTTTCAAAAGGTTTAGTGAGCGTTTGGTCGCAGTGCCATGAATACAGTGAACTAAAATATACCATGAACTCGAGGTGGTTGAAGGTGGGAAGTGGACCCAAAGCGCAGGCCGTAAGAAAGTGTGCGTGTGCCACCTCTCGTTTAGTCCTTGGAATGTCCGCTGGATGGCGGTGCTTCTATATGGGGAATATATGATAAAAAGATGCGAGATGGTGGGACTTTTAGTGTTGAATAGATGAACGAACGGACACACAAATAGATGCATGGATGGACGCATGAACGGACGCAGGGGCGGATGATCGAAAGAACGCAGGGACGGGCGCACAAACAGATGCATGGACAGTCACACAGACGGACGCATGGACGGACGAATGCTTCGCCCCACTCTCCATCATTCACTCCGTGGATATGCTGCCATTTTTAATACATTATCCCTAAGCGTCAGCACGCCCAACAAAAAAACTTCTCTTAATCTGCATTTGAACTCTAAAACCTCTTTTCTCCCTTTCATCCCTTCCCCAGTGCAGGGTAGCAAACCGGATGTGCGTCTGGTTAACCTACCTGCCTTTTCTTGCATCTTTATCTCTCTCTCTCTCTCTAAAATCGACGAACTCGTATGAGGTAACGGGACAAGGTCTGTTTGAAAGCACTTGTAACGTCGCGTTTCATGCGTTCGCGCTTAAAGCACTAATATCAAGATTTCAAATAATCAATGATTCACCTAGCAATAACTTCCTATTAAGCATAGAGACCCATACGTGCGTCAAGGGTTCGTCTTGACGGTGACCATACTTCGTCTTGACGGTGATCAATACTTCGTCTTGACGGTGACCAGATGCATAGTATTTCTCTAACGCAATTCCCTGGCGCCCGTTTCTTCTCGATACATTGTGTGCCGATGTGCAGTAAACGTTCCGTTACTTTATCACAGCTAATCAAGGTGGACGATTGGGCCAGTTGGTGATACATGATCTAAGAGTACTACGCGATAGTACTCTTGTCATGCGCTTGTCCTTGTCTTTTTCCAGTCCGTGTTTTCTACGGTGTAGTACTCTTTGACTCCGCTTGTCCTTGTCTTTTTCCTGTCCGTGTTTTCTACCGCGTAGTACTCTTAGATCACAGCACCGCCCCCCCCCAGGTATATAACTAACAGTTCGTACATCGAGAGGCGGTCATGAGTGGGTGCCGCGTTTACAGCGATTTTCTCGAAGAAGCACCACATCCGAGGATGAGCGAACGCGCTTAACAGCCGTACTTCCGATCCGCGTCAGCGTTCACATCCACGATGCTTGAGAGCGTCTCCGGCGAAGCGCGTTGAAGGAAGACAGAGAAAGATGATGGCGCGCCTTTCCCGACGGGCGCATTCCCCCCGAGGCCTCGGAAACCGCTTTCTCCGCCGCCTCGCAACGTCCTTCTCTGATATCAGTTCGGCTGCTCCTTACGCTGACACGTATTGTGTCGCGGGCAGCGGTTGTGACTCGGCTCGCTACACTCGGGTGGCCGGTAGGTTGCAGCCCTAGGTCTCCTATTACTCGTCTCTGTCCTCCTCCTCCTCCGTTTTGGTCATGTGAGCGGTGTCGAAACCCAGAGCTGTGATGTTCTTGCTGTTGCCCTTTACGATATCGCTATGGCCTTTCCCAGTTTTCTCGGGCGCTGATGGTAAAATTTGAATGGTTGAAAGTAGATTGTTCGCCTTATCAACCACCCGTGGTCAAAAAATAAAACGAATAACACGGGTGAAGTTTTATTGGACTCGAACTAAGGGATGGTAGAGACCGCCTGTTCGCAAAGCAAATACGTTCCGTGTTCTCGAGTGCAGAAGCGCTCGGGTGCTCTGGAGGAGACTTAGGTATGCGCTCAGGTCTGGTCTAAAGGCGAAAATTCTTCTTCTCGGCACGGATAACTCATTTGGTGTTTCGTCAGTATTTGTCGTTGCTGCATTAACAAACGGACTTTTTGTTTCTACCTTCGAGGAGTGATGAACTAAGTTTGGCAATCACATGAGGACAAAGCGAAAGGACGGTAGTTTCACAGGCGGCGTTCGAAGCTCTATATACAGTCCCTCAAGTGTTCGCTGAAGATTATTCGAAGGCATAAGCCACCTTGTTCGCCTTCTTATAAGTCGATTGTATCCATTTGAGCAACACCCCGCCCCCACCCCCCACTAAATAGTTAAAAAAAAAACTTCACGATAGCTTTGTGCACATAACGTAGTTTCAATTCGATATCAACCTACATCTCTCCAAGTGACGACGTCGCAGTGTTGCCCCAAAATTATGGCTGTCTATGAAGCTTTGATGACGTCTTATAGCGATGTTATCAAATGACGATAAGTTTTATATCACTATATCACCAACAGTGACGTCCGATTTTCGCGCTTCATGAGGCATCTAACGTCTTGACCCTAACAACGTAATTTTAGACAAAAAACCTCGTTGTCTAAAACAACGCAATCTCTTCCTTAGATAGGGCTCAATGGCGCGAATGCGCCTTTGCAAAACAACCTAATGGCGATATTTTTATGCTGCGCTCCGCATAGTGGTAGGTATACCGGGTTATTTAGCAAAGAAAAAAAATGAGAGGGTACATGAATTTCCCCTGTCACTTTTGGCGTTTTGTGGAGGGAGAGGTGGAAAGAAATGCCAGATCATCAATTGCGCTTTTTCCTGTCCACTAGCCTATGCATGGGCAATAAAATTAAGGGTTGAAAGAAAAGTGGGTATGGAATGACGTGGGGAGTGTGCTTAAGCACGTGCGGAGCCAAACGAGAACATGGCGGGGTTTCTTGCATGACAAAAAAGAATGCAGAGAAACATACAGAGAGGCTCGGGCACGTCCTGCCCGGGTCTCTCGACACTCACCACCTCCACCAATGGTAATAAAGAACTGAGACAGCCTGACAAGTATAACTGTTATTTCAAAATACACCCTAGCACAGTAGCAGTAGGCCTAGTGAGCGAGAACAGCGACAACGTCCTGTACGAGCCTCTCGTTCGTGCTCAGCGCTGACGATGTGACTGCCGAGCTTTGCATGACTCACTAGTTTATTACCATATATATATATATATATATATATATATATATATATATATATATATATATATATATATATATATATATATATATATATATATATATATATATATATATATATATATAGAGAGAGAGAGAGAGAGAGAGAGAGAGCGCCCCCATGCCCGAGCGTCGTCGCGTCGTTCCGTCTACATGGCTCTCGGCGAAGCTGCGAAGTCACGTGGAAAATACACATTTCCTGGATATTCAGTTATGCTCGCATGTGTGCGTGTCCTTGTTTGTCACTGGGAACTCCTCAAGTGACTCACGAGGGCGGCCTTGGCCGTTGCTTGCCGCTGCCACGCAGCAACTTGACTTGAAGGGCTGCGAAACATGCATCTATCTGGTGGTCGGCTTCGGCTGTGTCGTGGAGGCAATAACGAATGTGGCATGCACGTGAGAGAGTACCTGTGGAGCAAGCGAGAAACTTTCACTGTCTTCGTTACCTATCGGGGCTTCCTTTCCACTTTCTGCAATTCACTCACGCCCGCATTGTTGTCACCGTATTGTAGAAGGAATATCAGGAGCTTTTTCAGAAAATTCAACCATTCTCTGCATTGGGAATGTGGAGAACGCTTCTTTTATGTAGCAACATTATCCACCTTAATCGTAGAGCGCTCATAAGGCAGTGGTTTTAGCGAATTGAAAACTTCTATGCGCTTGCGCGGTCTAACTGTCTAGCTCAGTGGAACGTGATCAGGTGCCCTTGACACCTCTAGAGACGGCTCTCGAGGCTGCGGAAGCGGCTCTACGTTGTCGGTGAGCATGGTTATGGGAGCCATAGGTTCTTTTGGTTCCTTCAATGAAGGCGTGCCTAGCACCACCAGAAACGGCACCAGCGCGCGTTCCCGGGAAGGCGAATCTGAGATCCGTGCCCCTGATTGCTCGACCTCTCTCTGTGTTGTGACGTCGGATGTCGGCGTAGAAGCTAAGACGATTTGTGAAATGCAGCACCTGCATCCAACTTCCTACATCAAGCTCCGTTGTTCAGCGTGAAACGTTACACGACGAAACTGGTAGATAGCATCGGTGAGCACGGCAGTGAAAGCGAGGTGTTATTTCGGTACCTGTACTGGAGGCATGCCAAGCACGAATATACAAAAAAACAATATATAAAAACAGTGGCTATATATATATATATATATATATATATATATATATATATATATATATATATATATATATATATATATATATATTATCTGAGTGGTTTGGAAGATGTAGCAGTGCCATTTGGTCTATTACTGGGGCATAAATCAAGCATCGGTGTCATTAGCAGCGCTGTTGTCGTGTGGCAGTCGGCAGCGAGCGATAACACGGCCATCAGCAACATGTGCAGGCGCTCCCAAGGTCACCGGCGTGTTGCCAGTACGACGAACCGATCCAACGCAGGGGTGGAAGATCCGGCTCGTGCCCATTAAAAACAATGCCTTCGAGACCGCAGATACAAAAACGCACGGGCAGGACGTCCTCTAACAGATTAGGTCAATATACTTGATGATCGTCGTCCTCCATGACTGTTGTAGCATCAAGGACTCCGTTGTGGCTTTTCGTTGTTTAGCGGGGATATCAAGGCTGTTGCTCGTCATTGCAATGCTGATTACTTGGTCTTAGGTAAACAGCTTTCTTTAAGATTGTTACTAAATATCGGACCTTTAGCGCTGCTGTACCTGTTGAATATGCGTTATAACAAGATTTAATTAGTATTTGATATAAGATTCATTCATTCATTCATTCATTCTCCCGCTACATTACATCGTAGAGGACCGAGGCATAGCAGCGTCGGATCCTCACAAGATCATTTATTATTTATTTATTATTTATTTATTTATTTATTTATTTATTTATTTACTGATTTATTTACTTGTTTATTTATCAAGTCATTCCTTTTTCTCCATCACTCATAAATACAGATCCTTGTTAAATTTAGCATGACTGACAATCTCTTTTTTGTCTCTTTCTCCCCTCTTTCCTCTCTCTCTCATTTTTATACTCCCCTACCCATTCCCTAGCGCAGGGTAGCAAACCGCGAATGTGCCTGGTTAACCTCCCTGCCTTCTCTCTTGTTGTTCTTGTCCTCCTCCACCTGATAGTCTTCCTTCACACTATTCTCTCATCAAACGCACAGCTGTACTTCAACATCCACGAGGGATACACTTAACCCGCGGCTACATGGCAGATATACCTTCTGAAAGCAAGTTGTAACAGCCAAAGCTCTTTGTTACTGCTAAAGCTTATCCTCAACGTGATCACGTATAGTATCAGAGCATGACACTGATACGACAACATCTCCTCGCTTGCGTATGCTCCGAATGGGCTTTGGGAGCATTGCTGACAAGAGCTCAAAATCTGTTGCGATTGCCACATAGGGATGCTAATAATCTGGTTGTCACAACCCTATATGAATATAGTGATTGGTACTCGGTAAACCACACCATGGCTAGTTGAGAACAATTCAAAATTATTCAAAAAAAAGAAAGACAAGTGGTGTAATATTTTACCATATTGCTTGAGGGCGTGTGATTGGTTGGTTGGTTGTTCTGCAGTAATTTGGCGCCACCCACAGCGGGAGATCCGTCAGTAAATGGGAGGTAGCTTGTTTTAGACGCATAGGCCTACTTGTTTATAATATGAATATCTTAGAAATAGACAGTTCTTGAAATAACTCACTTGCATAAAGAATAAAAAGTAATAATAAACCAATACGTTTGAACCGGCAGCATGTGCGATATTGCAATGGTCTTCTTTTTTTTTTTGTTCAAAATGTTTTGTACATATTCACTTCGCCCCAATGTCGGGAAGTCAACCATACTTACCGTACTCGATCTCCCTGCCTTTAACTTATTTTCTTCCTCTCATCTTGCCTATCTGCCCTATGTAGGGTAGCAAACGAGGTGCTGTCTGGTGAACTTCCGTACATGCCTATTATTTTCCATTCTCTCTTTTCTACTTCTCTTACATTTCCTCATGTCAAAGATACTACATGAATACGAAAGTAGAACAACTTAACACTGGCCATAGACCTTTATCTACAACATTAGGAGACAATGTTTTCGTAACAGCAAAAACTGCGCTTGCGACACAGGGTCTAAGTTTGCCCTGGTTCAGCGAATGAGAGTCTAGTTAAGCTACAACCAGACCAACGCACCTGGAAGGAAGACAAATGCCTATAGGCCGCGAAGGCGGGCACCATCTCTCCTCTACTTCGCTCGCGCCTGGTTCTTTCGCTGTACACATCTACTGCCTGATGTCTCCCAAGACGCAAAGAAAAAAAAATTCCAGAAGGCGAGTACGTTATGACCCTACGCGGAGAATTACCGCGACTCTACGTCGCCTGGCCGTGGCGGGCAATCGTCTGGAACGACCGGTCCATCTTCTCCTCCCGACTTAAATGTGCGTCTCTCGCACTGCGTGTGCAGGTATAAAGCTTCCGTATGTGCGTAACGAACTAGTGCAAAAAAAAAACGACTTGCAGAAGTTGCAAGAACCAAGATATCGCTCTGTATACAGAGATAAGCGCCGTCGTGCATCCAGGCATAGAAATCTTGTCCCCCGTAGCGGAGAAGATTTTTTCGCACAGTGGGATGTCTGGGTATAAGGTTACTGCTGATAAAGGTCCGCGACGTTGCGAAACTTGATTTTGCCGTCTGCTTCGCACTGTTTCTCCATTTTTCTGTTTGCTATTCGCCTGTACTTTTACACAGCTACTTTTGTGCGGGCGTTGGTCCTAGCAGCTTCGAAGTTCCGCTTCTCTCGACAAAGACAGCACGATTAAGACAGAAACGTGCCTTCCGGAAATCCGCTAGTTGCTAGAAGGCCTCTAAATAGCGTTCCTAGCGGCAGACAATTACTCAGCGCGGTCAGAAGAACGCTGAGCCCTTCTGGGGTTCCTTGTTCTTTTCTTGTGGTATAGTAGCACATGTACGAGATTATGTGCAATTTAACTTCTAAAGTATTTTTGTTTTCATTCATTGTCTACCGTGCTAAAATTGCTTTTGTTATATTTGTTAGCTCCATCTCAGTTATTTCGCTGATCCGTCAGCACTGTCTAATAAACTTACTGCGTCTGTTCTATAGTGTCATCCATATTACCACTTTACCTTTGTAATAGCCATAGTGTTGGTCATATGCAGAGGCGTTCGCACTTAGGGTGCAGTGGCGGGAGGCACTATTCCTGGTCACCTGAGAGAGGTGGGTGTGAAATCGGCCTGATACATTGACTTAATGGGGAAGGGGCACTGCAAAGACCCCCCCCCCCCCTCCCCTTGCGCACGCCTGTGGTCGTATGTCTTTAGTCAGGTGCATGTTCTGAGCGATTTATTTCCATATATACATGCTTTCACGCATAATCAGACATTACATATATGTACTAGGTGCCTCGTGATGTTGACAGAGAAGTAGAACTGAAGAGGAAAGGCGGGGAAGTTAAACAAGCTCTGGCTCGGTTGGCTACACCACAATGGCGGGGAGGGGGGGTACACGATTTTAAAACGTTGATCTTAATTACGGTGCTCGTTTCGTTAGTAAAAGAACTTGCGTTTCGAAGCGTACAAATGACTCCTGTTCCCACCGACGTCCCTGTTTACATGGTTGAAGAAAAGACAGCGAACTTTAAGGGCCTCTTTCTTTCTTTGCTAGAGAGACAACTTTAGCTAGAGCCGCTAACCGACAAGAAAGACATGGAAAGTATAGGGGATGTTATTTGTAGTAATTAGGGTGTGAATGTGAAGGAAGTGAACCCGAATCGGCGACTTTTGAATAACGCGTCCGACGCTTCACCAACTAGAATTACTAAGTTGTGGGATTTGAATCTATTATTCATATATATATATATATATATATATATATATATATATATTCAGCAGCAAATGAAAGCAGCGAAGCAGCAACAAACAATGAAAAAAGCACTATACTGACTGTGTCGGAGCGGGACCGGGGTCTATTCGAGGCGTCGCCGCTGACGTGGGTTGCCGAGACGTCAGAGTTTCGTCAGATCCTGACTCCTGCCGTAGCGTGGAGCAACTCCGCCTGGAAGAAACAATGGCGACAAGTTGGGGAAACAAATAAAAAACAGATTTACTGGCATTTTTAAGCAATTTGCAACAACAGTAGGTTCGAGTTCCGCGAACCATGGTCCTGATGAATGAACCGGTAAACCAAGGTCCAGAGCGCGTTCCTGCACTTTGCAGCGTCGTTTTAAGCCCAGTCGGGCTCCTCCTTTTTGATTCTAAAAGCAGTCACTACCCACCATGGCGTCAGCCAAGAACAAACGGTCGTCAATGGGTCGTTGCACTCGCTGACGCAATGATTCTCCTGTCAATTTAATTGAAGAGAGGGATATTCGTCATGTGGGCAAGTTGGCGGATGAGTTCTTGCTGCCGTATTTCTCTGATAGGGCAGCCAAGTTTTAAGGACCTAATCGCTAAGTCACAACCTCTGAGGTTGGTCGGCCATGCCGCCTCCCCAAATCAGCCGTGGTGGAGGAAATTCCTCTAGGGACGTTAGCTCACGGACCGTACAAGTTGCCACATTCTTATCCTTTTGTTGCTTCCCGCCGCTTGACGCTCGTTCCGAGAGAAAGGCTCTGGTGCTTCGGGAAGTGGAAACGCAGCGCGGCTATGCTCTTCGTGTCGCCAACGACCGAGACTCACGACAGCACATAACGAACGCGAGAGAGAGAACTGAATTTTATTTTCGATCAGGCGCGCGTTCTCTTCGTCCAGAGGTAGGTGGCTTCATTTTAGGTAGCCATGGCTAGCCGCCAATGCCCGAGTCTTTAGTGTAATTTCTTCTGCCAGTGTTAGTCCGATAAAATTGAAAATACATTGAAGGATGCAAGTAAAAGCGTGGAAAAGCGCTGTGAATCTTTAAAGACTACTGTTTGGAAATTTCGCCTTTAAGAATTGTAACTGGTTGAAATTGCGCCCCTATAGTTATTATTATTGTTCACTATTGGCTGACAAGGCTCGTGATGTGAGAAATATGTTCAGTATTTAGTGACATTTATTAAAAATTAAACACGATTCTTTTTTAGAAATAATGGTAGTACTGGGAGTTTGATGGGACGCATCTTGCCTACAACAAATTACCAACGCTCAACTTTAACAACGGAATATCTACCAGCCCATTGGCAGTCTAGGGAAGCTAGCCTGAAGTAAGCAGAAAAGAAAACGTGTTGCAAAGAGCGGAGTCTGAGATGACCTATATTTTATGGGGCTAATTAGATATTCCTCGGCATAGCTCTTGCCTGGCAGTAAACTTGATTAGGCTAGTGGCAATGACAAACAACTCCAAGAACAATTACCGTCCAACAGCTGTTCCGCGGCCATCCCTCGCGTGTTCGCTTCATAGAGGCTCTCACAATTTTTTTTTTCGTGTCGACAAGAGCAGCGGGAAGTGGGCAACCCATTCTCTACACTGGGTTCTGTTCGTGGCGTGAGTAGCATGGCTTGTCTAACAATATATTTAGTGGAAAGCTGGGCAGCGAGAAGCCATGTTGCTCCATTGAACGGGCGGTAGCAGGAGCGGGTGTAATTAGTTAAAGCGCTCGTTTTTCTAAACCGTTCATTGTTCGATGCTTGCTTGGTTTTCCTGCATGGATAACGAGAAATCGATCGATTCGTGGTCACGCTGCGGCTGAAGGCTCGGTTGCGTCATGGTAAAGTGGAGGGTGTGCTGCGGCCGATATATTGCAGTATCTCTGCTCTACTGGGAGGGCTTTTTTCTGGTCTAGCCTCTTACACGCCCGTCAGCTCCAGCTGTCGCACGCGGAAACAAAGTTATCTCGCGGAGTTTCGCTAACTCGGTGACCTTGGGCTCTCACTTAACCCGTGCGAAGGTAGGCGTGCGCGAGTTCATAAACATATGTATGCATCCGCACACGAGGAAGCGGCCGTGGGCTTGTTGGCGCATACGTAAGCAGCCGCACTCTGTGGGAGAATGCCAGAAGTATGCTTCCGGGGAAAATGAAAGCTAAATAAGCATTGATTGATTGATTGATTGATTGATTGATTGATTGACTGAGAAACTACCATATCGATAAAATATATTATTTTATATTTCACTTTACTCTACTTTTTTCACACTCGCACATTCGCAGATGCAGAAAAGTGCGTGGCACAAGTCGCTGTTCTAAATTAGGTTAATAGAGAGTTTGAGAACAAAACAACGCAAAGCTTTGCGTTTGCGCTGCGCATGCGTCGTACGCAAACCTCTTGCGGGCTCCCGTTGAGTGACGAGTGCTAACGCTACGCCCGCCAAGGGTTTGTGTACGATATTCTAAAGCTCTCTATTCATGCGCCCAACTATTCACATTGTCCTCGTCCATCTTGGTTCACCTACTTAAATATTTTTCCCTTTAATCTTTCAGTAGGGTCAGGCGCAGTGAACAGAGCACGTATCGACATTTCTCGTAGATTAGAAAAACAAACGTTGCGGCCTCTATTCTATAACTTCTTCCACGCAGGTCCCATTGCTGTAAGTTGCGCAAGTTTACCGCTACTTACATTGAGGCTAGAATGTCAAGTTCTTTAGTTTGTGCAAATTGGTGCCTTATCTTGCAAAGGTATTCAGCACAAAAAGATGAAGAAAGAAAAAAAATACGTGTGTTCGTTCCCTGCATGCATCTGTTCCGTCTGTTCCGTCTGTATTCATCTATTGTGCTGATTAAGACTCCTAGACACGACAGCGGAAACTCCTATTTAACATTTGAACGACACTGGTGCAAAAGACGGGTGCATGGTTGTAGTTACGGTCACAAGTATTGCAACTAGACTTTGGCTCTTGCTTTAAAACTTTGTCTAGAATTGATTGTTTATTCTGCAGTCCTTATTCCCCTCGTGTCATTTGCTTCGCGCGTGGTGGGCACCATAGAGGTTCCTAAAAGTAGCTATGCTCCAGCGTTGCGATCGTTCAGCCACCGTGTAAACGATGGGCAATACACAATTTTGAGTGGCCTTTGTGCTTACGATCTTTGAACGAACTTGTGGCGTTGTTTATTGCTTTGTTTTGGTTTTGTTTTCGAATAGAAGAACGGACTGCGTTGTTAACTTTGTCACCCGGTTTGAATTCACGAGCCTAAGGTGATAAAGGTGGTAAGGTGGCGCAAGATGGTAAAGCGTAACTTCTAAAAATTTGGTGAGCTTCGTTTTGTGCCAACACGGATTCAGGGCACACGGAGCCAAACAGAGCCGAAACAACGAAGATTGGGCGAATTTAACATGCTGGGTCAAGCTCCGTGTGTTGCAGTTCCCATATACAATCAAAGTGGAGAATAGGGCCAGTTGGTGATACATGATCCAAGTGTACTACGCGGTAGACGGGAAAATACAAGGACAAGCGCAGACTCCCAGTCCTTGTCTTTTTCTTATCTGTGTTTTCTACCGCGTACTACACTCAGATCCCGTATACACTAGCGCCAGAGATTCATCTAGAGTATTTGTATGAAACTCTGTATTATAAGAAAACCGAACTAGCATTCCCTCCCACATGCTTTGGTTATATATATTCATTAAAATGTTTTCCCTTCCTCTGTCTCTCTGGTTGGTAAAACACATTGTGGATTTGATTTCCCTCTGGCAAGATTCGTGTGCTGGTGTGGTGGATTCCGATACCGCCGATGCAAAGGAACTTTCTTCGCCCACCTAAATTTATCTCAATTTGCGCCGTAATTACTACACAACATTGGGAAAACAACAAATAATGTCCCTTGTGCCTTTGTTGGCCTAATTGTCTGTCGCACTCGTTTGGTCGTGTCTAACAGGTTTAATTTTAGACCCAGGAGGCCGTCTAAAATACGCTGCTCAATTTCGCGATTTACTGCCCGAGTATTTCACCTCTAGTGTACGCCTAAAAACACAAATCAACACGCAATTGCTGATTTTTGCTTCGAATTTATATTGCCCGTACTGCAGAAATTGGTAGACTCGTTCCATAAGAATTTAGGTAGACAGCGATAAAAATAAAAACTTTTGATTCCCGCAGCGTTGGTGGTTCGAACAAATGTTTCCTTCTACGGCTTCCTATTTAGGCAGGGGGGAACTGGGAGAATGCGATGACTTAATTTCCCAAATAACTCGGCTCCTATCTTCATAAACAACCCCGGTGAGTCACAAAAATAAGAACTGCTCGATGTTTGTTAGATGATCATTCTAGTTCAAATTGTTAACAGCCATCCCTATTTTAGCGCACGAATGTTTACTATATATATATATATATATACATATATATATATATATATATATATATATATATATATATATATATATATATATATATATATATATATATATATATATATAATGAACAACGAAGTCAGCAGATAACACGAAGAGTACAAAAAAAATATCACCGCCACATTAAAAAAGTGAATCATGTTAGATGAGCTCGCTCGAAGATGAGAGGGTTATCCGCGTATTCTCCATCCACATCTCCTACTTCCTGCCATGCTCTACGTACGCCAACCATGAACAGCTCTTCACGCTATTCTTCCTGACGATTGTTATAGCGTGAGAACAGAATGACGACAAAGAGACCAAAATTCTCGCGCTATAACTATCGTCGTCATGTCATGCCAACTAGCCCAAGCTGCCACACTTCCTAGTTACTATTCTTCCGTTTTCCGAGACCCATCAATCTACCCTCGCTGAAACCGTTTGCTGTGCGGAAGCCCGGCGCATCGCTTGTCTTCAAACTTTCTCTTTCCAAAAACGCTTGAAGAACCGTTACGTCGGACGTCACCGGCACGCATTGTTTAAAAAAAAAGGTAATTTAGTGTTGCTTTGGATGCTGCTTCACAAGCGTGGCCAAACGTTTATGACCAACTACATTGGTCCGTTTGTTGTCATTGAACGCCGCAGCGATGTCACGTACATGATAGTGGCCGCCGCTCAAGCATTACCAACGTCGCCCATGTTGCCCATCTGAAACGCTTTTATCGTCCCAACGAAGACTAACTTTCCCGGAGGGCATCATCTGCGAAGTAGGAATCGCTACGATGCCGAGGGGACGCGTTGAAGAAGAGCGGTGGCATGCCTTGAGCGGCGGCGTGCCATCTAGTACGCTTCTCTGAAATCACCGACAGTTGGGAGCTTCAATCTAGGCACTGAACACAGTGACCGAGTGGCACTCATTTTCTGTACCCGTATTTCATCTTATCGTTAGTGAAACGCTGCGCTGGCTAACGAATGACGACATCATTCGTCTCCACTTCCACATCCTCTCCAGTACCTACCCGAGAATATGAACGTCAAGCACCCCGTACACGGCGTTTAAAAAAATTAAAAAAAATTGCTCATCTCCGCTTTTACTGAGGGCTCGAATTGACTTATGCTAGCGAGTGTGGTGGTGTACGGTATTATTTTCCTCAATCAGCACTCTCTGCAACGTCGTCCACTTTGTATCACAGTGAGCAGACGATGTTGTAACAGAAGAGCTCACTGATTCTACTGCTCTGGTTGGTCAGGTAAGTAAATCACTTAAGCACTGCACCAAGCAACAGACTGCACGAGTTTTGTAGGGCTGTCATTTCTGCCCTAGTAACGACAGCCTAAACGGCCCTTTCATCCCTTGCAATGGTGCACACTTGTAGTACCATCTATGGCGGGAATTTCGTGTCGATGAAGAAAATAATCCCTGTGAGTCAACGAAATAAAAAAGAAAGAAAGACCAGCCACAATCACAACACATAAAAGAAGTGAGCACGAAATAAATACATCGCTTTTTTTTTTCTTCTTCCATACGAGGTCTCTCGAGAACGCTTTCATAAATCACGGAAGCCCTTTTTCTTTTCTTCTTTTTTTTCTTTCTGTGTTTTTTATTTTTTTTCGCAGCTAGCGAACAGGACTGAAATAAAAATGTGGGGTAAGAAGATCTGTTGAGCCGTACGGCGAAAAATGAGTATTATTCAAGAAAGCTTGTAAAGGCGCGGAGCTCCTCTGGCGTGATGAGGAGTGAGATAGTCTCGATGGAATCGCGAGGCGGTACATGCGAAATGTGCAGCAGTTTGCTGCTTTCTCGGAAGCGAGGATCTAAAGCATCAGAAAAAAGTCAATTTAGCTTTCTCACAAATCCCTCACTTCGGAAAGACTGCTACTGCAAAGGCTTTTGCAAACGACACATCACTCATTAGCTCAGCGTCGTCCATTCTTTCGTCGCTACGTGATCTATAAAGTTATCTCTTCAGACATTTTGGAGGAAGCGCATCGAACAAGTAGCAGTGTGGTTATAATGTTCAGTTCAGGGAGGCGAAAGCTCACTTAAGCTTCTCTGAGGGATCGCTCGATCGGCTCTACCGCATAACAAACGGGACTCCACTGCCTGTGTGGCTTCCTTTCCCTGTGGGAAGGCTTAAGATATATCTCGGATCCTCTTTGGGGATTACGGAGGTTTGTCTTGGGAGTCTCCTAGCCAATGGCTTCCGCCTTGGAATCGGATCGAGGCTTGGTGGCGATCTCAAAACGGTGACCGTCTTAACTCTGCAAATTATTTTTTGAGTAAAGCTATCCTAATTTGAATTCTCTCCCAATAGCTTTATCGGCAGACTCTCGTTCATTATAAAATGTTTAATTGCAGTAGGTAACCACTTTATGGTATTTCTTTGCCCACTCGCTTACTCAATCAATTTAATCATCCAATCAATCAAAGCAGCCAACCAATCACTTCATGTATCAATGTAGATGAGGGCGTGGTAAAGAAAGCTCTAGATCAGACAGCTTGACGCGACAAGAGAAACATTGAAGATCGAACATAATAGTCTATGTATTGTGATTCTGTGATATATACGTATATCTATATATATATAGAAAGAGAGCTCTTCGCGCTTTTTTTTCTAGGGTGTCACAATCTCTTAAAAATACTTCTTGACGAAGACACAGGCATCATTTCAGCCACCAGTTTTTTTAAGCTACTTAACTGGCTTGACAGTGGTCGAATGTTACTCAGTCAGTTGCATTGTGATGCTTACCGTTGAATCACGGTTTTGATTACAGACGTCTGCGGCTGCAATCAATACGGGACTGGATACACAAAAGCCATTTGCACCGCGTTTAGGGTGACATAAAGTAACGCCATCGATCCAAAATTATTACCGAGCCTCTCAATACATGGTGTTCCTCTTAACTAACTATGTGTGTTCTGAGATTTGGAACGTTAAAGAACTTTCTTTTGCATCGTCGAAACATTCGAAATTGCGATCAATACCGTCAAGTCGCGCTCTTCGAGCGCAGTTTTGAAAAAGGTTTTAGTCTAAGGTTTTAGTCTATCGAGGTTTCAGTCTAAGCTCCACGTTTTCTACTGCGTACGCTCAGATCTTGAACCAGTAATAATGTTCTTCCGTGAGCGAGACCAAGGGCCATCATTGGCTCTTTAATAGTGTTATATCACAGATTTTTTGATCTATTCACTGCCGTTTTTTTTTAAATAACGACTCAAAGTGAGAGCCTTGCAAGCATAGCCATCCTTTCATTGGATGATCGTTCCATCGAATGAAAGACCGACGTCAGCATGTAATATGCAAGAAGAGTCACTCACAAATGCACACGCAATCTTGCTTATTGCTTATTCCTCTTACCTTTTGGCGGCAAGTCTTACTTCTTTATTTTCACACCCCGCTTTGACGGCATTTTCCCCGAGACCGTTTGTTCAGCGCACAATCACCACGCCCGATTTCGTTCGTTCGATCTTTTTTTTTGTCGTTGTTGTTGTATGTTTGTTCCCTACATTTCCCTACCTATCTGGCAGGCGGAACCAAAATAACAGCTCCTCTTATTGACGGCCGGAATACAAATGGATCCGTAAATGCGTGCTCGACGAAAACAGGCGCTCCTGCGTACCGAGCATAGTTCCGCGCAATACTGGCTATCACTCACTGCACGGCTTATACGCACTGACCAGTTCTCTAGCTGCTATATTCACTGCACTGCTATACTCACTGCCTCTGCAATCTACCCATGCGACCACTGTTATTGCATTGTGCTCTTATACAGAAGTACGGCACCTCAAAGAACAGCTGCACTAAACAAACACTAGTTCAACGACAGTTAAGCTTTCAGAGATGGCACAAGTAAGGAACAACTCACAACGCGAGCTGGTAAAGATGTCAGTCTAAATTCTCCTCAGCGACTGAACGATGTTGTCTGCTAACCACGTAACTCGATTCGCTACCATGTGCTGCTACGCATGGAAACAGCAGTTCCTGAAGCCATGTAATCTTGTCGTTTTCGCTTTGTGCCAATAAGCGAAAAAAAAATGTGGTTACGTTAGCCTATCTTGGTAGGTAATATCTTCAGAAGAAAGTAGTTGGGTACCACGTAAGGCGAGGAAGCGAAAGTCGCAGTTTCGTTGCACAACACGAGGTGGAGCTTTAGTATCGCTGCATTGGGAGAGCTCATACGGAATCACTAATGCACGTGCTGCTTCGAAGCTCTCATTTTCATCGGTAGATGCCGTTGTTACGCGCAAGAAGAATGATTGCGGCGTACCGGAGACAGGGTGCCACCGATGGTTTATTGTGGCTACATACTGTGGCCGTCTTGGAGTTTTTCCACGATTTATTTTTTTTCTTTCTTGTTTATTTGTCAAAATCGTCCCTTGCTTTCTGTTTGCTTTGTTGTGCACTTTTCTCCGACCAGAATAGTCTTTATTTCTAGTGCGATGAAAACAATAGAAACTGGTGAACGGCAAACGTGTGATGGTGAGCCGTGTAATGTCGCTTCGTGAATTGTGTTAGCGAAATTGACCATTACACATAAGTGGAAACACTAAAAGCCTTTCGCTCTAAAAAAACAACTTTTGAATATGCGAGCACTATTTTGTATACTGTTTCTTTCAGTTCTCATAACTGAGCTTTGTATTATAGCTTTATGACTGACAACAGATACTGTTCGCAATAAACATACATGAAATGGGCTGACCGATGCCACCGAGACCTGAATTATATATCCCTTTGCTAAACACTGTCGCCAAATGTATCTCGAGATCTCCGAATGTAATTATTAAATTACGGTAGTTATTTGGAACCATACTCGTCTCAATGAGAAGGCCTTCACAACAGGATTTATCTCGGAGTGGGGCACACAAATGCATGCTAATAACTGTTGCCATATTTTTGTTGCCATATGTTAATTTGAAATCATGTTTTTTTTTAAGCGCGTACATCTGACAACACCATAGTACTTCACGTTATTCAACGAGCATCTTTAAGATGGTCGGCTACACCAGTGATATAAGTGTATCAATGCGCTGTTATTAACGGCCTCTTATCACGACCTATTCAAAACAGGCCTGATCCTCTCGTGATCTATGTTCATCGCAGTGCAAGGCTTTGTATGATAGGCATAAGATCAGGTATGATGAATGGAAATTACAGTAGTGAACGCCTAGCGGCTCGTGATGTTTCAACTGCATATTCTTTGTCACTGCTAAGTGACTTTCCTCTGATCAAGATTTTGTTCTTGTCGTCTAAAACCCGACGTTTGCCCGAAAGAAAGAAATCATCTCCTCTCCTATTAGTAACGGCAACGTGATGTAAATGGAAAGTTTAGTTTTTTTTTATAAGAACAAAATTTAGGCAGCCGTGACGCCGCTCAAAAGGACAGACGTAATTTTGCGAGCTTCAAACCATGTACATAATTTCTAAACGTGGACTTCAATATTCACGAACTCACAACCCTCTTTCCCCAACCTCAGAGATGGGTGGCATACCAGATACTGTCTTCCGGTTAGCCTCCCTGTCTTCCTTTTCACTTTATCTCTCTCTCTTACTATACACCTCTTCTGTGACCACCAACCTAATTGTGCGATCCGCACATAAACAAGTGAATGGGTACTACGTTCTCTATATGCACGTAATACTGCATTTTCACTTTTTATTTATTTTATTTACAAATACTGCTGTCTCACAGTTCGAGACATTGCAGGAGTGAGTCCATAACAGTGAATACACACTAAACTAACAAAACACATGGTTTGGTAGTTCATTCAAAAAACTATTGGTAGGCAACTTTCGGAGAGAAACATCCAGATTATTCCACAATTCCACTGTGAAAGGCAAAAATGAAAACTTAAAACAATCTAGAAATGGCATGAAGGGTGTGATGTTTATGGGGTTTGACCTGCGAGTGTTTGCAACGGAGTTGGAAAAGGAAATGGGCATGTCAATGGTGATTAACTTGTTCACAATTTTATGTAAAGTGCCGATACGCTCACAAGTACGTCTGTGTTCAAGTGATTTGAGTGATAGACGTACAGCGTGTGACGAAGGCGAAAAATTCTGATCATAACGGTGATATATGAATCTTATTGCTTTTTTTTGAACACCTTCCAAGTGTGCTATGTCGCATGCGCAGTGAGGTGACCAGACAACGGAGGCGTATTCAAGAACAGGCCGTATCAGGGATTTGTATGCTGTTAGTTTGCATTCGTGAGTTGCATCTTTTAACGTTCGCTTCAAGAAGCCCAATTTTCGGAGCGCTTTCGAGCAGATTAGGATTAGGATTAGGTTATTTCACTTACTCAAGCGTGTTCTATCATGCTAGCTTTTTTAAAAGTATTCTTAAGTCGTTTATTACTTTGCTTTCATCCACGAAATAGCATGAGGAATCGCATTGAGTCTTGCAGGCAAGAGTCCCTTTTCTAAGTTACTGTTTTTCTATTACTCTGTTTCACATTTCTAAAAAATCACAGCATATCCACGGAGTGAATGATTATGAGTGTGGCGAAGCGTCCGTCAGCCCGTCCGTGCTTCCGTGCATCCGTTCGTTCTTGCTTCCGTCCGCCCGCGCGACCATCCATGCGACCATCCATGCGTCCATCCACGCGTCCGTCCGTCTGTCCGTGCGTCCGTACGTGCGTCCGTACGTCCACGCGTCCGCCCATCTGACCGTCCGTCTTCTAGTCTATCTGTCCGTCTGTCCGCGCGTCAATCTAATGAACACTCCAAGTACCACCATCTCGCATCTTGCATCCCCTGTGGCACATACTCGCTCCGCGCGTCCGTCCATCCTTTCGTCCGCCTGCTAGTCTGTCTGTCCGTCCGTCCATGCGTCCATCCGTGCGTCCATCTAGTGAACACTCTTAGTACCGCCATCTCTCATCTCGCATCCCCTGAGGCACACGCCCGCTCTAGACTGGGTGCGTGCCACCGGTGGCTACGTATAACAGCGCAGGATGTACAGACCAACGCCTTAAGTAGCCTCGCTCCTAAAATAAAAACTAAAATTGAAACGAGACACTCAACACAATTGCTAGTACGCAGGTTGCCTTCCCACCGATACGCTTTTAACGGAGATGAAATCGTGAACAGCATAAGCTGCTACGCATGAAAATAGCTGAAGAGAACATATACTTTTAGTTGCTTAAAAAGTAAGAATTCTGAAAAAAAAAAGAACGACACGTTCACTCTATACCAGCTCAATTCTGAAACGTGAGCTTCATAAAATGTTGTGACATTAATTCATAAGGTTACGTCAATGCGAAAAGGCGAACCAAAATTAAAAAAAGAGGCAATGTTGAAATCGTGGAACAGGAAAAAAAAAGCGGGATTGCAGACGCATATAGTAAAACACTTCTTTTAGTTCTATATATCAAGGAAATAATCGCGAAGGCGGTATATTTTCTCACGTTGAGTACCGTTTTAAAGGTTGTGGGAAAAACAGCTGGCATATGTGAGACCACTTTCATGAAAATATTCACGCTTCACAAGTAGGGAACGATAATAGAACAGGCAGGATAAAGCTTCATAAAAAATATGACGACAGGCGCAAGACAAAGACAAACATAAAATTCATCGGAATGTTCAATTTCGGACAGTCCTGAAAGCGATTCTACATTGTGGTGTGCGAGGCGTGGATTTATAGTATTCAGAGGTCGTGGCGTCCGGACTCGGTGTGGCGTCGTTGGCAGGAACAGTCTTGAAGCAGCAGCTTTTCCTATTCCCACCTCAATATTGTTTCCCTCGCACGTCCTCGATTCTTTTTTCGATTCAGACTTGAGCACGAAATAAAATGAGCGAAGATCGGAAACAGAGAGAGAACAATATCTGTACGTTTACAATGAAAAAAAAAAACACTGTGAAGTCTGGCTTGAGTTATGTGTTTTTTTTTTTCTCTAGCAGACGATCGCATTGAAAAAGTGAGAAACTTAAAATCAGCCAAGCTGGCGCCGACAAAAAAAAAAAAGAATGCCTATCGAAGATTTGCGAAGAGCGGACTCTGCTGCATGAAAAGTAGACGGAGTCCAAAACGTGAAGGCCAATAAAAATATTAGGCTGTTCTCGCCTGTTTTGGCTGTCGTCAAGGAGAGCATTGGCTATGCGCTTACAAGCTACGCACCGTAGTCTCAACCCGTAAATATTATTAATAACACACTACCCGTTGTCGACTGTCTCCATCGTAGATTTCTCTTCCCTTCGCTGTGCGCGCAGCTCTCTCGGTTAACTCGCTACACGAACGATGTTAATCGCTCTAGAACGTCCGCGAAAGTACTACACATCATTGAAGTAAC
Source organism: Rhipicephalus annulatus (assembly GCA_013436015.1). NCBI lineage: Eukaryota > Metazoa > Arthropoda > Arachnida > Ixodida > Ixodidae > Rhipicephalus > Rhipicephalus annulatus. Next base: position 198,820 of record WOVY01010601.1, on the reverse strand, counting down.
TGTGTAACGCGTAACTAAGCGAAAAAAGTATGCCTTCAAATTTATTTTGCTTAGGGTGAAGCCGCCTTTCTTTAGGAAGACGTATGAATATACAGGCAAAAGAAAAGGGCGTCCGCCATCGGATATGCATATTTTGTGAATATCTCTTTTTCTTCTTCAATTTAGCATTTACGAATCTTTCTGTTGCATATGATTGATTGATGATTGATTGATATGTGGGATTTCACGTCCCAAAAACACCATTTTCTTATAAGAGACGCCATAGTGGAGGGTTCTGGAAATTTCGACCACCTGGGGTTCTGTAGCGTGCATCCATATGTGAGCACACAGGCCTACAACATTTATGTTGCATAGTGCGGCATGAAAATAAGAAGACAAGAAGACAGCATATCCCAGTATGCATGAATATTCAAAAGAGCCTTCACCATTACAAGAAGCCATACAGAAGGACGCACCTTAGAAAAACGTCTATTCCCTTAAATCCTCACACTGTCGCTTAAAGATTCTAGATAATCATTTACGAATGCACGGTATTTGAGATATTTTTCGCTCCGATGCGACATTGTTGCGTCGCACATGGTTCTAAATGTTACGTACGCGATTGTTTTAAAGCTTACCTAATCGTTTCAATTGGTAATCGCTCATTCACCGTTATGCAACTCTAGTGCAAGCTCAGAAACTGTACGTAACGTTTTTTTTTTCGGACAGCAAAACTTCACAGGGTTCCATACGCATTCATTTAGGATGATTTGAGTGCGAAATCTGTCTTATTGCGGAGCGCCTTCAGATACCGGCCTGTCGAATGCTGTCGTCGTTGCTTGGCATCACGCTCAATGTGTGGTACACTGAGCGCGCATGCTCGCGTCAAGGAGACGTCTTCCTCCTTTTGTTCTTCGACGGCCCTGACGATCATCATTTATCGTCGGCAAAAGACGAAAACAAACAAGCGCACACGGCTTAACGCCGAAAAACCCACGTACAAACATGAAAGACAAAGAGGAATCCAGCGCAAAATAGAAAGACACAGGGAAGAAATACGAAGGAAAATAGAACGAGCAAGAAAAGTGAAGAAAAAAATAGAATGAAAGAAATTCACAGAAATAAAAACAGAAAAAGCGGAGAAGTAGAGTAGGAACGAAAGAAAGGAGGAAAATGAAAAAAATACAGAAGCAAAACAAAGAAGGCCGCTCAGCTACGCACTTCCTTCGAGCTTGAAACCCCTATAGTGCGAGAATGCCTCAAATTATCTTCTCGGTCGATCTATTGAACCCTTGTTTCTCCTCCGAAAGGTTTGTGCGCTTCGTGTGGTTTTGCTGTGCCTCCGTGATCGGCTCACCTGTGACCGAGCTTTTACGTCATTTGATGAGGTAATCGCATGTTGTCACGTTACGTGACGTCCTGGTGGAGTCATAAGCGATGACGATTTTTCGCGTTGCTCGTGTCGACGCCGTCGACGATCGAATTTCGCGTTCGGCGAGGTATCTCATGCTTTCTTCGTAGTATATCGGCTGAATCCAAGGCCGCTTTCAGGAGATTAATATCCTTGGACCGTGAATGTATCATTGGAAGTCTCTGCCGTGTCCGTGGACGTTGCTCTTGGGACGGAGCTTTGTAAAATTAACTAAAAGGGGACTGCTATCGTTCGGCGACTATAGAAATTATCGGCATAGTACACGGATTTGCCTAGTATTTGTGCTTGCGGGCTTCGATTGCACTTGTGGCCTTTTTTAGTGCAGTGCTTTGGTGCCGTATCGATTAAACTAACTGATTGTTTTGAACTTCATGAACCGGTTTGAATTCGTGAGCCTCAAACGTTAAGGTTGTGAAGCGTATACCTGCTGATCATTTGCTGATTTTTGTTTCATCACAAAGCAGCTCTAGTTAACGTGAAGCCAAATGGAGCCAGAAGAACGAAGACTATAGGCAAATTAATTTACTACCTATAATTACCATGCTTGATGAAGTGCCATGCTTTGCAGCTACCATAAACACTAGCGCCAGAGTTTCCCCTAGTGTATTTATAGTAGGCTCTACGGCTCTCGGTGATAATAAAACAGAGTATAATGCATCAAGTCTGCGGGTCCTTGCGGTAGTCTGTAGGCCTGCTATGTACCGTAAAGTGTGCGCAACATTCCTCTTGTTATTCTGCCTTCTTTCTTTCCTTACTTTTTATTTTAATGTTGGGTGCCAAACCAGACGTACGTGTAGTTATGCTTATTTACTGTTGAAGTGGTTCGGTTCACACAGCTGTCTTTGTCGTCGGTGGGCGCGGCAGCTGCACTTTGAGAAATGCAGGCTAACAAATGCTCCTTTCTTGTGTTGTTGCTTCTGACGCGACAAAACAGACGACAATGCAGCTGCTATCCCCCTGACAATGAACTCTCGTGTCCGGTTTCTCACTGCAATGTGGTCGGATTACTAATATCGCGGTATTCTGACTGCACTGGCCAGATTCTTGAATAAGGCATCTCTGCGATGGCTGGATCTTTCTCGCCGCATCGGCTTTGTGTTGCGATTAGGCTGAAAAAGATGAAAACGAGATGCAGTCAGCTATTTGAAAGTAAAATTTGTAATAAGCAGCTTCATATTGGAAATAGTATGCGTACGCAGGATGAATAAAGTTGCAGTATTCGGAGACCAGGTAGCTGCTTTCGCTATACAAGCAGACACGGAGAGGCGTTGAAAAACACGTAGGCAGGGACACAATAAACGTTGTGAGCAATTTTTCCGTGAATGACCGCTTCCAAGCTCACCCTTTCAGTGTTGTATACGAATTCTTATTAAATAAAAAATGGCAGCATATCCACGGAGTGAATGATGGAGAGTGGGGTGAAGCATTCGCCCGTCCATGCGTCCGTCTGTGTGACCATCCATGCATCTGTTCTTGCGCCCGTCCCTGCGTTCGTTCATGCATCCGCCCCTGCGTCCGTTCATGCGTCCATCCATGCATCTATCTGTCTGTGTGTCCGTTCGTCCATCTATTCAACACTCCAAGTACCTCCATCTCGCATCTTTTTATCATATATTCCCCATATAGAAGCACCGCCATTCAGTGGACATTCCAAGGACTAAACGAGAGGTGGCACACGCACACATTCCTACGGCTTGCGCCTCGGGTCTACTTCCCACCTTCAACCGTGCACCTTGAGTTCATGGTATATACTAGTTCACTGTATTCATGGCACTGCGGCCCAATGCTCGCTAAACCTTTCTAAAACCAAGGAGGTTACGCCGAGCGAGTATAACGTAGCAACCTTTTCCTGTCAGATAGTGCTCAATGTACATGCCAGTGGCTGCTAATGTGAAATGAGAGACAGGAGGATTCAGCCTTTAATTTCTTACGACTTGCGCTTCGTATCTGCTTCCCCCTTTAACCACCTCGAATTCATTCATGGTATATACTAGTTCATTGTATTCATGGCCCTGCGGCTCAACGCTCGCTAAACCTTTCTAAAACTAAGGAGGTTACACCCAGCGAGTATAATGTAGCAACCCTTTCTTGTCCGATAGTGCTCAATGTACATGCCAATGGCTGCTAATGAGGATCGCAGCGTGCGCGTTGACTAAAAGTCGAATGCTCCTGTCCCTCATTCTCCATTATCAGCCATTGGCATGTACATTGAGCACTATTTTTTATTGTTAAATAACGCACAGAAGAAATCTCTCACCGGCACCACTTTGGAGGTCAAATGCTATACCTAATTAGGGTATGTGCCACTGGTGGTTACGTACTACGAGAGACGCACAAGCCACGCCATAAGGAGCTTCGCCCCTAGAAGGGATTTCTCGCTACATGATGGCCTAAAGCTTCTCTGAAGCGGCATGTCTCATAAATCTCGAATATGTATCACCGTTCGTGAAACGCTGGGATTTTTCGTGAAACGCAGGGATGTACGTGAAACGCAGGGGTTTGCCTTCGACCACGGCCGTTCATTGTTTCCTCACAAGTATTTTGAAGGAAGGTCCTTCGGCATCGATACAGTATTTCTCTATTTTGATTGTTCTACAGCGCGATAGTTTACCTGACATGATTGATTGATTGATTGATTGATATGTGGAGTTTCACGTCCCAAAACCACCATATGATTATGAGAGAAGCCGTAGTGGAGGGCTCTGGAAATTTCGACCACCTGGAGTTCTTTAACGTGCACCCAAATGTGAGCACACGGGCCTACAGCATTTTCACCTCCATTGAAGTTGCAGCCGCCACACATGATTGTATCTGAGACAAACGAAAATGATGAAACGATAGGCCACAACTGGCGCGTAGAGGTGATTCTTAAACTTAGTTTTGTCTAGAGGAATTAACATATGCGCTTCCCAAAATACGCGAAATGTTCGCGTTCTTAGTTTACACACACACACACACACACACAGAGAGAGAGAGAGAGAGAGAAAGAGACATAGGGAAAGAGAGAGAAAATATAAGAAAGGGAAGAAGGTCATGCAATGCTCGCTACTAACTTATATTTTCCTACATCCCGCATCTCGCCTTTCTCATTATTGATACTTTGCTGCCTTCCCCGACATTTTCCGAGAGGACAGGGTTTACTGATCCCTGGATTCCGGGGTGTCGTCCCGTCCACCTCGCGTGATGTCTCGACCGTTGTTTCTCGCTGGACAATGCCGGGGAAAAAAGCGCGGGGAGCCTCGCGTCTCCGTTACGGCGCGTTGCACCGGCATCTGTGACTGGCATTTTGGATGGGAGCAACGAATCGCGCATCCGCGTCGACGCTTCGGGCTGTCGCCTGTGTTTTGTAGTGTTGCGACTGCTTTCATCAAGCGGACCTTTTGGGCCGGTGAAATATACGTTTTTCCTCACGGCTCATGACGTGTGTATTTCGCCATTTCTGGGTACGTACTTCCGGAAACTACTTACGCATATAGCGCGGGAGAATTCCATGCGCGATGAGTTGATTTGAGGTTGTTTAAGAACATCCGTTTGCACTGGACACAGACGTGGGTAAGCCTTGTTACGCATATGCATTGCAAAGCCACAGTGTGAGAGAAAAAAATCACTCTTCTTTCTCTCACTCTCTCTCTCTTTCTTCTGTTGAATGATTCGATTCCCACATATATTCCTTTTCGAGGTATAAGTCATCTCTCTTTCCTGAAAAGTTATAGCTATCTCTCTCCGAAGCGTGACTCTCTCTGAAGCCGCCGAAGAGATATACCGAAGCGGGACACCAGTCAATTTTTGCGTTTGATGGGGCATATAAATACTTTCGGTTTGGAAGAAATGCGTGTCTGAGTAAATAGTGTCGATCAATAAATGCGATTACAGACAATTAAGCCTAAGCACACGTGTTACTAGTCTGAAGCGCTTTCATAATCGGACGGCAAATGGATTCATTTTCGTCTTACTTGGTAGTAATAATAATAATAAATAACACCCACAACAACAATAATCATAATAACAATATAATAATAATAATAATAATAATAATAATAATAATAATAATAATAATAATAATAATAATAATAATAATAATAATAATAATAATAATAATAATAATGCCTTTTATTTCCTAAACTAAAGTAGCACATGTTACTAGGCCTGCCTAAGCTAACTAGTAGCAGAGCCTGACAGACAGCGAAACCAACCGAACGTATTTCATGGTTGTAGTTCGTTGCATGAGAGAGATAATAGAACAAAAAAATAGAAAATGTGCACATTTTAGTAGAAGCAACAGGGCATCCAAGTTATAGTTATTATCATTATACAATTGTTAAGTAATGAAAGTAATCAAAAAAAGGAAATACAGCTTAATTTCTTAAGCAAAGTACCACACTAGATGATTGCTTAGGAATGATTGTATTGATATTCAGAGGATTGTAAAGTAACTTCCACGGATAGTGTAAACCATTCCTATCAATCGAAGAGGGACGCCTACTTTCGTCACTGAGTTTATTCATTGGAAACTCAGTCGTTGCTATAAAGCAGCCAATTTCTATTTGCAAGTCGTCCCCATTAATCGTTTCAAGCAGCCTCGCGACGTTTAGGGTCCTCATCGAAAGTTTATTGGGAATATTGAAAAAGTGTGAAGTGAGATAATTTTACCGTAATCAACTTTAATCACCACGCTGGTCATCAAAAGCATCCGATGGCCCTCCCGGACGATTAGTTGTTAACATTTAAAGAGTGGATAATGTGTAGACAACACCATGACTGTAATTTACGCAGTGCAATGCACATGCGAAATGCGTTCGTCTATTTTTCACCGCATAAGTTATTGCCGGACTGACCTTCAGGCACTAAGGGTTAATGTTAGGAATCGTGAGGCGCTACAAAATCGTCATGAAGTGCCGAACGAGAAAGCTAACTTTAGTTAATGGGTTTTACATGTGGAAACCACGACATAGTTATGAGGCATGCCGTAGCACAAGAATCGATAATATTGACTTCGCGTTGAATGAATGAATGAATGAATGAATGAATGAATGAATGAATGAATGAATGAATGAATGAATGGCTTATTTGGCCAGTTTCCATTTTTCGACGCGACAATATTGTTTTAGTTGATTACACCCATTCATTTCTAGCCTTGCAAAATATTTTTCGTTTGTATAAGGATTTTAGCCATTCAGGCTAAAAAAACAGCTTTGTCAGCCCAAGCAGAGACTCAATGTGCCCACATATATACACAAAGCATTGCGTTGTTAGTGAACAGGCCTTCAAGATCGAGAACGCCTATGTCGTTATCACTTTTGAAACACTCGCATTCCAATGCTCGGAATCGACGTTACAGAAGAGGAAAATATTTATATTCCTGTCTCACACTCGATAAACAGAATAATTCTTTTAGCTTTAAGACGTGAGAGCAACTAAAACGTCCTGGGACGTTTTCGGAATAAGATTGCACAACTGGCGAAGAGACATAGTCATGGGAATTTCAGTGAGCGCTTGTCTTTTGTGGGAATTGAGGCTGGCCCGCTGCCTTTGCGCGGGCTTTCCCGCCTTTTCTGCAATTCTCATGTCCCGACATGTCTGCCCTCCTTTGCTCTCAGCCGCGCTGGGAAGGGCGGAGTGACGTTTAACTCCCTCACCCGGTAGCGGATGTTGACTGTGGCGCCGCGCGCGGGGGACCCCCGAGAGGTTTTTCGCGCGCTGCGTCGGGAACGGTGAGTACAGTCCGGGACTTCAAACGGTGAGCCACGCATTCTTTTCGTCCGTCGAGTCCCGACGCTCGGGGCTCGTCGGACTTCGCTGACGGCGCCTTGCGCCCGATGCGAACGCTCACCTTTTTGTTGCCCCGCTGCGTACTCACGGCCGAAGGGCAGTACGGTGTCCTAGTGCGTGGCCTAGCTACGCCGACCCGTCTCCCTCCGAAGCCAACGCGAGCGCCTTTGCCCTCGCTCGAGCAACCGGGCCCCTTTGTCCCGGTGTCTCCGTGGATTACCTTTACCGCGGAGACGTGCTTGTGGCACCCTGTGTAGTACTTTGTGCCCGTGGCGTGGATAAGCCTACTTGCTTTCCCGCCGCGCCTTTTTGCAACGGGCTGTACTGCGTTTGGTGTTGCCACAATAAAGTGTTGCGACTTGAGCAGTATCGTGTTTCCCGCCACGGCGACGGTTAACGCGTGCCCTGCGGCTCGCTAAGACCGGACCCACGCTGGTGGCCGTACTCCTTCGGGATACGTGTACACCACACTTTCTGCTTCGTTACTTCCTCGAAAATCATTTCTTATATCGAAGTTTAGGTGCTTGCCGAGTTTAGTGCGTGTTGCTACGGCTTTTCTACGAAAGCGAAGCCTGAGCACGAGATCAAAATCGATTCAAAATGGGTATTTGGGTTGTAATTTTTTCATCCTACTGCACTCGCGTATTTCGATGCAATGCATGATTAGCGTTAACGCCGTCTATAAGGGAAAAAAAGTATCATTCAGATAGGCAGCAACGTCAACACTGGGCTCTTGCATTAATCTTCTGGCTTTTGTTTGATCACATTCTCTGTATGTCGAGACGCTGCAATCATTATTGCTATATTTTTTTTTGTGGCGGTCGGAGTGTATTCGTTGCGGCTTCAATATGGACCCATATAATTCCATCTTTAAATAAACAACAAAAAGAACCAAAGAGCTTAAAACAGCCACATAAAAGCAGTAATAACGTACTCCACGCCCACACACTGCTACGATAGTTATGGTGCTCTCTGTCCGCCCAGAAGACGTGGGCTCAACCCCAGCTGCAGTGGTCGAAATTACCGGAGCTTTCCACAGCCGCTGGCTTCTTAATGATGCCGCATTTTTAATATTATTATTATTAGATAATAAAAACAAAAGAAAGGAAACACATCGGGATGTGATAAGCGTTCACCATTGTGCAATTATCAGTGCAACGCATGCGTATATCAGGCGATGTGGCTTTTGATATCGCAGAGCAAATGTCGCACTTCTTGACCGCGTCAATTTCTCTTCACCCTATAATTCCTACAGTTACATTAAGAGGATTACTGGTTTTCCGCATTTTGTTCTTGGCATCATGTTTGCGAACTTCGTGACGTTTTCTTTTAAAAACAAGAAACACTTCAGCCTCATTACATTTTTTTACCCATTTATCTTTATCTCAGCTTTAATCAAGTTGGTTCGTAACCTTTTACAACGCCGCTGAAGAACGTTGTTTTTCTAATCAGACAATTTATTGCATCTTTTTGTAGTTGGGAAATTTAGAGTGATTTCTTTGGTGACGTGTTGTTTTTTAAGATAAGCCGTATACTCTTTTTTGTCCATCACAGCTCCCTGCTCCCGATTCTTGCCCGTTTCGTGTTCTTGTGTCACACGTCCCTGTTCGTCTATGCAGCACTTCGTTTCACTTCGCATTTAACGATGATGTTCTAAGACAAATAAAAAAGTACAAGTAAAACAGCAACAACTGGCTTGATGCGAACCTACAGATATCGACGGTTCACTCATGCTAGCTGCTCTTTTTCTATCATTCGCAGCACGTACCTTTGGAGAGACGGATTCTGCGTGTCCTACGGAATGAACAGACCGGCATGAGGAAGAAAACAATGCACGCAGTAAACATTATGGCTGGGGCGATCAATTTCGCGTTATTATTGGATCGCATAGGTCATTAGGTCGTGAAGAAGAGCACCGAGGTCTTGGTACCGGCTTTGATATGTGCAGTGGTGTCACTATACGGGGTTGCGACTTCCAACTCTGCCTCATTTACGTTCTATATCGTGTGGCACATATCTTCAAGAGGGCCGCAGTCACTGCTGGCTCCACTTTTTCGTGCCATAACTGTTGAACTCGCAATCATTTCTTTGTGTCTTACTTGTGTGATTTGTCGCTTTGACGCAGGCCACTTGCGCAAGCTCCTTCGCAACCATCGCCATCTGTGGGCGTCCCGGGACAGTACGGCGTGAGTCGCCCCATGATCGCCGCGGATGACCGGCCCCAGGCCAGCGCTACCGGCCTTCTTGGCCGCCAGAGGGCGAGACCCACACATGGCCCTTCTGAAAGCCGCGACGAAAAAGGTGCGAGTTATTGTTTTCTTTTTCTTCATTATTAACAAAATAACAATAAATCAAGCAAGTAGCGAAGGTTGCCCCTTCCCCCTTAGTTGTTTGAATCAAAATGCCTTTTTTTAGTTAGGAAAGCGAAAAAAAAATGAGAGTTGCATTCAGTCGCGCAAGGCTTGAAACAGCAAATCTTGACGGTTCTGAAGTTTTATCAGGTTACTTCTAGGTGGTTGCTAGGCTTTATCTAGATGACGCTAGGTTGTTATATATATATATATATATATAAAGAGACCACGTGTCGGTTTCGAATGATGATAATTGTATGTACACATTGTACACAATAAATCTTTTACGTACGATGGGCTTAAAGAGCCTTGCTGTTAAAAAAAAAAAGTTGTGCTTGCATATACACCTTCTGCGTTGGTCACTTCATACGTTCTTGTTTTAACACATCAAACGTGCAAGCTAGGTGCGCACTTTCGATGTAGTTAGATCTATACTCCCCACAAACGTTAAACAAAACATGGAAGTACTCTCATCACGTTGTGATTTATCCGTGTTTGCAGCGCACGTAGCATTTTCGCTGGACAATCAGTTTCTTTCTTTTTCTTTCTTTCTTTCTTTCTTTCTTTCTTTCTTTCTTTCTTTCTTTCTTTCATTTATTAGTTTTTTTATTTGTTCCTTTTTTCTTCTTTCTCGATCTGTATATCACTGTACTCGTATGTAGTTCAGCGTTTAACGCGTCACTGCATGGATATGTGTTCTTTTCTGTTTCAAGTGGTTCAAAATTCGTGCACACAAATTATCATCAATTACAGCGAATTGCAGAATATATTCAACAGCGTATTCTTCAATGAAAAACGTAAATTTCGAAGATTGTCTCGTGTTCTCGTAATCGCTTGCGAGAAGGGATTTGGAAAGAATCTTCGTACGTGCGTTCTGACACGCTTGCATCGTCAGGCTTCCTAGCGGTTTTTGTTGGTGTTATGGCACTAACCATGCTGTATAATCCGGCTGCATAAACATAGCTTGACCAAACGCATTAGGAAAACGAGAAAAACCGGATCACGTTTTGTTCCAAAGGGCATCAAATGTTTGAAGGATTAAAAATGCTACCAGCTCTTGTGCTCCTCTAATACGCTGGACGCTTAGTGGCTCTGTTCTTATTCGTTATACTCTCTTAGAGTTTTGGGAAAACTAGCTGGAAATGAAGCCCGGGAAATTAGAGATGACGTTATATGTACTGCTTTAGGCGGATTGTAGTAATTGTGATGCGGATGTGAAGTATTTGGAGTGGACGAAAAGACAACTTGCCCCGTGAAGGGACAGAAGCCGCGACCTTCGAATTACGTGCCCGAAGCTCTTAGAAAGCTGGCTGCGGCAATGGTAAGCCCCCGTCCAGTTGAGAACTTGCCAACGAAAGCATGTGACCGAGAGAAAAAAGCTGAGCCCTGTCTTTCTAAGAATTTTGTCAGCAAAGCAAAATGCCAAGAATCCACCGAATTTTAGGACCTCGCATGATCCTCCACCATCGCTGAGCGTGCTGCTCCGCAAGCAGATAACGGTTATTTTATGCGTGTAGACGCGTCTTAAGAAAATTCAAAGAGCGAAGAAGTTCGCTGCGTTGATATTCGAAGTATTGTTGCTGCTATCAACGTTCTTACTTTTTTTTTGGATACTTTAACAAGAACGTTTTGACCATTGAAGTAAAAAGAAAACGTGCTCAATAGTTTTTTTTTTCATAACTGAGCGATGCACGTTAGCAAACCAGATAGCTTTTTTTTTTTACAAGTCTCCTTGGCCTTGCTTTCTTCTTTTTCAGTCATTGTTAAAGTGAAAAGAGCCTGCGCCAGAACGATTCTAAAACTTCCAATGTCACTCACAACGTAAATCTGTCGTTCATTATTTAACCATATGGTGTAGTAGCGCAATTTTCACGGGGACGAAGAGGACAAGAACACACGACACTCGCTACACTCGCAACTAATTTTATTTCAGAAGCAGCACTTCATATATAACCCATAACCCTAGCGACACAGAAAAGAACTACGAACATTGAATCATTGCCAACAGAAGCTTTGCGCAGACTCAAGCGATAGTACACGGCAGTTACGCTTACACTTTAAGATGACATTACTTAAACAGCCCTGGGTAACATCAAGTAAAAAAAACCAAAAAATCTTGCGGGAATTCACACGTGTTTGAAACAAATTTTTTTTTTTTTTGAAACGACAAAAAGAATATGACACATGCAAACACTGATCTCAATGAAGTCCTTCGAGGTAGCTGGCTTCTCGGTCACTTAAAGCAACCGATGACTGACTAATGCATCCTTCTTTTCTTTTTTTAATGTGGAAGGCTTCGACAATTTCTCTGGTTAGTTGGTTTCCATGACGGAAGACTACGGTTGTGTCACTGAACAGTGGTGAGCAGCCACACTGGGAACAGTGTCTCTTTATGTGAGAATGAATGTCAGTTCTTAATGATCGCTTGTGTTCTAAAAGTCGGGTGTTCAAACATCGACCCGTCTGGCCGATGTATACCTTTCCACACGTTAGCGGCAAGCAATACACGACTGATAGGCTACACTTAACAAACTTTGTTGTGTGATTTACCGTACAACTACCAACATTAGTGTTTACTGCTATGGAAACTTTACGGTCTAGTTTGGAACATATTTTACTAAGCTTGTTGGGTGCCGAAAAAACTAGTTCTAGGCCATAGCGATTACCTACGTTTTTTAAGTTATGGGCAATCTTGTGCGCATATGGAACTGACACTATGTTCTTCCTGTTTTCATTACTTGTCATTTTTTTATGAAAGTTGTTGCGTACGTGACTAATCAGCTTGTTAGCCGATCTACACAACACGTGTTTTTCGTACCCAGCATTTTTTAGCCTGATAATTTGTTGGTTGAAGCTTTCGCTAATCTTTTCTGGACATGACTTTGTTAAGGCTGCTCTCAAACATGAAAAGGCTATGCCACTCTTTACAACTTTAGAATGTGCCGATCGGTAGCTAAGTAAGGGTTTTTCCGTTCGCGGATTGTATGACCAGCATACATGTTCTGCTGTGGCATCTAACTCAATATCCAAAAACTGCAGTTTGTGATTGACTGGTAATTCATGAGTAAATTCAAGCCCTCTACTATTCTTCTTGAAGACTTTCAAAACTTCTGCGACCATTTCATCCCGACCATCCGATTCAATAAAAACCAAAAAGTCATCTACAAACCGAAACACTTTGAGTGCAAGCCCTTTAAGGTTTAAATCTATTGCCTTGTCCATTTTTGCTAAATAAATTGTGCTTAAAACCGGGGCTACTTTCGAGCCTATTGTGATACCGGATTTTTGTCGGTACATAGCCTTCCAAGATTCATCACCGAGGATCGTCCAAGATTCATCACCGAGTGCGTCGATGTGCTTTCCAGGACAATAACCAGCGACAGAAAACAACATCACGTAAGGAATTTAGTGAACTTTGGTGTAGAAAACAGCTTGCGTTTTCTTACGTCAGATAAGGAAGGTTGTTTGGTTGTCATACCGGAAGGTCTCTTTCAAGATAAGGCGTTGGCAGCCGTAGAAAAAAATTTTGTCCGTGTAGACGTAAAGGCAAACAAGGTTAAACAAATGGCTCTCACTTTACTAGAGAACAGTAAATTGTGAACGACTTGCATCAGCAGTAAAAAGCGCAGGTAGCTTACATCTTGAGTTGTTTTTTGCAGCAAAGACTCATAAAATTGATGTTCCATTCAGAGCCATTGTATCCGAAAGGGACTCGTGGCAACTATGCTTGTCTTCGTATCTTCAGTGTCACCTTAAGACATTGAATGTATCGGATCCTTTCAGTCTGCCAAACTCTGAGGCGTTAGTTTCGTATTTAAGCACACATAACCCAGGAAAATGCTATTTCTTCAGCGTAGACATACAAGATATGTATTACAACATCCCGCATGGTCCGCTATTGTCAAGTGTAAAGCAATGTATAACAGAAGAAAATGATGAGTTAGAGTTTGTGAATAAGTGTGGTGTATCGGTGGATGCCTTTCTTGAATTGTTAACCTTTTACCTTAGGTCGACATTTGTTATGTGGAACAAGGCTATGTACCGACAAAAATCCGGTATCACAATAGGCTCGAAAGTAGCCCCGGTTTTAAGCACAATTTATTTAGCAAAAATGGACAAGGCAATAGATTTAAACCTTAAAGGGCTTGCACTCAAAGTGTTTCGGTTTGTAGATGACTTTTTGGTTTTTATTGAATCGGATGGTCGGGATGAAATGGTCGCAGAAGTTTTGAAAGTCTTCAAGAAGAATAGTAGAGGGCTTGAATTTACTCATGAATTACCAGTCAATCACAAACTGCAGTTTTTGGATATTGAGTTAGATGCCACAGCAGAACATGTATGCTGGTCATACAATCCGCGAACGGAAAAACCCTTACTTAGCTACCGATCGGCACATTCTAAAGTTGTAAAGAGTGGCATAGCCTTTTCATGTTTGAGAGCAGCCTTAACAAAGTCATGTCCAGAAAAGATTAGCGAAAGCTTCAACCAACAAATTATCAGGCTAAAAAATGCTGGGTACGAAAAACACGTGTTGTGTAGATCGGCTAACAAGCTGATTAGTCACGTACGCAACAACTTTCATAAAAAATGACAAGTAATGAAAACAGGAAGAACATAGTGTCAGTTCCATATGCGCACAAGATTGCCCATAACTTAAAAAACGTAGGTAATCGCTATGGCCTAGAACTAGTTTTTTCGGCACCCAACAAGCTTAGTAAAATATGTTCCAAACTAGACCGTAAAGTTTCCATAGCAGTAAACACTAATGTTGGTAGTTGTACGGTAAATCACACAACAAAGTTTGTTAAGTGTAGCCTATCAGTCGTGTATTGCTTGCCGCTAACGTGTGGAAAGGTATACATCGGCCAGACGGGTCGATGTTTGAACACCCGACTTTTAGAACACAAGCGATCATTAAGAACTGACATTCATTCTCACATAAAGAGACACTGTTCCCAGTGTGGCTGCTCACCACTGTTCAGTGACACAACCGTAGTCTTCCGTCATGGAAACCAACTAACCAGAGAAATTGTCGAAGCCTTCCACATTAAAAAAAGAAAAGAAGGATGCATTAGTCAGTCATCGGTTGCTTTAAGTGACCGAGAAGCCAGCTACCTCGAAGGACTTCATTGAGATCAGTGTTTGCATGTGTCATATTCTTTTTGTCGTTTCAAAAAAAAAAAAAAATTTGTTTCAAACACGTGTGAATTCCCGCAAGATTTTTTGGTTTTTTTTACTTGATGTTACCCAGGGCTGTTTAAGTAATGTCATCTTAAAGTGTAAGCGTAACTGCCGTGTACTATCGCTTGAGTCTGCGCAAAAGCTTCTGTTGGCAATGCTTCAATGTTCGTAGTTCTTTTCTGTGTCGCTAGGGTTATGGGTTATATATGAAGTGCTGCTTCTGAAATAAAATTAGTTGCGAGTGTAGCGAGTGTCGTGTGTTCTTGTCCTCTTCGTCCCCGTGAAAATTGCGCTACTACACCATATGGTTAAATGATGTCTCACCAACTAGCCCAGCTCTCGACCCTACTGTCGTTCATTATTTTGTCATGGTACAACAAGCAAAGACGCCTCTTGCTTTGCTGAAGAAGGCTCAGCGATCGCTTTGAGGTTCTTTACAAAATTTAGCTCGAACAAACAACCTTCAAAGAAAGAGTTATGTAAGCATACTGTAAAAAAAAAAAAAAACGTGGCAGTGAATCTAACGAGGTGAAACTGAAGCATGGTTGTCTTCAGATTACGTATGTGTTCAAACAGTCGTGTGTGTTCACAAATAAATATAGCTAGCAAGCCACAAAAACCAACGCCAGTGCAAACAGTCTCGTTGTCATCGTAAGTGCCGTGTAATACTGGACAGCAACAAATTTCAATTTCTCAGTCACCTTTTATATTGTGTTAAGTGTTATTGCATCCTCCTTTATTCCGAAAGAAAGTAAATAATAATAGAGTTGTGCAACATTGCAGCTATTCATCTTCACAGCACTGCTAGCTCCTTCGTCATTTCGCACGGAGGAAATTTCGTTAAGGCGCACAAAAGGAATGTGACACATGTGGAGCCGTAATATCACGTGTAGGGAAGCCCTGAACAATAAGCAGGAAGCGCACTATAAATATAAAATGTGCAAAGAGCACGAAGTTCTCCGTTCGGCACGAAATACCATATCACTGTAATAAAGAAAAAGTCCGAAAGAATGCCAAACAGAAGCGCGTCCTTACTGATAGCAACAATGGTGCAACCCCTGTGCAAGGCACAGAGCCCCCCCCCCCCCCACACACACTCTTGCGGGGCTCTGCAAACACACGCACAGTTTCCCTCGGGGGCAGGGGTGAGCGTTGGGCCCAAAATTAAAGGACAAGCTGGCGCGTTCTCCTAAACTTGGGTTTTGTTCATACTTCCGTAAAGGGGGGTCGTCATTGTTCTACATGTTGAAACTATGCTGCCTCCTTTCATTTCTTTTTCGCACACAATACCGTGCCTGATTGTGTTGCGTGACGGCTGAGCCACCTCGTTATATGTGGAATAAATTTTTCTTTCTTTGAAGAATCTTGTTTAACCCCTCTCTTTTTATTTCTTACATCACGACAAGTTTTCTTCTTTCCTACAAGGTCGTTTTTTTTTTCTCGCTTTGTTGACAATGAGAAGCAAGCAGAGTTTGCTGATACATTTTCTTCCAGTCTATTCTCTCATACGGGCGTGCTGTTCGCGCTCGTTTATCGCTATTTCAATTGCGTGCAATAAATATCTGCTTTTAGGTGTAAAGCTCCTTAAGGCGTCGGTCTGTACATCCTCCGATATTTTACGGAGCCACCGGTGGCACACATCCGCTCTAGAGCGGGTATGTGCCACAAGAAATGCTACATGCGAGATGGCGGTACTTGGAGTGTTCCCTAGATGGACGCAGGGACCGACGGACAGACAGACTAGAAGACGGATGGGCATATGTATGGACGCGTGGACGTGCGGACGAATAGACGGACGTATGGACGGACAAACGAATGGATGGACTCACGGATGGACACACGGACAGACGGCCGGACGCATAGATGGACGCACGGATGGTCGCGCGGACGGACGAAAGCAAGAACGACCGGATGGACGCTTCGCCCCATTCATCATTATTATTCACTCCGTGTATATGCTGGGATTTTTTTTTTTCATTTTGCTGAGCATATTAACAAGATGCTGCAGGAGAGTAGAGCGCACTGAAATGAAAGCACCCAAATAATTTCACGTTTTGGTAACTCCAACTACGGTGGGGCTACCGAGAAATGACCGGCTCCGTTCTTTCACGCATGGCTGAAGTGACACAAAAATACTTCGATGTCATTAAATACCACACAGTACTCGAAATCGAGACAAAATGTTTTATATCAATTCTTCCTCACTTGCAGGCTGTGTTGATTGATCAAGGCATTTCTAAAAAGAAACATAGCAGGTATGACTTGAAATAATCAGTTACGCATCACATCATGCTCTGATTGAAAAGTATGCACATGCACGCACACACACCTGCGCACACACGCTTATGTGCTATCTCTCTCTCTCTTTTAGAAACACATACATACATACATACATACATACATACATGCATGCATACATACATACATACATACATGCATACATACATACATGCATACATGCATACATACATACATGCATGCATACATACATACATACATACATACATACATACATAATACATACATACATACATACATACATACTACATGCATACATACATACATGCATGCATACATACATACATACATACATACATACATACATACATACATGCATACATGCATACATGCATACATGCATACATGCATACATACATACATACATACATACATACATACACACACATACATACACACATACATACATACATACATACATACATACATACATACATACATACATACATACATACATACATACATACATACATACATACATACATACATACATACATACATACATACATACATACATACATACATACATACATACATACATGCATGCATACATACATACATGCATGCATATATACATACATGCATGCATATATACATACATACATACATACATGCATGCATGCATGCATGCATACATACATACATACATACATACATGCATACATACATACATACATACATACATACATACATACATACATACATACATACATACATACATACATACATACTGTCGAGGTTCAACGTAAGCAGTGCACCGAGACGTTGAGTCCGAGAACCGACGGCGTGTGTTTTTATGCAGGAGCCAAGAGCAGGCGAGCAAAACAAAAGCACGTCGTCTTCTTCAGTCCCCCTTTTCACGAGGCTGGTGGGGCGCACATCGTCTTCGTTCTTTGTTTCGGGCGCGGCATTTGCCTCCCCTTAAAAGAGCATCGCACCGATGCTATAGCTGAGACAGTAATTCGCGCATGAAGTCACTTTGTAGAAGCGATGGTGCTTCGCAGAGTCACTCGCTGACGTATGGCTTAATGCGCACTACGTGCACAAGCTCAGGTCGGTGCTGGTGACGCCTTAAACAGTTTGGGCTATCCGGGACGACTTCATAGGTAACGTCACTTAGTCGTCGCAGCACTCGATAAGGTCCGAAGTACCTTCTGAGCAATTTTTTGGATAGTCCCCGTCTTCGTACAGGCGTCCACACCCATACCCTGTCCCCGGTTTCGTACGTTACAGGTGTATGACGTTGGTTATAGCGGCCTGCGTCGTACTCTTTCTGTTGGTATATTCGCAGACGTGAGAGCTGCCTGGCTTCCTCTGCGCGTTGAGTAAACGCGTCAGCACTCATTTCGTTGTCATCGCATTCGTGTGGCAGCATCCCGTCTAACATCGTTCTTACTTCTCGTCCGTGAACAAGGCTGAATGGGGTCATCCGTGTGGTTTCTTGTTTCGCAATATTGTATGCGAACGTTATGTAAGGAAGAATCTCGTCCCAGTTTTTTGTGTTCGATGTCCACATACATTGAAAGAATGTCTTCCAGAGTTTTGTTAAGTCGCTCGGTCAAACTGTTGGTTTGTGGATGGTAAGCTGTCGACTTGCGATGAATAGTACCGCTGAGCACCAACACATGATCTAAAAGCGCGGCCGTGAATGCGGTTCCGTGATCTGTTATAACGATCGATGGCGCACCGTGTCTCAGCACAATGTTCTCTATGAAGAACCGGGATACCTCCTCTGCTGTGCCTATCTGGATGGCTTTTGTCTCGGCGTAGCGAGTAAAGTAGTCGGTCGCCACTATAACCCAGCGGATACCAACACTAGAGGTGGGAAGTGGGCCCAAAAGGTTCATTCCGATCTGGTCAGATGGCGTTGTCGTGATCTGGACAAGGTGTATAGCAAACCGGCTCGTTTCGTTGGAGGTGACTTGCGCCGCTGGCAATCGAGGCATTTCCGAACATGATGCTTCACGGCAGCGGTGACTCTAGGCCAGTAATATCTCCCTCGAACTCTGCTCAGTGTGCGGGTGTAGCCTAATTGTCCAGATGTTACCTCGTTGTGGCACGCTTGCAACACCTCAGAACAAAGAGTGGTAAGGACGACAAGCAGGTAAGTGGACCCGTCTGACGAGAAGTTCATTTTGTAAAGGACATTGTTTCGCAGACAGAACGACGATAGTCCTCTTGTAAAGGCTTTGGGTGCATTCTGGCTTCGTCCTTCTAAATAATTAAACAAGCCAAGTAGCTCAGGATCGTCATGCTGGTGATCTGCGATGGTTGACGTGTCGAGGATTCCGAGGAACGCTGTCTCTTCATCAAAAGCAGCAGCCGACTCTATTGGTGATCGAGATAAGCAGTCGGCGTCCGTGTGTCGTTTTCCCGACTTATACACCATCGTTATATCAAACTCCTGTAGTCTAAGGCTCCAGCGTGCCAATCGCCCGGAAAGATCTTTCAGACTTGTTAACCAACACAACGAATGGTGGTCACTGATAACCTTGAATGTGCAGCCGTACAGGTATGGGCGAATTTTCATAACTGCCCACACCACAGCGAGGCATTCCTTTTCAGTGGTCGAGTAATTTGCTTCTGTGCGTGACAGAGTTTTGCTTGCGTAAGCGATCACTCTTTCCTCGTCGTCCTGGCGCTGCACAAGCACAGCTCCGAGGCCAACATTGCTGGCGTCAGTATGGAGCACTGTAGGGGCTGTGTCATCAAAATGGGCAAGCACGGGGGTCGGTTGTAGACGTTGCCGCAAGTCATTGAAAGCATCTTCCTGTTCGTCGGCCCAAACAAATGCAACGTCATCCCTCGTGAGACGAGTTAAAGGTGACGCAATGCGCGCAAAATCTGGAATAAACCGCCGATAATATGCACAGAGACCCAGAAAACGCCTCGCTGCCTTTTTATCTGATGGTGTTGGAAACTGTGTGACGGCGGCAACTTTTTCGGGGTCTGGACGAACTCCTGCGTAACTGACGACATGATCAAGAAACTGCAGTTCCTCAAAGCAGAAGTGACATTTCTCCGGCTTAAGCGTCCAGCCTGCGGCGCGTATGGCCTGCAAGACCATTTGCAATCGTTCAAAGTGTTCGTCAAACGTTGTAGAAAACACAATGACGTCGTCAAGGTATACTAGGCAGGTTCTCCATTTAAGCCCAGAGAGAACGGTATCCATGAGACGCTGGAAAGTAGCAGGCGCGGAGCACAAGCCAAATAGTAAAACCTTAAATTCGTACAGTCCGTCTGGCATCACGAAAGCGGTTTTTTCACGATCCCTGGGGTCTACTTCAATTTGCCAATATCCGCTCTTCAAGTCCAGGGAAGAGAAGTAACGTGCGTTTTGAAGCCTGTCAATTGAATCATCTATGCGGGGAAGCGGGTACACGTCCTTTTTTGTAACCGGATTTAGCTTTCGATAGTCCACACAGAAACGCAGGCTGCCGTCCTTCTTTTTCACTAGAACAACAGGTGATGCCCAGGGGCTTTTTGACGGTTGAATGACGTCGTCTTCAAGCATTTTTGTTACCTGCTGTTCTATCGCTTCTCGTTCTTTTGAAGCCACATGGTACGGATTTTAATGGATTGGTCTAGCCGTGTCCTCTGTGATGCTTCGGTGCTTGGTCAAGGACGTCCGGCCAACTTTCGAGGTCGACGCAAAACAGTCGTAGAACTCGTCTAGCAGCACAAGCAGGCGTTCCCGCTGTTGCTGAGTTAAAGTAGGGCTGACGTCAAGGTTAGGTGCTAGGTCACGTGGGTCTTGTGCAGGTGTTGCTTCGAGTTCTGAAAAGCAGTCACAAACATCTGCGACCTCGTCGAAATGTGCCAACGTTGTGCCTTTTGGAAGGTGCCGTCGCTCGGAGGTGAAATTGGTCAACGGCAAGTTCGTTCGGCCATCGGTGACATTGACTATTCTTCGTGCTACGGAAATCTCGAGTGTGAAAAGCAGTGAGGTTAGTTGGTCAGTGACTCCTTCACCGTCGAATGGTACGTCACATGCTACTGAAACGAGGATACATGATCGAGGCGGCACGACTATATTGCGGTCTTTGAGACGAAAGGATTTGTGCTCTGGTGATGTAGGATCAGTCAGACGAGCACTCTCGTAAAATGAAACCACGCGGTCCGGGATGTTGATTATTGCGTCATGCTCCCTGAGAAAGTCCATTCCTATAATTAAATCTTTGCAGCACTCTGGGAGAACAATGAAAGTCGCGACGAAAGAAGAATCTCCTATGCTGATTCTTGCTGTGCATCTTTCAGTAGGGAGCAGCAATTGACCACCCGCTGTTCTTATATGTGGTCCTGTTCATGGCGTTTTTACTTTTTTAAGATGATCAGCCAGCTTCTGACTTATTATGGAAAAATCAGCACCCGTATCGACTCAGGCCGTCACTTGCTCTCCATCAATAATTACATTGAGGTCGGCGCTCACCATTTCGTCGTTGTTAATATTCGTCGGCGTCGAGTCGTTCTGTAGCGGCAGTACTGGGGACTTTTTATCGTCTTGTGGTCGGGCTGCGACCTTACCCCGAGAGGTTGCCGCCTTTAGTTTCCCCTGTAAGGGCTGGGCGACCTTGTTCCCCGAAGGTCAGCAAAAGTACGTCGATTCGGTGACGATGTCTGAGCAGGGGATGGAGAGCGTGACCTGTGGGCGGAACTGGGCTGGCGATTAGGAAGCGACTCGTAATAGGGAGACCACGTTGTTGAAGGTCCTCGAAAACCAGGGTCGTCATGGCGAACAATGTAGTTAGTCGTCGTTGGCACGACGACCGTCGTACCCTGGCCTAGACGGGCGAAGCGATGTGTCGCGGAACCAGCAATAGCGAGCTATATGGCCGGCACCACCACAGTTGAAGCAGAGAGGGCGCCAATCGACGGTGCGCCAAGCGTCCGTTCTGCGAAATTGTGGGCGTCTTATGTCCTCTCGTGGTGGTGAGTAAGGCGCGGCAAGTGGTGGCTGGTGGCATGGAGACATCGGAGACATGGGCCGACGTCTGAAAGCCTCCTGCAATGGTTGCGACGAAGGTGCGGCTGTAGGTGGCTGGTAGTATGATGTAATAGGCGGGACGGGTGGTGGACGGCGGACAGCGTCGGCGTAACTCAGTTGACGCTGATCGCGACCTTGATCAGCTGCTGAAAAAGCGTGCCTAACTTCTTCACGAACGACTGCGGCAACGGTGGTCACTGGTGTATCCACTGGGGGAGTCCAAAGTTTCTGAATTTCTTCTCGGACTATATCTCTGATCAGGTCACGTAGGGAGCCCTGATTGTCCAGAGTCACTGAAGCGGCGTTGATTGGGGTGGTAGTGGACGAGCGATCATATTGCCTCGCTCTTTGGTGCAGAGCACGCTAAATGGCAGTGGCTTCTCTTATAAAATCGGCCACGGTTGTTGGGGCATAGCGCACAAGTCCAGCGAATAGTTGTTCCTTCACGCCACGCATAAGGTAGCACAACTTCTTCTACTCGGACATGTTGGGATCAGCCCGACGACAGAGGCGCGTCACGTCTTCAGCAAACATTGACACAGTTTCGTTAGGTTTTAGAAGCCTTAACTCGAGCAACTGCTGAGCCCGCTCTCGACGGTCGACGCTAGCAAAGGTGTCAATCAGCTGCTGACGAAACTCATCCCATGTGGATATACGGCCTTCTCGATTCTCAAGCCACGTGTGAGCGCCGTCATCGAGAGTGAAGTACGTGCGGGCGAGCTTCTGTTGAGCATTCCCCTGATTGATGTCGGCAACGCGTTCGTAATGCTCAAGCTAATCTTCAACATCTTAATGTGGGGCACCACTGAAGCGATCAGGCACAAGCGGCTGAAGAAGTGTTACCTGGGCTGGATTGGAAACGGGGCTGCCTTGTATCCCATGGACCAACTGTGGCTGGCTAGCGGAGGCCATTGGTAGAGGTACGTAATGCCTGGTAGAATGTTCGTCGAAGGAGGTCAGCTCAGGAGATAGGCCTAGCAACCGCCGAATGAAGCGGTGCACTGGTGTCGTAACAGGTGGTTGCGTGTCGGGACTTGATGAACGGCTCCCAGATGGGGTGCTGAGCATCGGCAGGCTTGCAATCCAGCGCCTCCACCAGTGTCGCGGTTCAACGTAAGCAGTGCACCAAGACGTTGAGTCCGAGAACCAACGGCGTGTGTTTTTATGCAGGAGCCAAGAGCAGGCGAGCAAAACAAAAGCACGTCGTCTTCTTCAGTCCCCCTTTTCACGAGGCTGTTGGCGCGCACATCGTCTTCGTTCTTTGTTTCGGGCGCGGCAATACGTACATACATACATACATGCATACATACATACATACATACATACATACATACATACATACATACATACATACATACATACATACATACATACATACATACATACATACATACATACATACATACATACATACATACATACATACATACTAAGAGAGAAAGAGGCACGCACACACAATAGAACATCTTTAAGCACGTCCCGCGTGCTACAAATAACTGGGCTAATTCAAAGGACGTGGATTGGGAGGGATCCCTCTGACGGAAAGAGTGATTTTTCGTTCACGTTAATTTCTTTCAATTTTTAAGTGAGAATCATTACATTATAGTTGTGAAATCACAAATAATGCATTCTGTGCTTTCCTTGGCTCTATGGGCCTGCTGGTTTCATTACTAGTGCATAAAAGCAACACGAATACTCCAGTCTGAAATCTTTTGCTTGCTGTGCATTGAATTGAATATAAACCGAGGACTATAGCTGTGATGTGCCATAATATACTGAGAGCAAATAGTTTTAACTTTGGTTACATAGCGCTTGCTGCATATTTCAGAAATGCTGCGCGTTTTTTTCTAGCCCTTGTTCAAAATTTAAAAAAAAGTAAGATAAAGGACAAGAGAGAGCCTTAAAGGGGCTTTCGCCAGCAGAATTGATTGGACAGCCGGATGTCATGAATGGAATTGCTGCTTTTGCAAAGCTATAGTGTTCGAAGCAGTAGCGGCAGAATTGATGACACACCAGGCCGGCTTCTAAGAGAACCACTTCGAAGAAACTGCCGCAAAAACCAAACTCAACGAAAAGCCAGTTCTTGAACTCGGCCATTGGTTGCGCACGCTTCTGCTAGTACCGGATAAATTGAATTCTATTTCTTGACTAAGGTCGTTAAAAGCGCCGTAATTGTGGGCGCAATGGAACTAAACTACTCCACCGCCATGGTGCATTCTTCCAAACATTTTTTTTCCTTCTCGCTATTGTTGTGAGTGGTGCACATCGAATGAACAGGATCATTGCCTTCGATGTCCTTGAAGTGTTAAGCTTTCTTGTCGGCTATATAACGACCTCTCCACTAGGAGCCCATATGTCGCAAGTAAAACAAATGACAAATGTCTTAGCATTTGTTTCCTGCCATGTTTTGGCCAGAGAAGCAATTCTAAGAAACACGAAATGAACATTTAATCAAAGTCTATCCCGAAACAGTGCCGGAATAGTATGCGAGTACGGCAGAGGGCTTTTTTTTTTAGGGCGACGTTGCGAACGCGTATTGATTTTTTGTCAGCATCTCAAAATGGCTTTCACCTCGTAGCCGTGCCCGTATGTGATGGGTACTACTCCCGCTTCTGCTTGATTTTGCATTTGAAATTTTATTCCGCAATAAGAATAACTTACGAGAATGGCAGGTAAAAGCTGCAAAACAATTCTTATTGTTTTATTTTTGCGCGCAACTGAACAAAGGCCTTATTTTTGTTTCACGTCACGTTAGTATATTATCATTATTATTATTATTATTATTATTATTATTACTATTATTATTATTATTATTATTAATATTATTATTATTATTATTATTATTATTATTCATAAAGCGCTCGTTTGACTTAGCCATCGTCATGGCTGTTTGTCCTAATCTTTGAAATGCACGTTTTTTTAAACATAGATTGTTGCCATGATTGCCCATTTACAACCTTTCGCTACGCTACCTGCAAAGACAATGACATTTTGTACGTGTGTGCATTAAATGCCTTCGTTTATAGCGCCAGGTAACGGCTTTCGTTTAGTGCGCACCGTAGACAGACACACTGATAAAGATGAGGAACAACAAGACTAACCAGCGGATATCTACAAGTGGCCACCATGTACTCGGAAAAGAGTAAGGGGTCACAAAGCAACTAATGAGAAGACGTCAACGAAAACAAACAGGCTTCGATGTGCACTCAACAAAGATGACTGGAACGTGAAAACCATTATCGTCTTCACAATCTTTGCATTGATCCTCCACTTCCACTCCCCTCCTAAATACGTCTGCACTGCCTCGAGGATCGGAGTTACTTCGCCTGGTTTCGCACTGCCTTCGTGATCGGCCCAGCATTGACCAAGCTACGATGTCGTTCGATGACCTCATAATGTGATGTCTCGTCAAGCGATGTCACAAACAACATAGTGACGTTACCAAAATTGGCGGCCGGTTCCGTCATGATGACGTCATGTCGATGTGAATCACGTGACGACGTCACCACATGACGTCAGGTGGTGACGCCATCACAATCACGTTGTCACGTCACAACACCACGTGGCGTCACAAAAAAATCATACGTTATATCAACACTCTTGTTCACGGAGCCGACGCGGGACGTCGGAGAATTTCCACGTCTGATGGGACATCAAAAGTATTCGTCTTAATGTTGATGTATTTACATCACAAAACCACTATCCGAAAGCAACAGACAAACATATTTAGTGCCCATCACCACGTGCCTTTTATTCCCGGTTGTCCCAGGAAACGAGTCCCAGGAAACGATAGCGATTCAGTTATAATTCTGTCCTCATTTATATGCGCACTACTACATCCTTACGCAATGCTCTCGTGCCTTTAAGGTACTTGAATAAATAAATCTCTGACCAGTAGCAGAAACGGCTTTGCTGGAAGGAGGGCTAACAGAAAATGAAGCTTGTGCCACAGAATGACTCCTTGTAGTTCGCACGATGTCATGCGCAAGTGATAACGACCCCAGAGGCAACCGACTCCCATTCCTCGCTCTGTTTTGTCATTTCGGTAACAACCACAACCTACGTCTACGTCCTCTGAAACACTTTTCTGGGGGAATCCAAGTTTGCGCGGCTAGAATCTCTCGTGCAGCTTTGAGCAAGCGGCACACGCTTTGGTTCAAAAAGTTTTTTTTTCATTTGTATTTTGAGTCATTCTGTCTTGCTTCTCGCAACTGCATGCCGCATATCCATGAAGTGTGGAACCTGGCGACGCTGCGATGGAAAAAATGCATGCCTCCCATTCTCTTTTGTCAACGAAGGATTGAACGAAAAAGTAGTTTCGAAGGAGGCTGCACCATCTCGCACTCACAACTCCTTTTCCGCAACGTCGCTGAAGCTTATGGTACACTTTCTGCACGAATATTTCGCTCTGTGCTGCTGTCCCTCTTTCGGGTCACACACGCAGCTATCCCTACTTCGCTGAGGTTTCTTGTTTGTTTGTTTTTGTCGTTTCACCATGATGTGCATCTGCGCTAACATTTTCAGTGATTCAAGTTTTACAAAAGCTTTCCTCTTACTTCCCACATGATCCCATTTGGGCTGCGGTGCTTGTAAATTTGCTTAGCATTTATACATTTTTCTTATTTTCACTTTTACGTCTTGTTTATCTAACACTTTGTCATCCTTTGATTTGTATGGTACACATCTCTATTTCCACTGTTCAGCGTCCCCTTTTCTTTTGTGTTTTTTTCAGAAATTTGTTTATTAATAGTTAACGAGCCTTTCCTAGGTTTCTGGGGAGTGGTTGACTTACAAGGTTAACAGTTTTCGAAGATTTCCCAGGCAAACATAATAAAATATTACTGTGCAAGTATGTATTTTTTGTATATGTAATAACTCGTTTGCTATTTATTAAATAATTGACGTAGCAAGTGACACATTCAGTTAATTACACTGTGTAACAACACTCGAAAAAAAGTGAGCGCTACATTGATTGTCGCACTAACACTGCATTTTCATCTTTTCTTGTCTCACGGGGAGAAAAAGCACGTTTTCTGTGTTGCATTCTCTCCTTTCCGTGCCCTCTGAGAAAAGAAAGAGAAGCTGCACAGAACCTAACTCTGAAAGTTGAAGCGATTTTCGTTTTCCTTGAAAGGTTCGCGACGTAATTTCTTCAAAACAACGTGACCCAAAGATAGGATCGAAAGGCGAACTGAATGGGGAGTTCCCGCGTAAATATTGTAAACAAAAAACGCTCAGCACGCTATCTTTTTTTTTTTTTGCGCCCAAGTAGGTAGACACGTCTCTCGAAGCAGAGCAGGGTCGTCTTTGACGGATGAGAAAATGTCAGGGTTCTGGGTAGATCTCTCCGGAGAGATTGGCTTATGCGTGGTGTGTGCTTCCCTCATTCTTTCCCGAAAAAGCCACGTGGTGCGCCCTCGTCGATCAATGCTGAGCTGTTTGAGGCAGACTCTCCGCACTTCTCATACCCTTTGTTCGAGCGACGTCGTTGTCTTGAATACAACGCCGGAACAGATTTTTGCGTGCAATACGAAAAAAAAAGGTGTCTGCGGTGCTGTGAAGTTCTTCGACTTCTTGGAATTCGCATTTTCTCCGTTTTCTTTCGGATTCTGTTTTTATCTATCGTCTCGCGCTTCCCATTTTCAGAGATCACGACATTTCTTTCTGGTTAGAGAGAGAGAAAGCATAACGAATTCATACAGAACAGACGCTTCCTTTTCGCAAACAACGTATATTTTCGTGTTTTATATTTTAATTTCGTGCTTTTTAGTAAAAGCACTTTCCTCGGTAGCACTTTTTATTTCCCAGGTGTTATTTTTTTCTCATAAGCCCAACTCACGTGAATCCATAAGTTTGCCTGAGGTCTACCTTAGTGTAATAATAATCGTGAATGCCTGCTGTTATCGTAATGCATGACCAAAACCGTGTGGTGTGGAAAGCGGGCAGCCCAACTTAGTTTTCGAGACTATAGTTCATCAGAGTCTTATGGGTCTTTTACACATGGGACACTTATAGACAAAATAAAACATGCATACCGAAGTGCGAAACGCGGAAACGAAAAGGTGCTGGTCTCACTACAATGTTGAATTGCAACGACATCGTGAAACATATGCATTCTCATAATTTTATTCCTTCAATATAAAGACTTTGCACTTCACTTGAAACCAACTTCATGATGGGAAGTACCCTAATAAATCTAAGCATAGTGGTTTAATAAACTCGACCGCCATCCAGACGTGCCGGCGGGTATTACAGACGAGTGAGCTTCAGAACATCTTAGATTTCACGTGCAACTTCATTGACATTTCCCACGCACCTCTGCTTTAAAACCCGGATTTATTTGTTTTATTTTTTTGCGCACTTTCTTTTCCAACTCTCTGAAATATCAGGAAACACCAACCTCATAACACATTCAAATTTTCTAACATTTCTACATCGTGGCAAATAGTTGCTCTTATTACTAAAATAATAAGGTAATATTTATTACTGTAACATTAAAAAAACGCTTTGCAGGAAATTACGAGTATTACAAAAAAAAATCACGGTATATATACGCAGACACATGTGTATAAAGTGGCATGAATAGCAATTTGAGTGTTTCGTTTTCACGGCGTATGTGGACCTGCTCTGTTAAGCACCAAAAACGCTCGTGGTGTTCTTTGTTATTATTTCTTCGTTTCTTTTCTTGCACCGCTTATATTTCAAACACTGAGTACCAAAAACAGCCCAACACAGTACACAGCTAACTCAGAATACAGCGGCATAAGCGCTGGAAGCGACCACTGTATGTTTTCATTTACCACCAGGAACACTCGCTGCTAGGAAGATGGTTATTACGCTATACATCTGGAGAGACCTATTGCAGTACCTGAAGTTCTACTCGAGTCTTCCCTCGTCTCTACTGGTGTTTTATACGCATATATTTTTTATACAGATGTACGTTCACTTTTCACTACCACTCAGTGTGTTCGTGCGTGTTAGCATGCGCTTGTGTGCGAACTTGTGCTTGTGCGCGTCGTGTACTTTTGCTTTTTTCTTACGGCTACTTTGATCTCTTGATAATTTGATCTATTGATAACAAATGGAGTGACAGTCATGCCTATTTTATATTCCAAATATCTAACGTTACACTATGTGGATACGACAAGCATATGGCTAGCACTTTAATTTGCTCGAAGCAAATGAACATTGACAGCCGTCATAAAATTCTTCCCGCTCCCACTCTCAGCAGAGATGGTCCTTTTTCCATTCAGACGTTCCTTTATTTCACATCCCCTGTTTTTCTTTGCAGCGTAAGGAAATAACTGTGGCGCGCTCGTTGTACAGTGCAAGTAGTAACCTTTCATTTTCTGCTCGCCTTCTAAAGTGGTGCTCCAGTGTGTTCTGCGCGCATTAATTCCCAATAAATGAGCACATCTATTCTTCACAACGAGAGTCATGGGGTGTGCACGAAGAGCCTTTGTCATCTCACTGAAGGTGGTCGTCTGTTTGAATAACGATTTGAAATGAGCAGACGTTACCTTGCCGGTGCCACAAATGTATTTGATCTTGAACGCAGGCCCTTTCGCTAAGGTCTTTGTCTGTGAGCGTTAAGGTGATGATTGATGATTGATATGTGGGGTTTAACGTCCCAAAACCACCATTTGATTATGAGAGACGCCGTAGTGGAGGACTCCGGAAATTTTGACCACCTGGGGTTCTTTAACGTGCACCCAAATCTGCGTACACAGGCCTACAACATTTCCGCCTCCATCGGAAATGCTGCCGCCGCAGCCGGGAATCGAACCCGCGACCTGCGGGTCAGCAGCTGAGTACCTTAGCCACTAGACCACCGCGGCGGGGCGAGCGTTAAGGTGGCACTCGCGAGAAGTCGTGCACGATTCCGGTTTTGAATGAAAAATAACACTGATAAAAAAACTGACACACCACGGCATCGTATGTAGTGCTGCGATACCACGCAAACGGTCTGGGTTTGATCCTCATTTGGACCCAGAGTTTTATTTGCATCTTTCTCGGTTTTTCAGTCACGGACAAGATTATTTCTCGTTCTCAACTAGTGGCGCCAAAGCTGAGGCCAACGGCGGAATTTCAGCGCAGCAAGCTCTTTGACGCTATGGTGTTAAAACGCACACATGTGCACACACACACACACACGCACACACACACACACACACACACACACACACGCACACACACACACACACACACACACACACACACACACACGATTTGTTTTGTGCATTCATTCATCGAAAATTATCGGCAACAAGCACAAGACCGATTTCACTGGCGGAAATGGGAGAGGCCTTTGTCCTGCAGTGGACGTAGTCAGGATGAGAATGATGATGATAATGATGACGATGATTTTGATGATCGAAAATATCTCCGTTTGATGATGAAATGTTGTTCCGAAAATATTACTTAGATTGAGGTTCTTGTTAAAGAACCGCATGAAGTCGAAATTTCCGGAGCGCTCCACTACTGCGCCTTTCATAATCATGCGTGGTTTTAGGACGTTAAACCCCAGATAATAATAAATATGAAGCATTTCTTAGCAAACTTTGACGACTTTGAGCGTATCTATCTATCTATCTATCTATCTATCTATCTATCTATCTATCTATCTATCTATCTATCTATCTATCTATCTATCTATCTATCTATCTATCTATCTATCTATCTATCTATCTATCTATCTATCTATCTATCTATCTATCTATCTATCTATCTATCTATCTATCTATCTATCTATCTATCTATCTATCTATCTATCTATCTATCAGCTTACGTATGGGTGCTCTCGTGGTCAGCCTCTTAACTTGGCGTGAACCAAAATTAGAATAGGAGGGTAAGATGGTTTGACGATCATGGCACGCTGGTCAATACATGATTAATCTCACAATCCAGTCGCGTACGTCGTCAAACACCTTCCTTCACACAGCGGCACATACACATGGGCGGCCCCGTCGCGGTGGTCTAGTGGCTAAGGTACTGGGCTGCTGACACGCAGGTCGCGGGTTCGAATCCCGACTGCGCCAGCTGCATTTCGATGGAAGTGGCAATGTTGTAGGCCCGTGTGCTAAGATTTGGGTGCACGTTAAAGATCCCCAGGTGTTAGAAATTCCCGGAACCCTCCACTACAGCGTCTCTTATAATCATATCATGGTTTTGGGATGTTAAACCCCACAAATCATCATCATACACGTGGGTGGGTATTTGCCGCAGGTATGCAAGTATGTGCCACAGGTGATTGTCACTTAGTATCTACCTAGAACGATGAGAACACACATGGGCGATTTCAACGCGTAAGCGTTAAAAAATACCCGACATTGGTAGCGCCGACCAACGATCACATAGAATAAATGTCAGTGTTAAGGAAAACCTGAAATAGGCGGCGTTCGAACATTTTACCGGTGGCAGTCGAACATTTTACCGCAGAGCTAGGCCAGGTTTTTGAACTACTTTTCAAATAGACGCTAATCTTCGTAAAAGGTCCATAGTAGATGCAGTGATGCCTACCTAATTTTATAAAAGTTACATATGCACCCCTTTAATACAGCCGTCACGACGGGTTAACGTCAATTGTGGTTAGGTGCAGTGCACTGAAGTTGATTTATGTAGCAGTGTCCAAAGCCAGCATCTTCGCGAGCATGACTGCTTCATATCAGCTTCTGGTGTTGCTACTACGCATGTTCCAGTTGGCATCATTGCGCAAGTGCAAAAACCTGGTTATCTAAACATCTGCAACTGTTCAGCATTTGTCTGTGCGTGCAACATTTGTACATATACTTAGAGTCATTTCATGACGTGTCGCTCAATAAAAAAACTGCAACTAGGTCACCTTCCCTCCGCATGCTTCGCATAACGCCGATTCCCACGCACGTGGGTTCTACCGAATCTCTTTATGATTAAAATTGTAATCTCCTCTAACCATTACGTCAGTCTGTATTCATTTCTAAAATTTGATTGTGCCAGCTACCTCAGCCTAAATAATTTCTTGGTAGCTTTTATTTAAAAAATGGTAGCAAGTGATGGCTTCAGCGGAAACGTTATTCTAGAAGCATATAGTCATAAAACAAGTAAAAACGGAAAGCTAATATAAGTACCAGCAGTAAAAGCGGAGCCGCCAGGCGAAGCAGATATTCGGGTCAGTTTTATATTGTGGTGGACACAACGATGCACTGTCCGTGAAATGAGAGGCTTCGCTTGACCGACAGGAATACAGAACACCGATGGCGCCACCTTCAGAACTTCGAGACGATGAAAATAACAAGAGCGGCTTGAAAAATAGTGATCAGCATTTCGCCCGAGGTGGTTTGAGCATCTTTAGCCAGGTAGATTAACGCGTTTACAGAGCGTTGACTCGCGGCGGGAAAAACTAGGCCATGGACTGATTGGTTGGACATGATCAATGTTTCTTGTATACACTTCACCAAAAAAAAAGAAGGACCAAAGATAACCACGAAAGATGTGCAAAACACATCGTCACTGTCTTCAATTCATTTTTCGTAAAGATTGCTCAAGGAAAGTTGATCGTAGCGGAAAGCTCGAACGCCTCGAGGCAGCCTTGTATTTTTGCAGAAAGCGTAAAACTAAACTTGAAAAAAAAAGACAGGAACAAAAAAATGGGTCGCTGTTGGCGAGAAAACAGAAGCACAGAAAAAGTTTTGTCACTGAGGTCACGAACGCGTGACAGAAAATTGGTTTATAAATAACTAAAGGAGATCCAATGCACACTCTCGAAATATACAATTCACTAAGCCCCTTAGTATCTTCATTTGTCACCCAATATTCACTTGCGCGATGCGTGACGTGATTTATGAGCGCATTTTGGACAGTCATCATGTAACGGACAGTCATCGTGTTTTTCAAATATGCCGGCTATCATTTGTTGACTATCACTTCTGACCAAACTCTCCTCGTAGGTTTTTCATGCATATGTAAGCTAAATACGACAAGTAGAAACCTGAATTCAAAAGAAGAGACGGGAAGTTGAAACCGGACGTGAACTGAGCGTAACACCTGATTCGCATACTGTAAGACACAAGGCCGAGTAGTGCAATACCCCTGTCACTCGTGGCAACTTAAGTGCACTTTGAGCGAGTGTACTTACGCTCACAAAGTGTCAGTTTAGCGGTTCGCTGCTACACGAGAAAGCGAAGTGTACTTTGGAAGTGATGACAGTGGCAGTTGTTGGGTTCGTAGAACAATCTATAATTGTTATTTTTTGCGCCCGTGTCGCATCGTTGCACCACGTTGTCTTCGTTGAAGTAGAACCAGTGACACAGGCCATCGTAAACGACTAGAGAACGACTCGCCTATATGTGCAAGTGTGCCAGGAAGTAAACAACGCGACGGACGTAGCCATTGCGCAGCATGTGCTGCCGCATTCCCCTAGCGGACGTGGCCGCAAACTGGTCGAAGTTGGGAGAGAGAGAGAGAGAGAGAGAGATAAAACATTTATTGAAAGAAGCTTGTGAGTGAAGATGGGAGGGTCCCTTATTCCAGGAACCCTCTGGCTTGGACAGCCCGCCGAGCTCGAACGACGAGTTGACACTGCTCGACCAGGTCCGGCTGGGAGATCGCCGCCTCCCACGCTTCCCTGAGGAGGTCTTGGTCCGCATCTGGTACTGCTGCTCGTAGTCTTGGGACGCTTACTTTGCACTGCAGTAGGAGATGCGCCAGAGTGTCTGCCACATTGCAGTCAGGGCAGATGTAGCTGTGCAACGTTGGCCTCATATGGTGCAATAGTACGCCGTGTGTGAACGTGTTGCTTTGAAGACGCCTATAATCAGTCCCTTCGTCTCTTGTGAGTTTTGGATGTGGCGGATGGTATAACCTGCGTTCCAGCCGATAATGTTGCAGTAATGCATGGTACGTTAGTGGTATGGCTTCTCTTGTCTCTGATTCTGTTGTTGAG
This sequence comes from Rhipicephalus annulatus, assembly GCA_013436015.1. Classification (NCBI taxonomy): domain Eukaryota; kingdom Metazoa; phylum Arthropoda; class Arachnida; order Ixodida; family Ixodidae; genus Rhipicephalus; species Rhipicephalus annulatus. Next base: position 164,906 of record WOVY01010601.1, on the reverse strand, counting down.
TGGGAGGTGCCTAGGATCTTGTATGGGAATGCCCGGTTGACGCATTCGCGGGCTGCGGTGTGTGCCGTTTCATTTCCCTCGAGACCTTCATGACCCGGAATCCACACGATGCATGTGTAGGGACGAGGATTGTCCATGCGCTTTAGTAGCCTAATCGCCACCGTGGAGACCCTGCCTTTCAGGTAGTTCCGTGCCGCTGTTTGTGAGTCGGTAAAGACCACGATGGGATCCTCACTCGTCTGGGTGGCGAGTGCTATAGCAGCCTCTTCAGCTGTTTCCAGACATTTGGCGAGGATAGTCGCCGATGCCAGTACCGCGCCCTTCTAATCTGCGACGGTAATCGCGAAGGCATTACGTCTCGGATATTTGGCTGCGTCCACGTATCGCGCCTGTGGGTCATTGCCATGTTTTTTTCCGGATCATGTTAACCCTGGCGAGCCGCCTTTCTCGGTGATGTTGAGGATGCATGTTCCGAGGGATCTGCTGAATTTCAAGGCTTTCTCGCAGCTGTGACGGTATTTTGCCTTTGCGTTCTTCGTTGGGTACCCTAGGGTGGTCTGGTATCCTGTGCGTCGAAGGACGGCTTGCCCTGTGAGTGACAGCTTGAGTCTCTCGACCTGGTTGATGAGGTGTGCTTCGGTGAGTTCTTTCCACGTATTATGAACTTCCATGCGAAGCAGTGGAGGCGGCTGGCGGCAGTCCTAGGGCAAGCTTTGTAGCCTTTCGTATCAGCAGATTAAGTTTTTGTTTCTCCGCTGTCTTCAGGTTGAGGTGGGGAGTTCCGTACGTTATGCGGCTGTAAAGGAGAGCTTGTTCCATATTTAGGGTGTCGTGCTCTTTGAAGCCACTGCGGCGATTAGCCACCCTTCGGATTAGGTGGGTGAGCTGTGTCACTGTGTTCTGCAGCCGGGGTAGGGCAGCGAAGCCAGACCCATCTTTATGTATGTGTAGTCCAAGGACTCGAAGCGTGTCAACTTGTGGTATCTGGACTCCCTTTAGAAAGACTTGTGGGTCAGGAGTGTCGTAGCTTGGTGGTCTACCCCGGGTGCGTGCCGCAAGTACTAACAGTGCCGACTTTTCCGGAGCACATTGGAGGCCACAGGTCCTGAGATATCCTTCAGTGATGTTAACCGCCTCTTGAAGTCGGACCTCCTGTTCACCCGTGCTTGAACCTCTTGTCCACATAGTGATATCATCGGCGTATAACGCGTGATGTATCCCAGGGACAGCGTCCAAGAGACGTGGGAGCTTAAGGAGGGCCAAGTTGAAAAGCACTGGTGATATCACTGAGCCCTGCGGCGTGCCTTTGTTAGGGAGTTAAAAAAGCTCGCTCCTGATATTGGCAATCCCTACAGTGGCAGTGCGGTTGGTGAGGAAAGCCAGCATATAGGCGTATGTCTTGGCACCGCAGCCGACATCTTCCAAGCTACGCAGAATGGCTTAGTGGCTCACATTGTCAAATGCGCCCTTTACGTCCAAAGCTAGAACAGATGACTTACTGTGCTTGCTCAAGCGGAGAAGAATATCTTCCTTTATCTGCAAGAGGACGTCTTGTGTTCTGAGCATTTGGCGGAAGCCGAACATGGTGTTCGGATAGTGACCATTGTCTTCGAGATGTGTGGTGAGCCGCTCGTTTACCATGTGCTCAAAGAGTTTCCCAGCGCAAGATGTAAGGGAAATGGGACGAAGATTCGCAATCGAGATTGGCTTGTTTGCCTTGGGTACCATGATCACCTCTGAGTGCTTCCAGGCTTGTGGTAGCTCGCCCTTCCTCCAGCAGTCGTTATAGTGCCGAAGGAGCGCCGTCAACGCCCGGGGCGGTAGCTGTCGTAGGTGCTTATTGGTCACTCCGTCTTTTCCCGGGCTCGTGTTGCGCGTAAGCTTAGCAAGGGCCGCGTGTAGCTCTGCCAGCGTGAAAGGCTGGTCTAGTGCTTCGTTCGGTGCTCCTCGGTACTCCCTGGGCGTCGAATTGTTGATGGAGGTAGCTTGCTGGTTAACCGAGCCACAAAGTTTTGCTTGAAGTTCTTGGAGTAACTGGTGCTCTGTGCCCTCATAGTAGTGTATGAGCCGCTGAATTGTATTTCTTTGATTAGTTTTGGTGTGGGTGTCGTCAATCAGGGCTCAAAGAATGCGCCAAGTCTTCTTTGTGCTCAATGTTCCTTGAAGTTTGTCGCAGAAGGACCGCCAGTTCTGTCTCGCAAGGTTTTCGGCGTATTCCTGTGCCTGTCTAGTGAGTACGGCGATGCGGCGCTTAAGCTTGCGGTTGAGCTTTTGCCGTTGCCATCGTTTAATAAGCGATCTTCGAGCTTCCCATAGGTGAAGGAGATGATTATCGACTGCCGGATAGTCCTCGTTCAAGTGTATCGTTTTGGTATGTCCGTCAGCAACACTTACAATACTGTTTAACCAGGCTTCAATGTCTTCGATAGTCGAATCATCATCAAGCTCATTCCTGTTGGCGGTCCAGTCCGTGAGCCGAGCTTTTCCTGTCTTGAGCCAGCGGTGAGCCTGTTCGACCTCTATTTGAATTATGTGATGGTCACTCCCTAGAGTGTCTGGTAGCCTTGTCCACGTTGCGTTGTGCCCGTCTCTAGTGAACGTGAGATCAGGATTAGTATCCCTCAAGACGCTGTTGCCAACTCGGGTTGGATGGAGCAAGTCATTCCACAGCGTCAGACCGTGTTGCTGCGCAGCGTCGTGAACACGCGCCCCCTTCTTGGTGGTGCTGTGATAGCCCCAGGCCGCGTGTGGGGCATTGAAGTCCCCAACTATGACGAGTCGGTTGCCGTTAACCATTTTACGGAGCTCGTGGACGAAGTGGTCGTATTGGTGTAACTGCTCCCGCGGAGGGCTGTAAAGGTTGGCCAGGTATAAGCTTTGTTGAGTCTTCCGAGTGGGGATTATCTCCACGATGGTGTGTTCGATGCCAATGTCTTCAATTTCATGAGCCTGTGCGGTTAGAGTCTTCTTGACTAGAATTCCGGTGCGGGGTGAGCATGTGAGAGTGGTGTAGCCAGGGAGCTTGATTTTTTCTGTGTGGGTTTCCTGCAACGCGATCATATCTGGATTATTTGTTTTAACATATTCTTGCAAGTTTGCAGAACGAAGTCTGTAGGATCTGCAATTCCAGTGCCAAATTCGAAGAGTGGGGAGTGGCTCAGACTGTCTATGTGTGGGAGCTGCCATTCTGGCAGTTGATTCCCTCCTGGTGCCGGTCGTTTGGTGCTGTAGATCGAATTTCCGCTGCAGTTTTATCCCCTAAAGTTTTTCGCTCTTTCCGCTTGGTCCCTGATTGCTCCACCAGCTGCTCATGGGTAACGAAATTTTTGTATGCATATGTTATGAAGTTATGCTGTTGTGCCATGAAGCCATCAAGGTTGGCGTCGAGCGTGCTTACAGTACGGGTCAGTGGGTCTACCTTTTCCATAATTTTAGTAACCACTTTCTCTATGGTTGTGTCTATGGATGCGAGGAGTTTCGCAGTGAGGGCTTTCTCGAAAGCTTCAAGGCGTCGTTCGACGAGGTCGAGCATCTTCGCTTTATGTGCTTGCAGCCTTTCTTCTACCCGCTTCATTATTCTGGCTTCCGTCTGTTTTAGTATGCTGTCGTCAAGTTCGAGTGTGCTACACTCGGCTGGTGGGCGTTGTTGTACTCTCCGTTGTAGATCTTGGACTTTATTTTCTAGATCCCGGATGGTCGCTGTCTGAGCAGGCGAGATGGTCGAGGCACTTGTAGTATTTAGAGAACAGGGCCCGTCACTACCGGTCACCGCGGCGGCGTAACTGATTCCCCTAACGGAGCGAGACCGTGATGGCGTGCGGGATCCAGAGCGACCTTTTTTCTTAGAGCAAAACCGACTTCGGTCAAATTTGGGGGGAAAAGAGGGGGCCCGTGAAATTTCTGGTGTGATAACTGACCCGGGTAAATCATTGGTGCAAGCAATCCAGTGATTCTCACGGGCGCGGGCGTTATTGAGCTGGTTGCGTCTTACTCGATAAGGATGGAGGTTGCTGCGGAGTTTCTTCTTGCATTCCTTTCCAGCAGTCTCATGGTCTTCTCCGCAGATCTTGCACATCGGTTGGTAGTCATGTGGTTCTGTGTCCTTGTCGTGGCCGGATTTGTAGCAGAAGTTCGCTTTCGGCTGAGGACAGATGTCTTGTCGGTGACCTAGGGCGCCACAGGTTCGGCAATATTGGATGGACTTCCGGTATGGTTTGCATCGGTAGTCTCCACTGAGGTACGTCACGTAAAAAGGAACGTGCTGCCCGTCGAAAGTGATAGCTGCAGCTGTGGAAGATCCCAGCATGCGCGCGCCAAAGACGTGGTATCTTGGGTCTACGCGAAGTCCTGCAAAAATCTCAGTGGGGCTTGTTCCTGGTTCGAGGCCGTAGATCACTCCGCGGCACACATCATCGGGGTGTCGAATGTGCGGATTCACTTGATATATTACTCCACCGAGCTGTATAGCATTTATACTTTGCAGTTTGGAAGCTCGTTCAGTATTTGCTGTGCTTGCGATGCTCACATTCTCTACTTTTTGCACCTGCACTCGCACATGGTCATAGAAGTCCTGCTGGGCCAAGCCACTGGATCTTCCGATGGCATGTGTAACCTCGATGAGTGCTCATTTTGAAAGATCTAGTCCTGGTTGAGGGCGGAATACAATTTTGAAGTCATCAGTAGGGAATGGCCGCATCCTAGTGCTGCGTTGACGTTGAGGTTGAGATTCGGCATCTGGCTTCACATGTTGCGTAGCTCATTCTTCGGCTGACTATTCTTCTTTGGCTGACCTGCCTTTACGGCCAGCTTGAAGCCACTCAATGTGGGCTTTGCCTGTCGTTTTGCCGCTATTTTCATCAAACGTTCATTGTGATGCCGTTCTTGAGCTACCTTCCGTGTTGTCCACTTGCATTGTACTCGGGTTTTCTTGACGTGGGTTAGACGTCTGCGTTTCCATAAGAGCGCTAGCTCTTTACCTCAGACGCTGCGTCTCTGTGTTGCGCGAGCAGCGTGCTCGTGCACCTACGAGACGCTGGCGTCCAGCTCGTTTCGCAGGCCCGTCCTCGTGCCACAGCGGCGTTCGCGTGCAGCGCGTCCTCTGAATTCCTTGGTGCGTCCCAGCGAGCAGGCACAATATGTTTAGAGTTCAATATCTAGTAAAAAAAGTACACTCACTGCGATGAGTCTGGTGTCAAATGATGCCTTGCAACGTGAGGAATCCCAGGTCACTAAACCCGAGCAGTGTCCAGGCCAGGTTGCACAGAAAATCGGTCGAAGTTGAGAGCTGCAAAGATTTTTTTTATTTATGACTTCTTTTAATACACATCTGATTCTGTTGTAAGGAAAACAATAGTTTAAAACGAGCATGAGTGCCGCTTTAGGCAAAAGCTTATTCTGTGCAAGCCACTGGTACTGAAGCCACACAATTTGTCGCAGCGAATTGAGGTGTGGGAACGCACTTGCCGGCAAGTGTACTTTGCAGCGAGTCACACTAAACTTTCTCTTGTGACGGCGCGCAAATGACACTCACGTTTAAGTGTACTCGCTCAAAGTGCTTTTAAGTTGCCACGTGTGACAGGGGTATAAGTTGCATAATTGAAGCCAGGTTTTGTATAACGTTTCTCCTTTCCATATTTTAAAAAGCGCAGCAGCGGAACCTCCTACTGACGTCACATGCCATAAATCCGCTTAGCCTTAGCGTAAACGTCGCGTGTGACGTCACTGCTTGAGCAGCATTTCACCGTCGCTTCTGGTTTCAGCAGCAGTGATGCTGGCAAATACATGAGAAACGCGAAATGGCAAAGCGTAAGCTACTGCCTTCCCACCCCCCCAACCCCAGGGACACGGAGTTGGGGTGTGGGGCCCACACTGGAAATCAGGCAGTACTTTTTCATTGCATTCAAATTACGGGGCTTTACGACGTCAAATATTATCAAGGTAAAAAAAAACCACCAAGCGCCCCTGTCGACCCGATAAAATTGCTATCGGCCCGATAGAAATAGCTATCGGTTTGCCAATAAAAGTCTTCTCTCCGATAAAGGCGCTGTTGGCGTGACTGTGAGTACAGCTATCGGAACGATAAAGGTTATTTGTCGAACCGAACATAGAAGTTCGTGACGCTTCTGCTCACGCCACGTGACTTCCACGTCTGACGGTGACTGGAAGTTCCGCCTTTGCGCTTTTTGCATGTAAGCAGGCGATAGAGTTAGGTTTACGGGGTGTTCTGCAGCCCAAAACCACGATATCACTTTGAGATACACTGTATTGGGAGACTCCGGTAATCTTGACTATCTGGTGCTCTTCAACGTGAGCCTAAATCATAAGTATGCGGGCCTCCAGCCATTTTCTTCAATCAGAATGCGGCTGCCATGACCGGGATACGATCTCGTGACCTTCGGGTCACCAATGGAGTACCATAACCAATAAACCACTTTGTGGGTTTGTGTTAGGCTTACGGGCACCTTTCTTTTGATATTATTATGTTTTTTAGTCTAGCCTATCTGGTTAGACAGAAATACGAGCAACCAACGTAAGAGAAACCAGATGTGGCTCCATTGTTTCGAAGAGAGCAGAGTTTCGCAAAAGGCTTCGGGGCTAACTCTTGCTCTTTTCCCCCTATTTTGCGAGCGTGTTTCTTTCACAGGTAAACACACAAAGAAATAAAAACGGATTTCTCTTCTGGGTACTTTCCCGCCACCTCCTCTCTCACTCGCCCAATCGTCTTCTCGATCGGCAGCATTGCCTTTACTCTCCTCACTCGGCGGCTGCGACGAAATCGATCTGGAGAAAGTTTACGGCCACCATTTCGGCGTGTCATTTTTCGCATGTACGCACCACTGTTACGGTGTGCGTTCGTTTTCGATTACGAAAAGCCCGATCTGCAGATAAATTCGTTCTGGCTTTGAAGTTGAGTCGAGCGTGGTCTGGAAACGAAAGTCGAAGGGTGAATGAAAAGAAAAATTCAGTTTCGGAGTTCTCGCCTAACTTTCTCGCGTTCATAAATTTTAATTCGGCAGAACGCATCAAACATGACGGTGACTTTTGCGTCTCTGCGTTTGTTGCGTGAAGTTCGGGGAAAAATTGTAGCGTCGCAACTGCATCGTCTGGGAGTTCGGTTGGAAAGATGCAGTCGACCGAGATATTCTATCTACTCACGAGTCGAAAAGTTAAAGTGCAGGGTGACTAACCGGTTTTTTTTGACCATGTTTTGAGTGTTGTCTTCTGGAATTTCATTGCTTTTAGCAGAAATTATAAGTTATCTATTGATCAAGTGATGATATGTTTGAGGCGATATTAATTATGTTGTCGGTAACAGATATTTTCTTTTTCGTTATAAAAAGAAGAATATATAGGAAGAGAAAGGCAAGGAGGTTAGCCAGTCCATGATAGCCGTTTAGCTGCCCTGCATGGGGAAATGGTATAGGGTAGATAGAAACAGAGCTATATGTGTTCCTAATAAAATATATAGCATGGACGTACGAGTTAGAACAGGAGCCCCAGGATGTCATCACATAGCAATGTTTAGCAACTGTTCGAACATCTTAAGGAAGATTTAGTGCCACCAGTTTGCGATAAACAAACGGAGTTCTGTACTTGTTGTAAACTTTGGTACTCCATCTACAGTGTTAGAGCGGTGCACACAAACTATGTAGAAATGTTCGAAGCAAACGGTGTGACTGGTCCCTTAATAATATTGTCAAAGGACGAGCGACAGAGACTTCTTCAGCTGCTAGCCGAATTCCGCGACTGCTTTTCAACGACATCACGAGTTGGTCGAACACCTTTGACAAAGCACCGAATAATCACCGAGGACACGGTGAGACCTATCCACCAGAACCCTTATCGTGTAGCTTCAAAGGAACGCGAAGCCATACAACAACAAGTCGTGAAAATGCTTGCAGATGACGTCATTCAACCGTCACAGAGCCCCTGGGCATCGCCTGTAGTGCTAGTAAAGAAAAAGGACGGCACCCTGCGTTTTTGCGTGGACTATAGGAAGCTGAATCGGGTGACCAAGAAAGATGTGTACCCGCTCCCACGTATTGATGACTCCCTTGACAGACTTCGGCACGCTCGCTACTTTTCTTCCATGGACTTGAGGAGTGGTTACTGGCAGATCGAGGTAGACCCAAGAGACCGAGAGAAAAACCGCTTTTGTTACCCCAGATGGTTTATACGAATTTAAAGTCTTGCCTTTCGGTTTGTGCTCCGCGCCCGCAACTTTTCATAGGCTTATGGACACGGTACTTTCGGGATTGAAGTGGAAGACGTGCCTAGTCTATCTGGACGACGTTATAGTGTTTTCGACCACTTTTGACGAGCATCTCAAAAGGCTGGAAGTTGTTTTACGTGCCATACGGTTCGCGGGCCTAACATTGAAACCAGAAAAGTGTCATTTCTGTTTTCACGAACTTCAGTTTCACGGTCACGTCGTCAGCAACGCAGGCATCCGGTCCGATCCTGGAAAAATTGCCGCCGTCGCACAGTTCCCAGTACCCTCCAATAAGAAGGCTGTCAGACGCTTCCTAGGCCTTTGTGCCTATTATCGCCGGTTTATCGCAGACTTCGATCGCATCGCGTCGCCACTAACTCGTCTCACAAGAGATGATGTTGCCTTTGAGTGGAAAGAAGAACAGGAGGCTGCCTTTAATGACCTGCGTCAACGTCTCCAAACGCCCCCTGTGCTCGCCCACTTCGACGAAGAAGCCCCGACGATGCTTCACACAGACGCTAGCAATGTAGGTATTGGGGCTGTGCTGGTGCAACGGCAAGAGGACACAGAAAGAGTGATCGCCTACGCAAGCCGAACGCTAACACGCGCAGAGGCTAACTATTCAACAACAGAGAAAGAATGCCTCGCCGTAGTATGGGCAGTAATGAAATTTCGCCCGTACTTGTATGGCCGACACTTCAAAGTTATTAGTGACCATCACTCCCTTTGCTGGTTAACTAATCTAATAGATCCCACCGGCCGATTAGCGCGTTGGAGCCTAAAACTGCAAGAGTTTGACATGACGGTCGTGCACAAGTCAGGCAAGCGACATATGGACGCTGACTGTCTGTCCCGTTCACCCATTGAGTCGGCAACCCTACCCGAGGAGGAGGAAACGGCATTTCTCGGTGTTCTCGACACGACCGCCATAGCGCAGCAACAACGTGACGACACTGAGTTGCTTGGCTTAATTAACTACTTGGAAGGCAGATCTCAGAAGGCGCCAAGAGTTTTCGCAAGAGTATTGTCATCGTTTTGTTTACGGGGCGGAGTACTTTACAAAAGAAACTTTTCGTCGACAGGATCCGCCTAACTGCTCGTCATACCAGCAGCCCTTCGTACCGAAATACTCAAAGCATGCCACAACGAGATGACCTCTGGCCATTTGGGTTACATGAGAACGTTGGCCAGAGTACAGCAAAGGTATTACTGGCCGAGACTAACCACAGCCGTGAAGCACCACGTTCGTACCTGCCTCGACTTCCAGCGACGCAAGCCACCACCGACTAAACCAGCTGGCCTACTGCAACCCGTGCAGGTCCCAACAGCTCCATTCTACCAGATAGGCATGGACATTTTGGGCCCACTTCCTATGTCCACTGCAGGAAACCGCTGGGTTATCGTCGCGACGGATTATCTGACCCGTTATGCCGAGACAAAAGCTATTCAGAGAGGTACAGCAGCGGAGGTGGCCAGATTTTCCATCGAAAATATTGTACTGAAGCATGGTGCACCAACCGTCGTGATCACAGACAGAGGAACCGCATTTACGGCAGCTCTTTTGGATCTCGTCCTGATGCTGAGTGGAACAACGCATCGTAAGACCACTGCCTACCACCCACAAACAAACGGGCTGACGAAGCGTCTGAACAAAACCATTGAAGACATGCTTTCGATGTACGTAGACATAGAACACAAAAATTGGGATGAAATCTTGCCATACATAACGTTTGCGTACAACACGGCCAAGCAAGAAACGACCCGCATGACCCCGTTCAGCCTCGTTCATGGACGAGAAGTACGAACTATGTTAGATGCAATGCTGCTGCACGAAAGTGACGACATCGACCCAGACGCCAACACGTTTACGGAACGCGCGGAAGAAGCTAGACAACTGGCACGTTTACGGATCCGCCAGCAGCAAGAGTACAATGCAGGCCGCTACAATGCTCACCGCAGAGCAGTTGTCTATCAAACTGGCGACAAAGTATGGATTTGGACACCCGTGCGGAAACGAGGACTATCAGAAAAGCTCTTAAGAAGATACTTTGGGCCATACCGAGTGCTACGACAACTGATCATAGGGATGGACTTCTTAAGAGAATATGGTGCCGTCATCAACATCCCGGACCGTTCAATTACATTCCGCAACAGCCCTGGTTTAGTTGACTGTTCAGACGCAATACGCAACACTTTACGTATAATTGATGATGATGTGGTCGTCCCGCCCCGGTCATGCACTGTTGTTTCAGTAGAAGGCGACGAAGCGTTTGATGGCGAAGGCATTGCTGACCAACTTGGCTCGCTGCTATTTAGTCATGGCATTTTGGTCGCACGAGGTATCGTTCGTCTCACTCGTGGACGCACGAATTTACTTCTGACGAACTTTAGTGCTGAGCGCCGGCACCTTCCGAAGGGCACAGCTATCGCTTCGTACGACAATATTGTAGAAATGCGAGGCAGTTTATGTTTGTCGGTATTGGACGAAGAGCATAATCCAGAACCAGACCCCATTCACGATGTTGGCACCAATATAATGTGCAATTATACGCAGATATTCTGTGTATCAGCAAGAAGAGTTTCGAACGTGTCGCAGAGTTGCCAGTAACACTTATAAAAAGCGTATTTGGGCTTCTTTGCTCATCGCGTTTTGGGGGGCTTAGTTGAATTCTCCCAGCAAATATCATTATTTCATTCATCATCATGTTCATCAACTGCGCGTTTGAGAATGTATTTGAGCAATCATGCGTTGAAATCAACCATACGTTCGCGGAATCAGCAAGTAACAATCATCATGCAGAGGCAAGCGTGCGTCCAACCGAATGGGAACACCCTGGAGACAATGTTAATAAGTCAATATGTGTTTTCGTTCATAGTTGCGCATATTTTCACTGTACGATATGATTAAAGTGATCCCGTAAACTCCTATTCCTATTCGGGCGACATATTTTATAATAACTACAAAAAAATCATTCCGTTTTTGCTTCTTTTGAGCTTTGCGAATGTCGCACCACTTCTTTGAGTTTCTTTTGTGAAGATTATTTTCTTGTTAGCTCTTGGGCATCTGGCAAGTGCAACATATTGGTGCTTCGTATTTTTTATCGGACCAATGCATAAAAAGCAAGGCACACAGAAGCGCCACTTTAAAAATTATTCGTTCGAGGTGGGACCACGGCTTTGTATACAAACTCTGCCCCACAAGTTCCCAGGAAAAAAGTAATTAAATTATTGCAGGAAGTGGAATATTCATCGTGTTCAAGTATTGGTCAGGATACCAGTGGGATTTTATAAATCTTATTTATTGTTATAGAGCGTGCGTTTTAAAGCAATGATCCACTTCGAAAGTTTGTTTAAATGCAGACTTTTAAACATTTACATGTTGAAGCAAAGTTTCCAGTATACTGCGCGTGCTTTTATATATTACTCATCGTGTCGCTCACCAAGACCTGACACATCGAATATGAATTGCTTATGCTGCATAGTACTTGGTAATTACTCTTTATTCTTCTTTTCTGCATTCCCACAAAGAGAAGAAGCAATACGATGTAACTTTCTTTCGGGGAAACTTCCTTCTTCCCAATTATGTATCTTTGTACCTTTTTGCCTCTCTTGCATGCGCTCTTCGCTGCGAGCGTTGGTACGATGGACTGGAAAGTGAAACACCACTGAGGCATTTCATCATGGCAGTGTCGCTCCTCTCCAAACCTTCCTGCTCCAAGAGGCAATGAAGTTGGTTCCAGCAAGAAGTTCTGTGGCATCAGCGCTGTGCCCAGCATAGACTACTCTACTCCGTATTTAATGGCACCGCCCTACGTGTGATAGTGCGCTACTGACCCACAAAGCCAGACTTCATTTCGTGTGCTCGCTCTGCAAGCAGGGCAACTTCGCGCTCCTGGTAGCCGCAACCACGCAATCCGGGTGCCAGAAAACTCGGCTCAAGCCTCGCGTAGTGGAGGCTCTGCAGAGCTACTGCTGCTGGCACTGAACGCAAAGGGAAGCGAGTGGGGGAGCTGGGCGAGATCCAGGCGAGGCTTATATCGTGGAGGCGGTGGTGTTTCATTAGGAAGGGCTTAATTGGCGAGCGCCTATATTGGTCCTCCTCGGGACAGTGTATCTGACGCCACCATGTGAGTTAGGTTGCCTCGATGTGGGGAGCCGTTATCCGATGCATCGGCCGTCAATTTACAGGGACTCCGTAGTCATGCGTCTGCACTGTCGATGCAATTTCGTCGTCCTTTCCGTAGCCGGAACTGCTGCGGTCAGTTGACAGAGCGTTGAGTGACACCTCATATATCGGAGGAGACACACTATAGCGAGACGTGATTACGTGTGATTCTCAACATCCTGTTGCAGGCAACAACTTCAACCCGCCTCGACTTCAACCCCCGCCCCGAATCTCGCCGCGCCTCAACCACAACAAACCAATCGCACACATTCAGTGCCGCACATCATCAATGAAAGATTCTTTTTTCCCCCATGCAATAATCCTGTGGAATACCCTTCCAGACAGCATTGTTTCGTCCACCGACCGCCCGACTTTTCGCGAAAAAATAACAACGCATCTGACCTCAATTGAAATGAATTCCTAGTTGAACCATGTTAGTAACCAACTTTTAGTGACTCATGCATTATGATGCCGATCACTTATCTATATTGCTGTTTTATTTCCAGTCTACGGTAGTTTTTTACGGTAATTTTTTTCGGTAGTTTTTCGGTCGGTCGGTCGGTCGGTCGGTCGGTCGGTCGGTTATGCATAGTGTGAATACCATCTGAAATAGTTCAGATGGGTCAGTATAAACGGTCATCTTATGCGAATATATAACTGTTTCTTTTTATTCCTATAACGAATGGGTCGCGAAAGTTCTCGCTCAATGTGCTGCACTGAATAAGGACTGGACCTGAATAAGGACATTTCCATGAGAACAAAGGGTTAGGTGTGCAGTACTTCTCTCTATTTTCGAAGAACTCGACTGGAGAACTTCTCGCTCTTTTTGGAAAACAGAATCGCATGTCAAAACATTGGCTTAATCCACACCCTCTGTTGTATAATTTTTCATGGTTGTGAAAATATAACAACAAATTTTATGGGACCAACTCTAGTCACTTGACGTTATAGACAGTAGCAAATGCAGTTCGCTTGGGGAAGCTTTTTTATAGCAGTACTCATTAAAGAAACCCCCAACGATAGCAGTTCTGTCATTTACATCACTGACAAAAGATAAGTATATTTGCTACCAGGCCCCATTCGAACTCATTGTGCTTACGCTACATATCATTGGCTCATTTTCCTCTCGAGTCTAAAAACATTGCCCTACTGTTGCAACTTCTCTGACGAAACTTCGTCGACGAGCCCTTATTCTAACAAAAGCCGGCGAGTCTCATTAGCTGATCTTGCGGTGAATCTGGGCTATCTGGGCTGGCTGAGGTGAAAGGTCGACGTCTGCAGTTCCCCGCTTCGCCAATGGTCCTGCTTAATTCTATACGACTTTCGTAACACATGGCTCGCGAGATTTCGCAACTACGTTCCTCAACTGGAAGGGAAAGCGTGCGTCCTATTCATTCAGTGTGCTAAAGATTGCAGCGATAGTTAGAGAACGAAGCTGTCTATACGACATAAATTCCGAAATTTTCCCGCGTATGTCGACATAGTGAAAAGTCATTCCACTAACTTTAGCCGAACATGGCTACCTCCATTTAAATGCCGCGCGGAAGCCTTAATGGTATTTCACAGTTCCTTTAAAGCCGTCGCTAATTGCAAAAAAAAAAAACATACTGCAGTGCCACTCAGTGGGAAATCTGCAAGTGCATCTCTGCAGGCGGAGGTGTGCTTCTCCTGAGTTTCCGTGGGATTTTTTAGGGGCGAAGCTCCTTATGGCGTGGCTTGGGCGTCCCTCGTATGTAACCACCAGTGGCACATACCCGAAATAGGTATAACACTTGACCTCCAAGGTGGTGCCAGTGAGAGATTTCTTCTGTGCGTTGTTTAACAATAAAAAATAGTGCTCAATGTACATGCCAATGGCTGCTAATGGGGAATGAGAGACATGAGCATTCGGCTTTTAGTCAACGCGCACGCTGCGATCCTCATTAGCAGCCATTGGCATGTACATTGAGCACTATCGGACAAGAAAGGGATGCTACATTATACTCGCTGGGTGTAACCTCCTTAGCTTTAGAAAGGTTTAGCGAGCGTTGAGCCGCAGTGCCATGAATACAATGAACTTGTATATACCATGAATGAACTCAAGGTGGTTAAAAATGAGAAGTAGATACGAAGCGCAAGCCGTAAGAAAGTAAAAGCCGAATTCTCCTGTCTCTCATTTCTCATTAGCAGCCATTGGCATGTAAATTGAGCCCTATCTGACAGGGAAAGGTTGCTACGTTATACTCGCTGGGCGTAACCTCCTTGGTTTTCGAAAGGTTTAGCGAGCGTTTGGTCGCAGTGCCATGAATACAGTGAACTAGAATATACCATGAACTCGAGGTGGTTAAAGGTGGGAAGTGGACCCAAAGCGCAGGCCGTAAGAAAGTGTGCGTGTGCCACCTCTCGTTTGTCCTTGGAATGTCCGCTGGATGGCGGTGCTTCTATTTGGGGAATATATGATAAAAAGATGCGAGATGGTGGGACTTGGAGTGTTGAATAGATGAACGAACGGACACACAAACAGATGCATGGATGGACGCATGAACGGACGCAGGGGCGGATGCATGAAAGAACGCAGGGACGGGCGCACAAACAGACGCATGGACGGTCACACAGACGGACGCATGGACGGACGAATGCTTCGCCCCACTCTACATCATTCACTCCGTGGATATGCTGCAATTTTTTTTTATTTCTGTGACGTGTGGGTGTCTGTGATTTCGTCATTTGTAAACCACAGATGAACGGCAATAGTGGTGTACCAGCTGCGGCCGCGCCGGCCCCTTTTACAGTCACTTTACGCTCTATGATTCCTCTGATGAAACACACAAACGATAAAACAGCACTGTTTCAGTGAAAACAAAAAAATGAGCACAGTAGAAAGGGCGTGCTGTATGTTTTACTTTATTAGGAAAGCCGAAATCAGCTCAAACATGCCCGTAGATTCCTAAAATCTTGTGTTTTGACCCAGTGAGTCTCCAATGCAAAAATTATTAAGGCAGAGATAAGGTTAAGCTTATTGGAAGCTGAGCAATAAACACCTAGTTTTGTGCGTGCGCAACGCTCGTCGAGATAACAGCCATGCCGACATGATGGTAGAACTTCATGATGACAAAAGTGCAGCTATAACGAAGACTGAACATATAACACCATCTCCTGCTGAAGTGAATTGTGTGTAGATGCGAAGCGGTAGGCGCTAAACTCCTAAACTCCGGCTTACACTAACGGGGGCGTTGACGCTGGCGCTCGTCGCGGCGTTCCGCAGGACAGAAACCTGGGGAGGCGCAAAGCACCCAGTGATGGACTACTGTTGTCTGCAGGACTATGCCAATCGTTGCTAATGGGCAATGAGACACAGAAGACTCCGATTGAACACAAAGACCCGCAGTCCGCTTTTCGTTAACACGCACGCCACGAATTTTGATTGTTCAACAACACACAGGAGAAAGCTCCCACCGGCACTAAATTGCAGGTCGAGATCTAGTGCCTATAGACGAGGTGACCAGTGAACGGTCGTGCAGTGCGAGTGGTCATTTTTTTTTCAATCCAGAAGCTCGCTATCGGACGCTGCTTGAGTCGGCGTTTCGAAGCGAGAGACAGGGTGTGTAGGAGGAGAGAGGGCAAGGGACGCACATGAGCAGTAAGGTTGGTCACGCCGCACACTGGATTTAGCTCAACCATAACAAGCTTCGCGTCTAATGGCACAAACCTGTGTTCGTAGTCCTCGTTTTGTAAGAGATAGCTTAGCTTTATGGTAAGTATTCATTTTAAACAGACAGGCCATGCAGAGATGGGCAAAAAAAATTAGGACACGACAAACGCCATCACGAACCAAAAACGCGGCAGATGCCGTTACGACTCCCCAAGCAGCAATTGTGGTGTCGCGACGTTTTCTGTTGTCCGGGTTTGCAGGTGCAGTTTTTTTAGAATGGATTGTTACCAAAAAGCTCGGCTCTCTGTATTATAGAACAGGGACTACGAACACACGTCTGCGTTATTTCTTAGTCTCCGTTCTAGTTAAACTATTTATTGTGATCATGCACACATTGATGAACGGTTCTCCCCTACAACTTTGAGCCTCTTTTTTAGGAGCGAAGCTTCATGATGTCCACTGACGCCGTTGTCGTAGCTTCCCGTCGGACCGAAACACAGGTGTTACGTATACTGTACATAGAGCACTCATTGCGCGCATATGGTAAAAAAGTTGACCGTACTCTGTCCGTTCGTCCGGCCGTGCATCTGTCCTTCCGTTCCTGCATTCATCCTTCATACTAGTCGATGACGTCAACGCAGACATTTTGGGCCTTAGGGTCTAGATTCGCTGTTTCAACGATAATCACGCCGTGCATCGGCTACTAATTATTTCTTCGTTGGGTTACAATAATCAAACCAGGCTGTATTAACCGCTTATATTCCTGTTTTCTTCTCTCTCCCCCTTTTTTATGTAAATGACCTTGGTAGACCTTCATTTTCATTGTTGGTCAAGTCTTGGGGGACACATGAATTTCACTCTGATGCTCAATGCTCCTCACCCGCACCTCCGCCTACATTCCTTCAGAACGCGAGAGCTAACAACTTTTTGCTCTTGTTTGCGGCAGCAGAAAGAGAGAGAGAGGGGGGGGGTCGGCTCCGTGTTTCTGCGTGCATGCCTGCATTAGTACATTAAGCCCCATTCCGAAAGAAGCGAGGAGGAGAGGATTGGGCACGCCTCTTAGACGCCTGAATGACGACAGTGAGCTTGATAGAGGCCAGTGCTCGCGGTCGTGGCATTGCACTCGGCGGCATCGATTGGATGTGGCAGGCCTTTTAGCGTGTGGCTGCGTATGCCCCTATTGCTCCTCAGTCCTCTTTTCCCGGGTATTTGGCTGGGCGAAAATAGATCTCTCCACTGTGCTGCATCGAAGAAAAGGCTGCAGTGTTGAAGTAACAGGATGGGAAATTCATGATCACTATCGACAAAGTTGAAGAAGTGGCCGAATATTCGGTCTTCATTTGCATGGAACGCGAGAGAAAAAAAGCCTGAAAACGATGGCAAGCAAAATACAGACACAAGCTTAAGACAACAAAAATATCGCATACCAACAAAAAACGCAAAAAGTTTTGTTTGCTGATTGCCAGAGAACATGCTAGACGTCATTGAAAATGAAAAAGATTGGAAGGCTGTATACTTGAGTGAAGATAGGTAGGCAAGTGTGTCTACAGCTAAACACATACTTACGAAAAAATTAACATGCAAAACACGTGATGTTCATTTAGGCACTTTCGTTTGTATTCGCAATCTTTGAGCACACAAGCGTTTCTTCAAGCGTTGAGTGCTTCCAACTGGACACCACTTAGCGCAGAATTTACTACGACCCATTTTGTGTAAGACCACCGGTGCTAACATAACTGAGTGCTGAAAGTATGCATGTGAATTTTTGTGTTGATGTCGCTGAATACCCGTAAGTGACTCTTCGGCGACATTTGACACTAATAAATTAATAAATACTATTGTCTCACATTGATCCTCATTCGTCTTTTCTGGTGTCATAATTACCAGCGCACTAAGAAAAGTACGACGAGACGTGAGCGGGAGGGAGGAAGTATCTTAACAAAACGAAGGGCAAGTGAGTGCAACCCAAGTTTTCCGTGTTACATCTTTTAAAAACAGATCATCGCGTTTTGGGAAACTATTGCGTGTCTTTGCACTGTCCTAGTAAAATGAAAACTGTTTCCAGAGAGGCCATCAAACTCCAGCATCTGCATTGTATGATATTCTAGTGATAGTGAAACACACACGCACGCGCGCCCGCACACGCGCACGCACGCACTCGCACTCACACACACACACACAGACTTACACACACACACACACTTACACAAACACACACAAGAGAGAGATGAATACGGCGACGTGGCTGGTACTTCCAACTGATTTACTTCAAACTTGAAACAGAGCGATGTGTAAAAGTGACCGACACGTACGTATTAGCCAACGCTGCGTCACCTGCAACCTTTCAACTAATTTTTATTAAAGCGATAGTCTTTCTTGGGGACCTCCGACGGAAAAATTTCTGTCTGTCTGTCCGTCTGTCTGTCTGTCTGTCTGTCTGTCTGTCTGTCTGTCTGTCTATCTATCTATCTATCTATCTATCTATCTATCTATCTGTCTGTCTATCTATCTATCTATCTATCTATCTATCTATCTATCTATCTATCTATCTATCTATCTATCTATCTATCTATCTATCTATCTATCTATCGATCTATCGATCTATCGATCTATCGATCTATCGATCTATCTATCTATCTATCTATCTATCTATCTATCTATCTATCTATCTATCTATCTATCTATCTATCTATCTATCTGTCTGTCTGTCTGTCTGTCTGTCTGTCTGTCTGTCTGTCTGTCTGTCTGTCTGTCTGTCTGTCTGTCTGTATATCTATCTATCTATCTATCTATCTATCTATCTATCTATCTATCTATCTATCTATCTATCTATCTATCTATCTATCTATCTATCTCTGTCTGTCTGTCTGTCTGTCTGTCTGTCTGTCTGTCTGTCTACCTGTCTGTCTGTCTGTCTGTCTGTCTGTCTGTCTATCTTCTGTCTATCTATCTATCTATCTATCTATCTATCTATCTATCTATCTATCTATCTATCTATCTATCTATCTATCTATCTATCTATCTATCTATCTATCTATCTATCTATCTATCTATCTATCTATCTATCTATCTATCTATCTATCTATCTATCTATCTATCTATCTATCTATCTATCTAGTCTATCTATCTATCTATCTATCTATCTATCTATCTATCTATCTATCTATCTATCTATCTATCTATCTATCTATCTATCTATCTATCTATCTATCTATCTATCTATCTATCTATCTATCTATCTATCTATCTATCTATCTATCTATCTATCTATCTATCTATCTATCTATCTATCTATCTATCTATCTATCTATCTATCTATCTATCTATCTATCTATCTATCTATCTATCTATCTATCTATCTATCTATCTATCTATCTATCTATCTATCTATCTATCTTATCTGTCTGTCTGTCTGTCTGTCTGTCTGTCTGTCTGTCTGTCTGTCTGTCTGTCTGTCTGTCTGTCTGTCTGTCTGTCTGTCTGTCTGTCTGTCTGTCTGTCTGTCTGTCTGTCTGTCTGTCTGTCTGTCTGTCTGTCTGTCTGTCTGTCTGTCTGTCTGTCTGTCTGTCTGTCTGTCTGTCTGTCTGTCTGTCTGTCTGTCTGTCTGGCTGTATATCTATCTATCTATCTATCTATCTATCTATCTATCTATCTATCTATCTATCTATCTATCTATCTATCTCTGTCTGTCTGTCTGTCTGTCTGTCTGTCTGTCTGTCTGTCTGTCTGTCTGTCTGTCTCTTTGTCCGTCTGTACGCTCTAACGATCGATACCTCAAACGGCACCAAACGGCCAACCCCATCCGCAGCGCCCACCAATATTGCTCAAAGTTTTGCGTTCTTAGTTGTGCGATTGTCAATTAAAAAGCAATTATTGCGCATATCCGAGGTGCCGCAACAACGCTTCAATGTTTTGTATGTCTGCCTTTATACTAGAAGAGGCACACACAAGTAACTCTAAGGAATGTAGCGTTTATCGCGCTGCGCTTACAGTGCAACGCGATGCTCAAAAAGGTGTTTCCAACGCTTTGCTACATCACGGTCGTGGCACCTGCGGGTCGCTTTGCGTTCTACACCTTATCACCTCCGAGACTGGCACGCATCTTTCTCCGCGGGCGGCACGCTTTCGTTTTCGAAGATAACCTCCAGATGGCGCTTGTGTCTAATGTGCCTCGATGCGCGCGTTCGACTCCGCTACACGCTCGAGGCACTCTAACGCAGCGCCTCCATAATACCATTAATCGATTTTCTTGCACAGAACATGAAATACAAGTTTTGTTCACTTTCTCAAGATGCAAGACTATCGTCTTTCGATGAAAATGGCGGTGTAACACGCAGATTTGGAAACATTTTTTTTTATCGCAGCCGTATCAAAGTGTCAATAATGCATTTCTCAGCAAAATTAGTGACATAAAAGGCTTCTAGTAACTCAGGTTCTGTCTGATACTTGGTCTTAAAGGTAATCGTCAGCTCATGAAATCGTGGTTCGCATTTTCAGAGCTTGCAATGCCCAGGAACACGCGCAAGTTCATTTTCTTTCTTTATATTTCGCTGATATTCGATGACTCGTAAATTCATACAGCGGCCAGTCTGCCCAACATAATACCTGGCGCAGGTGCTTGAGAAATTCTTCTCAAGCACTGGCATGTCAGTTAACCACGTCAATTTTTTTTACTCGTGATAGCAAGTGTGATACAAGAAACAAAAAGTTAAGCAAAAGGCAGTTCTTCCTTCCTAGTGCTGCACAGTATTATCGAGACGTTGTAGTGGAACGACGGTGAGGGACAGGATAATCTCTAAAAGAAAAATGTGCACCGGGGCAAATTGAGCCGTACGGAGTACATGCGCGCCGGATTGTCTGACGGTGAGGATCTTTCCTGCAGAGATCGTATCGACGGCACTGCAAATGAGTGCGATAACGAGTGGAGAAGAAAGGATCGAAGAGCGGAACATAAGTGAGGCCAGAGCAAATTTCTTGCTGGCTAGGAAAAAGTCGACGGACGAGGAGAGACGAGAAGGAGCCAATTTGTTTCCGATATTGCTAGCACAAAGTCAACGCCGAAAATATAAGCAAGTGCCTTTAACAAAGAAGAATATCAGAATATCTCGGGAGGGGGTGAGGATAATAGCGCCCCCCCCCAAAAAAAAGTATGTCCTAATGTCCCGACACCGAAGCTACAAAAACATGGCGGAAGCGAGTGTCGAAATATAACAAATGAAAACCTGGGTTTAAAGGCAAGGAAGCAATGCAATTTCGTTTAAAAGTAGTAGTGAAGAGAAAATTTTGTTTATCTTTAAATGAAGGAAAAAAATGTTGAAGTATCGACAAAAACGTGGGTAACAGGTAATTACATTGTGATTGACTTAATATAGGATGTGTGTCAAGGTATTTTTTCATCAGTGTATACTTCAAATTCTTATAAATATTTCGCTTCGCCTTTCGCACAGAAAGCATCTACCTAAATGAAAATTATTGAATCTTCTTACAACAATTCATAGCACTGATTGCTTTCTCAGACACCACTTGAATGATAACGTGAGCTCCACCTCCAACAGGTTAGCTTCTACAAGAGCAACTGGTGTTTGAGATCAAGTATCGTAAAATTAATACGTTCGTAGCACTCTTAGGTTAGGGCTTTGTACGTGCATTCATAGGGTTTAAATGGTGCCACTTACATGTCGCTTCTTTTTATCACACCTCACTAGGCGTGTGTAAGTACATCCTGTATACTTCAGCGTTCCACCATACTTGCAAAAAGCAATAGCGATCTTATGATCTTGCTCTTCACTGTGTGCAGACAGAAAGCACGCATTGCAGAAAAATGGCCTAATTCCTTGCGTCCACGTTTGCTCAGCAAGGATCAAAAAACGTGTTAGAATGGACCATGCTTTCATAGGTCATCTATATGTTTTTTTGTATATTGGTAGTGACGCGACGTTATTTTGCTACTGTTGATTTATTGTTGATACCTTAGGCAATATGCTGCTGCAGAATATCTTATTCTATATTGGTGTCATGATGTTGTTAATGGCTTGCTCTACCGTCGCCAGAAATTGGAAGCGATACATGTATTACGCTCTACCACTATCATGTTGCCTTGCTGAATCAGTTAAAAAAGAAATCAATCTGCCTCGGGCCAAAAAGCATGACAAATTACTGCGGCAGCTTTGCCCCGTTGTCAAACATGGTTCATGCTAGACTGATTAGCAACGCGTCTGATTTTTCTGCAGGGGCGTTCAAACGAGGGGTCCTCTGTGCTTTGTGACAGTGGCCGCTGTCTGGATATCTCGCTGACCAACTCTCCCCCCCCCCCTTTTTTTCTTGTTCTTGATGTGCATGTGAGCCCTTCGACAGGAAGTAATGATATATTACTACCGAGGCGATGCCTCTGTCACGACGCGTAATTGATGATTACGGCACTATTTAATCAGGTTTTCTAGATACAGAATCGGCGGATAACAGCAACAGGAATGAGGCGTTTTACAATATCAAAAAGAAATATCAACTAACCAACTAAGTTCAAATTGGTGGCATCGCATTCGAGTTTCTGAAGTTGAAGCATAAAACTGGGTAAAAAAAATTTTGAACAGCTTGCACGAAGTCGCCGAAAGCTTGGTACAATTAAGCCCGGGACAGCAGCGGCAACAACGATCACCAATAGTGCGTCTAGCTTGAGGACAGGCCGACATAGACAGGAGAAGCACAGTAGAAAAGCCATTGCCACAAGTTTTGAGAAATCACTTAGTTCGTTATGTCTCGCAGGGGGGGGGGGGGTAGAAAGGAAAAACGCACGATGGTGCAAATATGCGCAGTGGTATAGCCTCCACCAGACGTCTAATTCCTCCGCGCATCCAGTTTTTCAAAAGAACAGCTCTGATATGTCGCCTTCTCTACATGCTGGTTAATAATGTGATGTCTGAGGCTTTGCGTCCCAAAACCACGATGTGATAACGAGGGACGCGGTAGTAAAAGGTTCCGGTAGTTTAGACCGCCGGGTGTTTCTTAACGTGCACTAGAAGTCAGTTAAAGGAACACACAAGATGATATGTAGTTAAGCGGCTGCTTGAGCTAGTTTGTAATGGCTCATTGTGAATGCAAGAAAGTGATGTGCAGTACGAAACGGAGACTAGACAAGAAAACGACAATAGAGCCACACTCTTCTCTAGTCCCCATTCCCTAATGCATCCCACGTTTTGCGTTCACAATATACTCACAAGAGCTATGCATTTTAGTGGGCACACACGAATAAAACCAGCAGTTCTGGGCCATTGTAAGAAATGCACTGCCAAGACGAAAAAAGTTCTCGGGAATCCGTAACATACTAAGATACATGAAAAAAAAAAAAGGCGCTATGGCTATGCTTTTAAACCCAAAAAAAAAAAACACATATCACCTACTGTCGGAGCTTAGAAGAGGGTTGACTTCTCTCTATTTTTCCCCGTTGTGTGACAGTTCTTGAAACTATTCTCATAGATCACTAGTGTTTATTCGTGGGCGTGCAATGGTTAGGCCCACACACATGAAGATACCTGAGCATTCTTTCTTCCATCTTCTTTTTTTTTCTTGTAATATCTTCATTTCATCCTTCCAGCGCAGACTTGCAGAGCAAACGGTCATGAGATTGGACTCCATGCCTTTCGCCTTCTTCCCCTCCCCCCCTTGATCTTTCGTATATCGGCTGTGATTCAACGTAGCCTTCCTATTGTTCCAAGTTTAAAGAACATTTTTTGGCGCTTGGAAACGGTTGGGAATTCTCTATATACTCGCTGCGACTGCGTGACAGTACGCGAAAGTTCGTCAGTAATAAAAAATAAACTTTCTAAATCTGAAAAAGCGCTTCGTGCATCGCAACTTTTTGGGGAACCATGTGAAGTGCTGCCATCTAATGGGCCACCCGCGAAAATCGCATATCCGGCTAGCTTGTGCTCCTCCTTACTCTGCCTAGCTCCGTGGCGCCATCTCGATGCAAGAGATCGAGTTTTGAAGTAAGCGCCATCTACTGACGCTTTTTCAAAGCAAAACTTTGTTTTTTTTATGAGATCGGTTCTCCATCTTCAGTGCTTTTCTCCTTTCTCTCGTGTCATCCATTCATCCATACCCTTTCCCATCTACTCTCTTTATTTGTCTGGCGCATTGCGTGCTCTCCTCCATCCGCCGCCTTTTCAGTTTGACCCGCGGTGTTCGGCCCTTTCAACGAGAGACGGCCCCCGTCGTCCCCGTGTTTGCACGGCGCGAAGCAAATTAAATCGAAGAGGCACGACATTCCTGATTGCGTCGTCACTCTTTATTTATTTTCGCTTACAATCTTTTCGACCGCCCAACTCGTTGCTCGTCTGTTGACGCCGTTACTTTAATGTCCCGGCGCAAAGCCCAGGAGAGTACGCGTATATGCTGTATACTTTGGCGCTCCGTAGATAAAGTGGCTGTTAAAACTATTCGGTACGATTTCATGTTGTGGTGCACTGATAAATTTATTTCCAGGCGACGGTATATATTGCGTTTTTTTTCTCTTCTACCTTTGAAGTAACAAACAATGCCACACGTAAAGTTTAAAGCTATGAACAAACAAACAAACAAACCTCACCTTGTGGACATGCCTGTAAAGAGTGCTCCTTTGTGGCAATAGTGTTTATGCAACACAGCCAACTTTACATATCTATACCAGTTTTTTTTTGGGGGGGGGGAGGGGGCAAGACAATTTTAATAGCTGATTTGCCTCCTTTAAAGCGTTAACTTAATCGCTGTTTTCCCAAAGTAAGCTAAACAAAACTTTTATTGCTCTCTAAACACCTGCTAATAATTTGTGGAAAGTGCTTATGATTTAGCTTACCAAGTCGGTTAGCATCTACTTCCTCAAGTGGTGTAAAAACATGGCAAATATGATTTGCCTCTATTTATTAAACAATTCAACCAGAATTGTTGTACTTAATCAAATAAAGAAAGCTCGCTTTGAAGCTAGATTTATTTATTATTATACAACAAGGTGTGGAAATTATTACAACTTTTTTGTGACGCTGCTTTGTCATAGACGGCGATGAAAAATGTCCGTTAAGCACAGTTAATAGCCATATGCGATTCTTTTATTAGTTACTACGGAAAGTTGACAGAGTAGAATCTGATAGTTAATCTTTTTCTTGTAGGTTTCATCTGTTTACCTCTGATATTATCACCCTTACATCTTCATTCGTGTAAGCGAGCGTCTGACATGAACAAAATTAAAGGATATTCGATTGATGAGCGCAAGTTATGATGCGGAGTTCAAGCACAGTTGCCAGGTAAACAAATGCTGCTTTCGAATTCACGAAAACCGTTTCTTTTTAAGAATCAGGCACACAGTTTAAATGTCTATGTGACTGCGTGTTCTTGAAGTATTAAGAATACATACATACATACATACATACATTACATACATACATACATACATACATACATACATACATACATACATACATACATACATACATACATACATACATACATACATACATACATACATACATACATACATACATACATACATACATACATACACGCACGCGCGCAAGCACGTATGCATGCATACTGAATGTTAGCGTCCGGAAAATTAGCCTTTGTCTTTCTTCGTGAAATAAAATATTTTATTACTGTTTTTTTGTGTACATGCATTGAGCCAAACGGATATCCTTGCTGCATTCTAACAATAATGATTCCGGAGTTTAACGTCCCAAAACCGCCATGTGATTATGTCACGCCGTAGCAGAGGACTCCGGAAATCTTGACCACCTGGGGTTCTTTAACGAGCACCTAAATCCAGGCACACTGTCCTCAAGCATTTTCGCCTCCATCGAAAATGCGGCCGGTGCCTTGCTACATTGTACCGCAAGCGTAATATTTCGAGCATGCATGACTGGCTCTCAGTGCATTGTTACATGCGTCATAGGGTTAATATGGCGTCCAATATAAATGACGGTAAACGTGCTTCTCTTCAGGTGCTATGGGGAGAGCTGCTCCAGCTGTTACTGCTGTTGTGGCACCAATCGGCACAAGTTTCTCCCGTCGCAGGCCTCAGTGCTCGTAAGTACACTCGAATTTCGTTGCACCCTAAAAGTATTCTGAACGGTTTGAGACGTTTTCTTCCATAATTCAAAAAATGTGAGATTAAATAAACTGGGTAAAAGGATGTCCAATAATTTGCTAACTATAAAAACTACTCTTAATTACTAACAGATGTCGTAATACTTTTTCTGTCACGTATTAATAAATAAAAGTAACTGTCGCAGGCAAAAGTAAAGTAAGTAGAGTCAAGTTAAGCAAGTGTAGAAAAATAAAGCACCATGGATCCCTTGATCAAAGTATAGTGAATAAGAAAGACGTTGCAGAAGCAATAATGTAGAGCGAACAACCTCATTTAATTTCCAACGAGGGTGCTTCTTTAGTCGATTTCTTCTACGATAATGATCGCACGTGAGTCGACCAAACACGCAAAATTAACTTTAATATCAAGGACGTTTCAGCTCTCAGACAACGTCTTTGTTTATAGCCTTTATACAAGGTCCCCATATGCTAGACGAAACGTCTTTTATTTTGAAATGTTTCTTTATGTACTTACTCGGGGTCTTCCTTTACTTTTCACTGTGAGCGTTCCCTACAAGACTATAAGCTTTTGTCGTACGTTTGATCTCATTGTGTGATAGTAATGGGTGTCGTGTCTTCTTTGTCTTGAAACCTTCTCAGACTGCCGGTGCGTGACGTTCGACGACATGTACGGCAAAGAGTACGGCGTGTTCACATCTCCGAATTACCCGGTGCCGTACGAGGAGAATATCGAGTGCATCCTCTTTCGTTTCATTGGAAACGCCGACCAGATTGTGCGCATCTCATTCGAAGAGTTCGACGTACAGCGGAGCAACCTCGAGTGAGTGAATGTTGCGTTGTTGTTGTTGTTGGTGGTGGTGGTGGTGTTGTTGCTGTTGTTGTTGTTGATGATGATGATGATGATGTTGTTTTTGATGTTGTTGTTGTTGTCGATGTTGTTGTTGTTGATGATGATGATGATGATGTTGTTGTTGTTGTTGTTGTTGTTGTTGTTATTGTTGTCGTTATTGTTGTTGTTGTTGTTGTTGTTGTTGTTGTTGTTGTTGTTGTTGTTCAGAGTGCTCCTTATGTTTCTCCTTGGTAGCGGTGCTCAAATGGTGGTCTGCGGACTTCCCTGGGTGTTTACCAAAGCATTCTTGAGGTCTGCAAAACTCTCGTGTGCACGAGCGAGCTCTCTGCGAATGGCGTCCGTATCGAAAAAAGAAAGTGCGTAGGCAAAACAGAGGAGCCAATTTCTCAGAAATGTCTAAAAAAAGGGGGTAACAATTTTGAGTACTTGGTACTCTACTAAGGGAGAGCATAAAGCCGTCCCGTGCCGCTATGCCGTAGAGGTATGATATGTCTTCAGGAAGCATTGTTCGTCTGCTTTTTCCCTCCAGACATGCCAAACTTTACGCATTTCCACGAAGTGAATACTGATGATGAGGCGAAGCAGTGCGATCAGATCATAGACCCTAGCCTTCCATATTTTTCTGGTTAACCATGGCTCTGCTCACCCCACACCCCCCACACCAGCCTCTGTGGTGTCCCCCATTTCTTGAGGTCGGCTCACAAGTGGTGCCTGAAGCTTTTTCATGGTTGAGAACCACTGCTATAAAATGCGCATGAAATTCACAGTCTCGTTAATGAAGGTAATGGCCGAGAATTTTTTTTTATGTTTCATCTTAAAAACCATTTAAAAAAAATACAGCGAATATTTATTCTAAACGAGCTATTGATATTATGTTGCAAAACGCAGCCAAAATCGCTGCCAGTATACCTGACAAAAAATAAGAAGAAAGATATAGAAATAGAAAATAGAAAGAAATGTTCAAATAAAATGAAAGAAAGGAGAAGCAACACAGCAAAAAAAACTGGAAAAAGAACAAGAAAGGAGGAAGGGGAAAAAATTTTAAAAAGCAAAATAGGCGGCCCAGCTCTGCGCTCCCTGCTGGTTTGGAACCCCTTGGTTGGAGCGGCCTTCATTTTTTTAGCGCTAAGTCTACCAGTGATACAGAACATTCAACTACTTTAACTAGCCCAATAGAGTTCTACGGTGGTACTTTTGATACTTCATCTAGCCTTCCCATCGGTGGCCCTTTTTTTTAAATCATTATTCTTAGTAAATGGTGACTACCGATTTCGTTTCGTCCAGGTGTGTGTACGGTGACTACGTGAAGCTGTTTCTGCACCTCGACAAAGAAGAAGCGGTGAACAATCGCAGCCCGTACAACTCAATCCTGTGCGGCAAGATCAACGACATCGAGCAAACCCACTACTCCTCCGGGCATGCACTCATCTTCGAGTTCCACTCTGACTGGCGCCAGGGGAACAACTCGGGCTTCAGGGGAACCTACCGGTTCCTTAGCAAACGTAAGTGAACCCAAGGACGTTGGTGAAGTACACAAGCTAAACGTAATTCAAACGCTACCATTGCGCGTCTACTTGTGTCTACGTTTCCCTCCCATCTTTCTTTTCCATTCCCACTTCCCTTTGTGGAGGGTAGCAAACCGGATGCTACAATGCTGGTTTACCAGCCTGCTTTTCCCTCATTTCATTCTCTCTCTAACATCAATTGCGATTAAATATTGTTTACAGTTTCTAAATGCGAAGCATTTTTACGGAATTAACTGCACGCACTATGATCATTTGTATTTACATCTATCTATCTATCTATCTATCTATCTATCTATCTATCTATCTATCTATCTATCTATCTATCTATCTATCTATCTATCTATCTATCTATCTATCTATCTATCTATCTATCTATCTATCTATCTATCTATCTATCTATCTATCTATCTATCTATCTATCTATCTATCTATCTATCTATCTAGTCTATCTGTCTGTCTGTCTGTCTGTCTGTCTGTCTGTCTGTCTGTCTGTCTGTCTGTCTGTCTGTCTATCTATCTATCTATCTATCTATCTATCTATCTATCTATCTATCTATCTATCTATCTATCTATCTATCTATCTATCTATCTATCTATCTATCTATCTATCTATCTATCTATCTATCTATCTATCTATCTATCTATCTATCTATCTATCTATCTATCTATCTATCTATCTATCTATCTATCTATCTATCTATCTATCTATCTATCTATCTATCTATCTATCTATCTATCTATCTATCTATCTATCTATCTATCTATCTATCTATCTATCTATCTATCTATCTATCTATCTATCTATCTGGGTGCTCTTGCGATTGCTTACTTAACTTGGTTATACCGAAATTAGTATGATAAGTTAAAGAAGTTTGAAGACTATATGTGGCTGACCATGGCATCAATAACGTGAATCTCATACCGCGCACGTTGCCAAGCCCTTTTCGACTCGCGTGACACGCAATCGTGAACCATTAGCCACGGTACACGCCATAGTTAAATCTGCCAATGTGTCGGGAACATACTTCTGTCACGGGAATGACGTCTAAAATTTCACATCAGAAGACAAAGAAAAAAGTTCTGTCTTAGGAGTCGAACAACAGCAGCGGGGCATGTTATTCACTGCACCACGGTCACATACTTTGTGAGATTTAAAAACACGCCTTTTATATAAGTATCACTGCCCTCTTAAAGTACCCTATGTAAAGCGTAATAATGCATGATTACTGTGAAATCCACGATTAGTTCCTTCAAAGCTTCATGTCAACGCGTCCGTCTTATTTGGGGTGCAACACCCTGCCGCCTTTGGTTGGGTGTTGCATTTACAAAGGTGTACTCCTTTCGCATTGGTATGGCAGACACTCCTACATGCGACTACTGCGGAGCTGAAGAGACCATCGAACACGTCCTGTGTAGCTGTGCTTGCTACGACACACAGCGATGCCAGCTCCGGATGGTTTTGAATCAACTTGACCCAGGACCATTTTGTGCGCAGAGGATACTAGGTCCTTGGGCATCTGCCTCAGTTGCGCAGAAAGCAACTAAAGCGCTGCTAATTTACCTAAAGTCAACAAACCTGAGCGACCGCCTGTAGACTGTGTGTGCTCCCCGAGTGTGCTCGTGAATGTGTGTGCCCTCTCATCTCTCTGCAACCTCTTTTCTCTCCTTTATCCCTTCCCCAGTGCTGGATAGCAAACCGGATGTGCGTCTGGTTAACCTCCCTGCCTTTCCTTGCATCTTTATCTCTCTCTCTCTCGACGTGAGAAATACACGAGAAACAAAAGCGCATACAAATAACACTTCGCAGTACTGCTTTCAACATTGATGCATTGGTGAAATGTTTTTTCAACAGTATAAGATAAGAATCAAACAATCTAAGTTTAGAAAAGTTTGGGCATAGATGGTTCAAACAAAATAAAAATATACATGCAGATATTTGCTAAATGTCTTTTTATTTAGTCTAAAATAATGAAATTCACCATGATATGCTTTGCCACTGCACATTTCTAATTAGCTCGCCCTTCACCACAGGCCAGTTCGAGACCGATGGTGTGTCCGTTCCCGACAGCCGTTGCAGTTTCATCATGGACAGCGGCAACCGCAGCTCGGGCCGCTTCTTCTCGCCCCAGTACCCGAGCTCGTACCCGCGGGACATCAAGTGCGCCTACAGCTTCCTGGGACGAGAAAACGAGAGGGTCAAGGTGCTCTTCGAGCAAGTGCGCCTGCAGCGCGGAGACTTCAGGTGCGCTCTCTACTTGCACCCTGTCAGCGTGCCATTAATTCTCTCTCAGCAATCTAGCAGAAAGAAATATGGACAAAGATCCGGAAAACTGAGCTCGATGCCAGCTCTAGCTTGGTGCTTATATGTTTCAGAACCTTGTGGAAGAACAAACGACACAGGAACGCGAAAATACGCTAATTCTTTTGCTAAAAAATCAGGCAGGTAGAGAGATTATCTCTCTACTTTATTTTTAACCGTGTTTATTTTAAACCATGTTTAAGTAACTGGGAGAAGATAGAAGACTTACATTTGCGACTAGTCTGTTTACTAGTGACACTGGAACACGTAAAGTTTCAGGAATATCGTTGATAAGCAGGAAGGACTATTTACTCGCTTATTATTTAACGAGGCTCTGAGTTTGCTATTTTACAAACATGCCCTGATTACCTGCATTCTGTTCGTGTCATCCGTTTCGCTTCAGATGAACTGACTTACTTTTGTCCAAAACACAGCCATCCTATACAGAGAATATTGTGTGCTCATGTTTGACGTACTCGATAGGTTGAGAAAAATTCACTGCGGTCATCAAAAGTAGACCACTCTCCTCGACAAAACTTCAAATTTCGCGGCAAATTATAACTGAATCTTGTCGTCTTGCATAGTATTTGTTGTTAGTTCATCTTAGAACGGACCACAAAGTTAAATACGAAGCTTCCTGCCGAGAAAGTGGTAATGTAGAGCCCTTTGTTGCTGTATGTTCTTTAAACTTGACTGTACATGAGCACGAACGCGCGAATATGCTAGAGAACAAATCTAAAGGGGCCTTCTTGTAGATCGTGCGTTTTAAATGGACGCAGCTGCTTCAACAGTCCTGACGTTATCCTGGTTCACGATGGTCGAGACGGACAGTGCTCCCGTCATCGGGCAACTGTGCAACCGCAACGTCTGGGTCGAGATGATGTCCACGGGACCCGACCTGTACATCACCTTCAGCGCACAGAGCCACTTCCCGGGTCGAGGCTTCATGGCCAAGTACACCTTCTCCGAGACGCCTTACAACGGCACGTTGGACCAGCTAGTATCCATCGGTGAGTTGCGACATTTCCGAAGTAGGAACGCCATAGACTTTTCATAACACTCGATTGAAGAATACCACCTAGCTATTTAGTCAATTTTGCGCAGAAATACTTTTATCTTGAAGTTGCTTTTAATTATGACGAAAGCTCAAGAACCTCCAACACACCATATGTACTTTGCAATACAAATGTGTCGAAGCTACTGCTAATATTCCTAAAGACAAAAGACTCACCGGGTTTTATAAACCAATAGCGATATTGTTTAAGTGAGGAGTGTGAGACTGTGCGTGTGTGCTCTCACTCTATCTCTTCCCCCTCTCTCTATTCTCTCTACCTCTAGCTTTTAAACTCCTCTATTCCTTTCCCCAGTGTAGGTCAGCCTACAAGTTTTTCGAAACTGATTAACATTCCTGCCTTTTCTCCCTCTCCTGTTCTTTCTCTTTTCCCATCCATTCGCCATATTTGGCTAGTTGAACAGTTACTCTAATAGTCGTCGTTTCAACATGATCAATCAGAAACGATTACAAATATAAACGAAACATTGGAAGTTAACCACGGCGTCCTATGGTATTACCATGTTCTGGCGTGGTTGAATGGTTAAAGGAACACTAAAAACAGTTTTATTTTTCGTATTACTAAATTGCTCTTTCTCGACACTCAATACACTACTCTTGCTTCGAGAAGACGCTTGGTAAGGGAAAAACGCGCAAAAAAACAAAAAACGTGGGCGTCGACGCCACCTTAAGGTGTCCACGACAGCTGCCGTGAAGTCAGAATAAGATGGCTTCTGCTAGGGCTAACATAGTTCGTAAAGGGTAAAAAATGGAATACATTGTCTTCTTAGGGAGCCAGAGACTAAACATACGAAGTTTCAGAAAATTTTGTTCTGTCTATGCGACAAATGTGCGGGAAAAAAAACAACTTGAATTCTGTGACTTCTCTATTGGAGTTTCCGGCGGGAAGAGAAACTTTTGAAATTGATTGCCTCATCGATTAATCACTCCACGGTGGTGAAATTAAGAGCTAGAGAATTTTCAGAGTATAATTTTATGTATAAACCAATTTATTGTTTCACTTCAGGGCTATTTAAAGTTAGTGTGTCAAGCGTCGGTGTAAGCGCCACAAGATTTCACCACTGTGACACTGAGTACAAAAAGCTTAGCAACTTTTTCATTCGTCTGGCAGTTATTCGTACGTCCACCTGTCATCGATATTCTCCAATTGACAGTGATGTAGTGCATCGTATTCGTACTCCTGACACACAGCCAAGAGTTACGTATTTCAGACCATGCGTCTTTCATGAGTTACTAATGCTGCCACGTTCAAGCGGGCCGGAGAGATGACCGCCATTGTAACTCAGTGGTAGAACATCGGAAGTGCTATTCGAAGGTCGCAGGATTGGGCCCCGCTGGTGTGAAATGATCTTTTCGTACACTTTTTTCACATTTACATTACCGTTACAACCCTATAATATGATTTTCAGCTCTTTATTATATTCTTCTCTCTCTCCTACACTTTTCTTGACACCATTGTCTGTTAGTTCCTCACATATTGCTTATTAAAGGCACGCTCAGCGTTTGATTCATTCATGTACCTACATCGCGTTGGATGTCGATATAATTTTGATGTAATGAAGATTGCTTCATTAGGGGTTAATGAATACCCGCCTGTGGTAAATAATTTCGCAAGGTTTCTCATTCAGCTGGATCATTTATTGTCTTTTTCCAGAGCCACAAAAGACCTCGGACGGTGGCGCCTTCAACAAGCAAGGTCAGAACGCATGCTTAATTTTCTATACTTTTCTACAGCTGGCGCTGGTGTTGCTGCGTCGATCAAAGAGGCGCTGACTTCAAAGGATGAGCTCAAAGCCGTGCGGTGCATTTCCTCTGGTTGCGCGTTTGGTGAAACGGCACAGTCAAGGGTAACGGAGGCTAGGGAAAGTCAAAACTCACCGTGGCTTAGTTCTCTTGTAAGTTTTGAAAAGTTATGTTGAACATTAATGAGAACGAACACGAGGATAACGACTGGATGAGCGTACTGGTTGCTTTTACAACTGCTGTTATATTTTTTTTTGTGCTGCGAAACAATCAGTATCTGTACAGTCGTCAGCAAGTTTAACAATAACACTCCGACGCGATACCTGGTCTACGTTGACTGCTGTTGCCGAGATAATACCTCGGTATGCTCGAATAGTATGTCGGCACGAATGGGTGACATATCAGCAACGAAACCCAAGCTACGCGGCGCTAGCGTCAACCAAATGGGTTCAGGACATGCGGCAGAGCGTTCGTGTTGAGCTTGCTGACGACTGCTGGTTCAGACTTTTATTTAGATTGTCCAGGTATTTGGCAGTGACTTCATGGTGGAAGTTTCTGACTTTTTCACAACAGGCTCTTGTTTCGCATGAGCCTTGTCTGCGTTATCGGACAGCTACACTCTAAAATTTAGTTCTTGATGGATCGCAAGCACTATTAGCGGGTGAGCGATGACCAGCATTTTAGACAATCGCAACGTCCCGTGTTACACAGCGCATTCCGATCGCGACAGACAGTCTTTTAAAGTGGCATAGCTTTTGTTATTAGCTGCTCTACACACACACGGACAGAGGAACAAATGTAGAACACGCACGCAAGCTCGAAACTGGTCACCTTTTAGAGCCTGCGTGCAAAATGAACCGAAAGCTACAACATCTGGTTAGGAACTGTTTATTGTTTCCTGAAAACGTGAGAACGCGCGAATTGTGACGCAAAAGAGAAAGGGGAAAAATGCGTGCGGTTCGAGTTGTCCCCTGTCTTCCCCGCGCCACCCGACTACAGTTTTTATTTTGTTTCTTAGTGATGCCGAAGGCGCCGACATCGGGGTGCGACGTAAGATGATGCGCTACAAACTGTGAACGAAGAAATACAACTCTATCTTCATTAACACAAAAGAACTCTGCAGTGGTGGACTCGAATAGCAGCGAAAAAATAAGACAAATACTGGTTAAACAAATCTGTCACGCAAACACATCAACAGCTTGTATCAATCTTGGGGCTGACGTCACAAGTTTCTGAGGAGAGTTCTACTCGTGCTCCGCAAAAAACCGGATTCGTCGTCTGACGTCGTGATAGATTCCTGATTCACACAATTATTTCCCGTGTTTCTACAATAGAAGGCTCCAATAAATGCCAGCTTTAGTTTATGCCTATATTATGAAGGAATGTTTGTGTCTGCAAAGTGAATTGTGTCTATTTGTTTGTCCATGTATGTGTTGCGGAGCTTCCCATAAATAGGTATGAACTCGCACAACTGTTTCACTTTGTTTTATGTTATTATTATTATTATTATTATTATTATTATTATTATTATTATTATTATTATTATTATTATTATTATTATTATTATTATTATTATTATTATATCAGATTTTTGCGTGATTGGTGCTAATGACTCGTTCCGCTCAAATATTTTTTGTTCACCACCGGAAGTAGCGTGTTTATCTGTGCGAAACAATGATAGACCAGTCATTATCTCTTCTTAAACTGGTTTGTTTCTCGAGCAACTTTTTTTTTGTTTTAACATTCCTTAGTGATTTGATTGCCCCGACTCAACAGTTTATCGCTCAGTAGGACTGGTGCAATGTCAACCTTTTCGTTTCATTGTTGCTTGAACAAACAAGCAAGCTTGAAATAGTGCGTTTACGAAGGCAGCGCCATCTGTTGAAGATAGATGGAGCGATCGATTGCTCTGGTTTCGACCAACGTTCACGTGTGGCGCTCCAGTATCGCGAGCATTGTTTCTCCCCGTTCGTCAATGCTCTTCCTGCTCCTGTGCAGCGGTTACTTTTAAATCGTGCCAGTTTCACTCTCCTGAATGAAACTCTTATCCCTCATCAGGCACGTAATTACACCACGATGTGTCAGTGGATGCAAACCGCTGAACGTGTGCAGTCACCATCAGACTGACTCTGCCAGAACCCCTTTTTTAGCGCAGAGCACTTCAGAGAGGCAAGCTTTCGTCTCAACTCTTAGCCACAAACGCTCCGAATTCACTCTTAGCCACAACCAGCAAAGCAGATTAACACCATTTTTGAGTGGTCCAGCAGGTGTATAAGCACGTAAAGCGTCGGAGCGTTTTTGTGTGGTTATTTATTTATTTATTTATTTATTTATCAATACTGTTGGCCGAAGGCAGTTACAGGGTGGTTGCGTTACAATATATGCAATAAAAAGGGAAAAAATGCAGTCCTCATGACAATATTTTCGCCATGCCCACCTTTTTCCCACAAAAGGGAAAAGAAAAGTCAGCCCCGTAACTGTCTGCATCTGGTGCGACACCTCAACAGTAGCTCACAAGGGATGGGGGTAAAGAGGGATAAAAAGGATAGGATTAAAAGGTAAATAGAAAGAGAGGCGAAGGAACAGGGAGCGACGGTAGTAAAGAGAAGATAGGAAAGATGAACACGGTCACAGGAGTCCGAAGACGGGGCACCACCGGCGGGAACTCTTGTCGGCAACAGGAGATGGCGTAGGGCTAATCCAGGCGGCCAGAGCTACGCTGTCGTCGTCGTCGGTGACCGGTGTCAGGAGGTGGTGTAGGACCACCCCAGTCGGCCAGAGCTGCACTGTCGTCGGAGATCGCGCGGGCACAACCGGTCGGCACGGAATCCAGCGAGCGAGACGTGGTGCTCGTTGTGCAGTAGTCCTTGCTGTATCCCAATTGCAGAAAGTAATACAGGACTGTGCATCTGCCAATGAAATGGAATTGAAACTTGTATCATAAACCGAGAGCAATCGGGTGTAAAGATCAATAAT
The DNA here is from genome assembly GCA_013436015.1 of Rhipicephalus annulatus. Taxonomy (NCBI): domain Eukaryota; kingdom Metazoa; phylum Arthropoda; class Arachnida; order Ixodida; family Ixodidae; genus Rhipicephalus; species Rhipicephalus annulatus. The sequence goes on along the minus strand of WOVY01010601.1, from coordinate 128,358 downwards.
TTGTCGCCAGTGCTGAAGAACAGGACGATGTAGCACAATGAAGTGAGTTTCATCATAGTAGACTTTGCTGTCCTATTGTTTCGCTTCAGTGTGGATACGGATGAGCTGCTGACAATGCAGCAGTCGAGAAACGTATTCTTCACCGAAGGAGGCACATGAATCGATAAGTGCAGTGAAAAAAGCTATGTCAATCAAAAAGATGGAAAATGGCCATAATACTTCTAAAGTGTGCTTGCGGTGCCACCGTGGAGCCTCATGGGTAGCGGCTCTCGGCTGCTTACCCGGAAGGCACGAGTTGGATCCCCACCGCTGCGGTCGCATCTATTTGTAGAAGGACTTGAAATGCTATAGATTCGTTCGCCGTTTCAGTTCAGCGCACGTTAAAGAACCCCAGGGGCTCAAAATTACATGATTCCCTCCTCCACAGCGTCTCATAGCCCGAGTCACTTAGGAAAGTTCAACACTATAAAGCAACCAACCATCTCTTCCAGTATATCTTGTAATTATCTTCCCGAAAATCACAAAAAAACTGCAGGAGGCAGAAAATGTTAGAGTCAGGAATGAGGTAACATTGGCCAAGACAATGATCATGAATTTCACGGCTTCGATTTCGATGCACGCGCCGCCCAGCGTAGCTCTTCAAGGGCGTAGCCACAAAGTGGCACACCAAGCCCGCCCCCCAAAAGTTTTCTGCTTTGGCTAGAGAGGAAAGAATTTCAAACATGTGCCCCTTACGAAATCAAGGTGCTCCCCCCTGCCCCAGGAGAATATTCTGACTATGCCCCTGGTTCACTTCATCTATTCTTTTGCTTCACCTTGTGTTTTATCATTCAACGTGGTCGCGCACTCTACGACTTCAACACGTCACCGTACCCCCGTTAAGAGCCGCTTTCCATTTTATGACATGCGGTGAACGCCAGCTCGCAAAAAGTGTCGCTGTTTGCGTGGCGTTTCCTATCTTTCATACATTGGTGAGGCACTCGTTGCATTTATGAATAAAGGAACCAACGTCCTATATGTCATGGGGCTCTGAATATATACTATGCAAGGGTATACGCGCATGTCGTTGGTTACCTCATGTCGCCTTATGCACTCCTAACGGTCGCGCCAATAGGAGAAAACGCAGCGCGTACCCTTTTTGAGCTATAGTTGTGTTCATTGCTGGCGAGGGTAATGGGTTTGCAGCGCCCTATCCCATTTGCCTTTCTCAGGGTTAACGTCAGACTTCTAAGAGTAGTTTGCGCCTATAGAGACACGCAGAAGCATGCACGCAAGCATGGAAGCACGCACCGGCTAGTGCCAAACAAGAGCTGAATCGATGGGAATATACGGCCCCGTGCGTTGAGTATACCCCAAGGAACGTTTCTTCCTTGCAACGCCGCATCTCATTTGTATGCCAACAGCCCCGTTGTCGCGGCATGCCAAGACCTCGTTCGAAGCCGGCCGCACAATACTTTGGGCAAGAACGGCCGATCATCGGACAATAACAAAGGGGCCAACGCAAAGCAAGCAGAGCAAGCCGCTCGAGTGATGTGTGTGCGTATGCAAAACTATTGGGAAGACTGAACAGCGGGGCAAAGAGTGGCCGGGGTGGGGGGGGGGGGAGGGGGCAAGGAGCGACAGGCCTAGAGTTCTACAGGGTGCGACAACTTAATCTGCATATTCAATGCGTTCGATGCCACGAGTTCGGTCGAAGCACAGGACGAAGAAAGACATCTGTGTGTCTCCTTGGGTTGACAGTGTGCTGGTGCTGTGGGGGAATTTTTCGTCTTTCTTTATCGTCCTTCTTCCGGAACGCTGCCGGAAGTCCTGGCAGAGTGCTTGGCGATCGAAGCGTTCTGTGGACATAACGAGCAACAGCGTAGACGGAGACGAAAGAAGAAAACAATGGAGAGGCGGGACTGTGGCCAGGACACACTGATCTAAAAGAAGCAGCAAAATGTAAGTACGGAAAGTTTATTGACAGAATGTCTTTCTTGATGGAGCCAGTACAAGGGAACAAAAGAAGGGAACAAGATAGCGAGAAAGTTCCGCAAGTTGTAACTCTGAGCATTTGCATAACTTCGCCCTTAGCTGTTTTCTCCGCAATGGCTCAAGAACTCCGCTGTGTGAACAGACACGTGAAATACGTGCAAAGAACGTCACTGCTAATATCAGTTTTCTTTTTTGCGTCACAGCTACTCAGCAATTCTGCCAGCGTTAATGCATTGTAGACGTTCTTTGGATGATGATATATCAGTTTTAGTCCGTATAGGAGTCTTTCAAAATAACAGCGTGTGAATTATTCGCATGCTTTCGTAACGACCGTGGCGAACATGCCATCAGTGTGGTCGGGGAAGTGGGCAGCTGCTGCACGTTTCGTTTTGGACACAGTCCAGCCACAAGTGGTCACTACTATCATAATTAAAACAGTCATCAGGCTGACTCTCCTCAATGCGCTGTGAAGGCCTGTCCTATTGACCAACAAACACAATACGGCGCTTGTAGCGGCCACGTTATCGCTACAGTGATTATTCTTATCTACCCACCTATCACTTGGCGTTTGACTCGCGTGCTTAGGTTCTCTTGGAATCCAGTCCGTCACTACTAATGAGAAGCGGTTATCTATTATTGACCAGTGTTTAACTACAAATGCCTTGCTTATGAGTATTTATGCAAAGACGTCCTGTGCAAAGACGTCCTGAACACCAATTTGTTCCCTGACCCATTCTTGCCACCTCTTGTCCGTCGAGATTACACTTCTCATTTCTTTTTGCCGCGGCTTGCTGCGTTGTCCTCAAATAATGTTAAACCTTCTACGTAAGCTTCCAGGTTTCTTTACCGTAAGCACCGGTAACATGCAGCTAAGATGTCGCCAGCAGCCATTATACTTCTTGACAAAACAGGTATACAGATTGCTTAATGAGCGTGAGCTTTGACGTAACAACTATCATTGCTCTCACGTACGAACGCACGCACACAAACACACTCACGCATGCGTGGACTCACAAACACGTGCGCAATGCCACAAACACACACGTGCGCTTCAAACTGTCAGATGAGCAAACCATCTGAGAATAAGCTTCTTGTAAGCCCTGAGGGTAATAAATAAATAAATAAATAAATAAATAAATAAATAAATAAATAATAAATAAATAAATAAATAAATAAATAAGAGACAGTTAGTCAGTTTTCATTCTGAAGCGACAGGGCATGAAAACACGTACACCAGAAAAAAAATTCCAGTACACTACAAACACCCACTAACAATTGAACAGACGCCGGATAAAAAAAGGCACTAAGCATTATCCGCAAATGGTTGTGCATTATGCAAACCTATCAATTCGGCACGCCTAGGGCTCTACGTGAAAGATAACTGTTAAGGTATCTGATTTTATCTTCGTGCAAGTTAAACCGTGGTTGGCTTATCTATACGATATACAACGTCTCGATCATAACGCGTATTTCTTCATTCCTACGTCAATACAAAGCTACGCATTCATGACATTTTGGTGTGCACTTACGTTATCTATAAAGATATTAAAAGGTCAGCTTCCATTTAGCAATGTCATAATAGTGTCTTGCATAAAAACTTGCTAAATATTAACTTGCATAAAGATGAAATCAAATGCCTTAACAGTTGTATTTCGCGTAGAGCCCCACGCGTGGCGGATTGATAAGTTCGCCTATTCCATGGGCATGCGTAGATACGTTTCCATTCCTGCTTGGTTTGTTTTTCTGGCGACTCTTCAGTCGTTAGCCGGCGTTTTTGGTGTCGCAACTTTTCAAGTAGATGCTAGTGCTCGTTAAACCTCAGTTGTGGTTGCACTGCTGGCAATACAAGTTTAATGATTTGAATAGTTTGTGGGGTTTAACGTCCCAAAACCACCATTTGATTATGAGAGACGCCGTAGTGGAGGGCTCCGGAAGTTTCGACCACCTGGTGTTCTTTAACATGCACTTAAATCTGAGCACACGGGCCTACAACATTTTCACCTCCATCAGAAATGCAGCCGCCGCAGCCGGCATTCGAACCCACAACCTGCGGGACAGGAGCCGAGAACCTTAGCCACTAGACCACCGCGGCAGGGCTTGTGACCGTCTTTGCATGCGTTGTCTGTTTAAAACCATTTGAGGAGGTACGAAAAACGAGGGTTGCGTTGTAGAAAAAAAAAACATTCTGTGCTGTTACATGCAAAAACGAAAGTATGATTGTGATGCCGTGGTACGCCGGAAATCACTTGGGGGAGGACACTGAAAGTTCCTATTACCTGAGTTTATTAATGTGCACCTAAATCTAACTACCCGGGTCCCTAGCATTGTCGCTCCATCAAAGTGCAGGAACCGCAAGTGGGATCAAACCTCCCTTTTTCGGATTTCGGTGGATTCCGGTGGTTTCGGTGATCTTTCGGATCACCGAAACTGCCGCCGCAATGCCGCAGCTTTCTGACGGCCCTCTTTAGAGCAATTATCCTTTGATATATTTCTATTAGCACATGTCTGAAGAGTACATGTCATATTATATGTGCACATGTATAGATACGATCTGGTTCGTTTTTTTTTTCTTGTCAAGCTCGCACTCGCGTGCATGGGCAGTTATTGTTCTTTTTTTTTCCTTGGACAATGTATGCTTTCGGTGTTATGGAGAATGCTCATCTACAAGCGAACTGAAGTGGGGCCTAACGATTCATTTTAGGTGCAGTGACTCAACCATGACCCGCAGTTATTCAAACTTATGATGCGTTGCACTTTCACAATCAAGCTGACACCCCATCGCGGTGGTCTAGTGGCTAAGGTACTCAGCTGCTGACCTGCATGCAGGTCGCGGGATCGAATCCCGGTCACGGTGGCTGCATTTTCGATGGAGGTGTAATTGCTCTAGGCCCGTGTGCTCAGATATGGGTGCAGAAATTGTTGTGTTGCCCTTCGGGATATTCACCCGAATGCATGCGATCGCGATCAAGCAGCCACTTAAGGTCGCGAAAGATAGCTCCCATTCAAATTTGCTTTCAGACAGTAACGAATACACACGGGTTACAAAGATAGGAGATACGACCTACAATACCAGATGACGTGGTCGGCCTTTGTCGGCATTTCCCACCATTATATTCGTGGTTAAAACTTACATAGCTTCTGTTTTCCGTCAGGTTTTGCGCACGGCCTCCCAGCCGAGTAGGTTTTCACTTTTTGTAATACATTCGCTACTTTCTTTAGATAAATATCGTGTAAACGTAATGAACGAAAAAAAAAAGAAATGTAAACCTTTTTTGGCAATCGCCAGCAGAGAGTAACTGGAGGCTCCTTCAGGAGAAGAGTGGCAGGACCTCAACGCCGAAGGGCAAGAACTTCGCGACTCTGCGAGAATCGTGCACTTCGCCAACAGACCCGAATCGGGAAACGCTAGCATACTCCGCGAACATTTCTGCGCCATTATTACCGCAAGTGCACTCTCGAGTGAATTCTCCGGGACGAGAGTCGATGAACTAGAAGGTGGAAAAGAAAGCGCTGACTCGAAACTTCTTTTTTTCCAGCAGGCACCAAGAGTGAGGAGAAACGGAATGCGTTGGCGACGTTACCAAAAATCAACGCACTGCGTACCTGCACTCAAGGCTGGAAAGAAAAGTGACGCGTACGCAAAAGTAACTGGCGTAATATTCAAAGAGGAAAGGAATTGCGATGAAAAGGGCAGGATGAAGAAGGAAGTTGGGGGGCGGGGAGAAAAAAAAAAGCAGGCCCTTGGGGGCTTTATTTGGCAGCCATACGGCGGTGCATAGACGTCGCATGCGGGCTTCATTTATCATCCCCGCCCTCCCGGGGGCATTCTTATTCGTGGAATGCTTTTGAGCGGGCTGTCGATGCGCGAATATTGAATCGCCCCCAAGTATCGTCCTCTCGACTCTATGCACAGCTAAAGTCTTGACCCTTCCCCACATTCCCTTCCACTTTATCTCTCTTTCTCTCTCTTTCCATATACCATTATTTCTCCGACAGTTTTTCCTTTGTCATCTTGCCAGCCATCGATGTCAAAGCACGAGGGAATGCGAAATAAGGCCACATAGTTTTTATCCCTCGCTCTAATAATAAGTCCCACAGCGTGAATAAAAAAACGAAGGAAGTCGTGGAAAGGTTTTCAAAAGACGTCATGAATTCTTTTTTTCTAAAAAAAATATAAAGGCAACCAGTCAAAGGTGGACGGCTGGGAGGCAGGACTCGGAGGAAAGGGCAATGGGTTGAAAGGAGGGGGGGTCTCAGACAAAAGCCTCCGGGGGGGGGGGGGCTTAAGGTGAAGCCCTTTTGGCGTCTACTCCACGACGGCGCTCTCTGGAATTCAAAATGTCCTGATCGTTATGCAAAAGGGGAACGCTAAACAAGTCTGCTCCCGCAGGCTTTAAGAGACTCCCCCTCTGCTTGTCGCGTTTCTCTGTACTAGGCCCTCGCAAGACTGTTTTACTTGCGTATATGAGAAGCTGTAAACTCTTCATTATTCTGAGAGACTCCCGCTGCCACCGTTAGAGAAGAGACGCGATCCGGAACAACAGCTTGCGGGATTTGTGGTTGTTCGTGCGATCGTCCCGCCTACGACAGGTGTTCTGCAGAGTGAGCTACGCTGTTAGTTCGTCGCTAATTTGAGGTCGACCGAGGAGTTTTGTGCTTCTGCGCCGTCTTCGTACTCCTCCGCGGAACTTTTTAATCCTGAAAGAAGTAGGTATGCGTTGTCATTTGTATTATAACGCTTGTTTAATAAAGCTGAGATTAGAGGTTGTGACTCTGTACCTGAACCAAAATGTGAAAGGAGTTGGTTAGATGTCTGCGAACTCAAAATGGAGTGTTTTCTTGCACCAGACAGTTTTTAGTTGCACTAAAGAAGGATATAAAGTCTTGTAACGGTGTAAAGTACCACACAAAAATGATACTCAAAACCACGGTGCGCATGAGGGAGTGCTTTTTGTAGACGCCGCCTGATATTCCCTGAATAATTACACTAATAATAGGGTTGCGCGTGGCTTCCTTTTTGCGATAGTGGTTAGAGACATGGAAGCAAAACCGTGACAGTGGGCTCCGTAAGTACCAGATTGTCGAAGGCAGCGGAAAAAAAATTGTCTTTGCAGAGGCCGTGATCAATGGTCGAAAGCAAGACAGATTAATAATGAGTGACTCCAAGATGGCCATTAAAAATTTAACAAAGGGATGGATCTCTACCGAAGCAACCAAAATCCTGAACCACAGAGCAGAAGACTTCACGAACGGCAAAACTGCACTCAAATACCTCAAGTGGATCTCGGCGCACATGGGAAAATAAACGTCGAAGACACAACTATCCCTTCAAACCTCAACTAGAAAGCCCACCGAACAACGCGAGAACCGATTAACCACGGCTCGGACAGCTATGGCCCGGCACCCCGCACCCACCACAGAAGAGGGGACGACTCTAACGGGGGTGATGGGGATGATGGAGGTGATGACAATGACGAATATGCGACACAAGACTACAGAGACAGACCGGTCACATCATCCTCGACATATTGACATACTATAAGCAACGACGAAAAAAATATCCCCCACCATACAAACAGCTAGACAGATTTCAAGAAACAGATTGGCGACGATGGCAAACCAGAACCTTTCCAAATCCAGTGCACCGGAATAGAGTATACTCCAGAGGATACCCACCGGCAATCTGTAAGCTCTGTAAGAACGAACACACAGATATGGCACCTATTCTATGGCAATGCAGACATGTCACGACAATATACCGAGAGTACAATACAGGACCGAACCTTATTGAGGAGCGCTGAATAAGTGCGCTGGGCAGCTCAGATCTTCTTGACCAGCTGTGTGCAATCCAGCGAGCCCATACAGCAATGGAAAGACTACGCATCACTGTAAAAATTATCCGGGTGGCCGGAGCCTGAGCCGGTAACCTTTCATGTTTTTTTTTTTCATTTTTCAATAAAGTTTTTTTGCATCCGTCCGTGAAGGTAAGTGACTATGATAATGATAATAAGTGCGGTGTTTTTCATGCAATTATTCGTACTAACCTCAAGCTGTGAGCAGCCTCTTTTTACTGAATGTCGTGGTACGACACCTGAAGGTTGTACAAAAGTGAATCAAGCTTCGGATTTGATGTTGTTGTAATGAACTTCCTACGTTTCGTGGAATATTCATGAACTACGAATGAGACTAACAGTCTAATCCCGCGTATAGAAAATGCGTAAACTAACTAATCAAATTCATAAGCCGTGGTGCAGCTGATTTTATGTACACCCATAGTTTGTTCGGCAAACTTCCATAAAAGGATGAGTGCGCTTTGAAAGATTCCCTCGAACAACCTGTTAAGACTTCCATGAATAGTCTCATTGGCGCCGTATTATGGTACAAGCGAGAGATATTCCTCAGACGAGGCTTAAGTTTTCCATCATGGGTTCCAGACAGCGGCATCTTCATAGGACAGATTATCATAATTGGTGCGCTTAGCTGCTAAGCCAACCAGCATAAAGTAGTTTGTATGCTAACAGAATTCAGTGCTCTGTGCTGCAATATCCAATTGAACCCTTTTAGCCGACGCAAGAGGCGTGCCGCTGATGACACATAACTACAATTTATTCGTGTTTCTGTGCATTCACTCAGTGTCCTTGCCTTACTTTTTTTTTACAATACTGAATTTGAATAGTTTGTGTCACTTTAGTGGATGGACTATTCTTCGTGCAGAATTCTTCTTCAGTTGCTTCAAATTTTCAGCACTCTATAGAATTATTAGCGATACAAAATACTTCAAAGTGTTCATGGCCAACACGGTTCCAAACGTGTAGAGAATGTTCATTTATTTACTAACAGTAGTCAAACAAACGCGTGACCTCGCAAGTGTCATATACGTTTGGAAACCGTTTCGTGCAATATTTTCGAGGTAAAATGTGTAGACGCACGCCGTACATATTTGTGCACTCTGTCCATGACTGCGTAAAAAAATATCTATTTGAACATGCTTCTATATCTGTTTGTCTAAAACACTACGTCGACTCGTGCAACATTGTGAGTGACTACATCGCCCATCCCTCCTGTGCCGCTGTTCGCTCTCTTTGCCAAGTTTACCACAAGCTGGCCAGCTTCTTACCGTGTAGCGCGTCTGTCACGAAGGAAGGAAAATATGAGGAAAAGAACGGCAGGGAGGTTAACCAGCCTATAGGCAGTCGGTTCGCTACCCGGTGCATGGGAGGGGGATGGGGAAGATGAAAGATAGAGAGCAGAGAGGGAATATAAACACAGCATCTGTCACTGTTATCCATCTAGCGGAGGAGCTCAAAATTAACGCTGTGCCCGCAACGCGCTGACAGCAGTACATCCAGCAGCCCTTCGGTTTGCCTAATTTTTTGTTTGTTTTTCCTAGTTCACTCACCCGTTGCGAGTGCTAAACCCACACGACATTCTTGAACCGGAGGCGGCAGCTCCATGCGAAGGGGTGTCTGGGTGGGCAGGGTTCCTCACTTAGCGATTCCAAAAAGCACAAATAAACGCGCCGGTACAACGCTCAAAATGCGGCATGCACCGAGGCCCTTTGTGTCCCTCTCAGTTTGTTGCTTGGCCCAGATCGTAAAGCGACGCCTGTCGCCGGCCCGGCCTGCAACTGTCGGGCGCGTTGAGCGTAATTAAGACGCGTGCTGCCTTCCCTTTACTTAATTCCGGCTCGCTGAGTTCTCGCGCCCAGTTCGGCTCGCTGAGTTCCTGTTGTCACATGCGTTCTAGTTTCTCGTCGCCGTTCAAATTTTTGCGCGGAGCCTCACGCTTTGCTTATGCAAGGAGCCGGAAGTTTGGCCAAGCATCTGTTTTCGTTCCACGCGGATGGAAAGTGCGATCTGTTTGTGTGATGTTTCGCCTCTTCGTGTACAATGTAGGCGCAATCTTATTCTTCCCTACTGACGAACTGACGTAGTATACCACACATTAACTAACATCTTTTTAAAAGAAGGCTGGAAGAGGGCTTGGAAAATATGATCAGATGACAGGAATAATGCATGAGACATGCTAGAACTCTTGACAATGAAAAGGAGGAGGGAGGGGTCGAGCAGGCAACAAGCTACGGAAGGAAAAAAATAGCATCCGTGACGTTCGCGAAAAAAAAGGCGTGTCAACAAAACTCGAGGTGAATGTAGGCGAGTAGATGTTTAAATGTACGCAGGAAGATGAATGATTTAGTTTCCGTTCAACGTGCCAAAACTCAACGTGAATGACAGCGAGGAAGTATTTATTTCTACGCACGAATACGATTAATTCAGTTTCTGTTGAGTGCAGGCATAACAAGTTTAGTTTAGCTGCAGTAGGGGCTAATTGTAACCGATGGCCGCGTGTACCTAATGCTTTGTCGTTTTGCCTGCGTTTCCTGCGCCTCGACTTGATCAGAGTACAGACACACTTTCATAAACTTACCTGCCTAATTCACCTTCATTTCTAGCGCGGAAACTATCCTGGCCTTCAAAACATACATCTTTGCGTATTTCATGTTTGAAAACTGGCTACAAGGCAGTGTGATATAGTGTGTCAATTTACGGTAATGGTTCATGGCTGCATGCACACATGCACACGCACGTGCGCGTATCATGCATGCATGCGTGTTTGCACATACATACATACATACATACATACATACATACATACATACATACATACATACATACATACATACATACATACATACATACATCCTGACCTTTATAACATGCCTGTAGAGCGTGCTCCTCTGCAGTGTCAGCGTTTATGCAACACAGCCAACTTTAGCATTTCTGACATTTTTTTTGGCAGAAGAATTTTAATAGCTGATTTGCCTGCTTGAAAGCGTTATTTTTATCACTGTCTTCTCAAAGTAAGCTAAATAAAAGTTTTAAATCTTCCTAAACACTTACTGATTATTTGTGGAACTGTGGAAAAGGTTTAGCTAATCAAGTCGGTTAGCATCAACTTCCCCAGGCTGTGTCAAAACATTGCAAATTGCCTCTATCTATAAACAATTAAAACATACATACATACATACATACACACATACATACATACATGCATACATACATACATTACATACATACATACATACATACATACATACATACATACATACATACATACATACATACATACATACATACATACATACATACATACATACATACATACATACATACATACATACATACATACACACGCGTAAACTAAGCGCTAATCTATGGTGATATACGAATAATAAACGCCTGAAAGCTGGACACAGCTAATGCGGCATCAACGCTCATACGGTTCGGAAACCCCGCGGCTCCTTGGCGTTAAGTATCGACTCATCCTTCAAGTTCATGCATGCATGAATGCTCGGAGGAGGGCCGAAACAGGCACCACGTGCAGTTAGGTATAGCGAGGGCCGAAACAACTGCGCGCTCGCGTCAGCACTTCCTAGAGGGGATGGGCCGCTTGCGCTACTGCTGACTCGTCGTGGACTCTTTTTTTTTAATCTCCACGCTCGGCCATTAGTATCTGCGTTGGTGGATCAAAACGCACGACGTGCACGGTCGGCACAACTGGTAATCGCGGGGAAGAGGACTCCTCCCTGTGGTTTCGTTATGTCAGACTTTACCAGGGGCGAGGATGGTATGTGGATGGGCGAGGAGGAGCGGTCTCTCCTCTTCGACTTGTTCCTCCTCTCTTTGGAATCGCGCAGTAGGGCGGAGAGTAAAGAAGCACCGTTCGCAGGCTTGCGAGGGGATGCGAGGTGGTGTAAAAGGGGTGTCAGAGTATAAAGCTCGAGAGGGCGAGCGGTGGCGGCGGCGGGCGGGCTCGTTCAATTAACGCTAATGCGCCGGCTCAGGGCCTCGTTAAAGACACGCGCTCGAGTCCGCGTTGCCTTTATCACGACCACGCAGAAGGCTCGGCGGCGTCCTCCCCTTTTTGACAGTGGTATATGGACCCCGGCCAAAGAAACTCGCGCCGGAAACGTGCTTGCCGTGGAGCTACTCGACGCTACACTAGACGGAGTCGGTACAGAGGCCGTTGTCGTCGCGTTTGTCGCGTTGGCGTCGCCTTTCGAAGAAGCGCGCGCAGAGATAGTGTAGAAAGAAGGGGAGGAGGAAAATGACTGAGAGGAAACAACGCTTCGACAACGACAAGTCGTCGCACTCGCCGAACGAACGGCGTCTCGTAGAGAAGTTTGTTAAGACAGTGCATCACGTCGACAAATCGGGACATCGCGGCATTGAATGCGCAGAAGTGAACGATGATCATGGTGCCCTTTTTTTTTTCTTCCCGAATGCGCCGGTCGACGGGCGTTGTATTTAATGTGTCGATGGGTTGTCAAAGGTGTCCCGAGCCGATGTTAAAAGGCTGCAGAGCCTGGTTCACGTCACAAACTTGCTAAACCTGGAGTTCATTGACATCACACGCGATAAGATATTTCATTTAATTGTAAGCTCAATGAATCTTGAAAGACGTTTGTTCCTTCACTTCTTTTAAAAATTGTGATGCTTTGTGGAACACGCATATTTGTTGGGCCACTTACTTATGTTTATATTTACGTAAGGCATTACTTCATTACATTGAGGATTGCGTTGATATACCTCCTATAAGGCACAATTCATTTATTTCACGCTGTGTTTTTTCTGTATAAACGCAAGTCTTTCCAACGAATGTGGCGCGTTGCACAACAGTGCTTTGTTACAATGCGCGTGTATGCAACACGTATGGGAAGGAAAACATACCGTCATAAGTTATATGTGTATATATATATAAATATATATATATATATATATATATATATATATATATATATATATATATATATATATATATTAAAACCTAAATATGCCTATCTTCTGAAATAATTTTCGAGCCCCATCGATGTTGTTACGGATATTCTCTTATTTTTGTTGCTTTTAATACTGCTATATTTCATGGTTAAGTTTTGGGGTCAGTTCATGTAATAACACTACATAATTTTCATGAGGTTTTCTGGTCATCTGTCTGTGCATTTTAATACATGCAGTATTCATCATAAACCCCCCTACAGTCTTCGGACTGTTGGACTATAGCCCACAGAACGTTTCCTTCATTTTACGTATCGCTAGTTCACCAAATAACTCGAAACTTCGCACTCTTCTTCCTGAGTGACAAAGGAAAACATCCTACGTCGAAGTTCCCCAACATTCGGTGGAGTTACGTTCATGGCCTTATAGTTGGAACGTTTACGAGTTAAGCAATAAATTTGAAAATGTGCTCTCTTCCATATCCAGATATCTCATGGTGACGCTATTTTATAGACACCAACGGTCACGCTTGGGCAGTCCGCAATCACAATGCCGCAGGCGTGGTTGACTGCACTTTAATTAGCCCGCATCCGTGTCGTGATGCACGCGCTCTGTTGTATCGATCTCGCGAACAAGCCTTTGAAGCAAGCTCAACGGGCACATAAGTCAGAGCTTTTCTCGAAACTCCCACAATGCATTTTAAAGGCCCCCACCCGAGCAAGACGCATTTGTAAAGTATATACGAGCTGTACTTTGTGCGCACTCTCGACGCACTCTTCCTAACGGTATTCGTTCGCTCCTTTTATGGGCATTACCTGCGTGCACGCGAGCTTTTTCTCGCTGCATACGGGCACGGAAAAGGAAGCGTTGCGAAAGGCGAGACCCTTAGGCGCAGGCGCCGCTCGCTCACCTGCATTGCGAAACATCGAAGGCCGATGTCCTTCGGCCGCAGGCGAAGCGCACGCTTCCTCCGCGAGATGCATTAATGGTAGCCGGCAGAGGCTTGCGCAAGCCTTTCGTCTTAAATTTCAGTTGGGGAGTTTTGTTCGCTCGAGGAACGAAAGGATCTCGGAGGGTTAGCGAGATACGGGCTTGGTAAAAAGGGTGGCGAAGAAAACGCTCTGTGGACCGTTGAAAAAACGCAAGGGTCGTAGCAAAATGTTGCGTCACTTTGTGTCTGTCGCAGAGAATGTTTATGGTGCGCCGACTGTGACGTTGAGCTCGAGATGGTGCATTTGATGTTGTTGCTGACTATAGTGAGGGTGCCGATTTTGTGGGAAGTGGTGACGACTGGCTAAGCCGGGGTCAAGGGGGGTGGTGCTGATGATGATAACAAGACTGAGGTGGTGAGGGCTATGGTGGTGGGGGTGGTCATAGAGTTTCCTAAATATACGCTATAGGGAACTCTGGCCTTAGTGTCTATGGGAGCTGCAACGCACGGTGCTTCAGCGAGCATGGTAATGATGGGTATAGTACGCTTATTTGCCCAATCTTCGTAGTTCTGGCTACGTGTGTGTTCGTGTGGCTTAGAGCTGTTTGCTCACGAAACGAAAATTAGCAGATGTTCAGCGGTTGTGCCTCATCAACTTATTCTTTTAGGCTTACCATTTCAAATCTGGTCAGGAAGTTCAAGAGGGTTCATTCTCTCCTTTGAAACAAAACCTAAACACACGAATAAATGAAGCCACAGGTGCCATTTGATCTGTTTCAAAATGAAGCTTAAGATACCACCAGATTTCATTACCTGAAGCTTTACTGGTGTTATAAAATCTCTACTAATCAAATTCTGTCTCTGGCTTCAATGAAAACTGCTTGAACGTGTAATGCTCCTGCGAAATTGTTGGCTTGAATGTTCTAAATCACTTCATATCTGTGCCAGAACACTGTATATTATATAAACTACAATCAAGCGCTCCGAAAAGCTAATAATTTATTCATCTATTTTCAACTTACCTGCGGCTTGAGAACCGAACAAGAAATAAAACTTGCGTTAATATTCAATGATATCTGTTTCTTATATATATATATATATATATATATATATATATATATATATGTAGAAAGAGAGAGAGAGAGAGCATTATAGATAGTTTTAAATATAGTATAGTAATATACTATATAATATACCGTACCATTTATTATAGTACAAGATATGATCGTGTAGTACAGTAGGTAGGTCCTTAGTAGGTAGTACGTAGGTCCTTAGCAGGCAGACTTGACATGACTGAACTGCTCACGCAAGCGACCACCCGCAAACTTACCGCGGCGAGTGCTCACACGTGCGTCACTCCCGTTCTTGATATTGGCACGTCATAGCGTCACCTAACGCGGCGTCACGTGACATCTCACTTGGTCTCAAGTTGTGCCGATCACGATGCAGAGTAAAAGCAGGTCAAGTGCAGAGAGCTTGTGATGCCCGCGATCCTGCATGTGGGGGGGGAACCTCAGTAGGTGCAAAAAAATTGCCCGCAGCTTCCCTCGGGGGAACACTGAGGAGGATGCGGAGCATATAATTGGTTAACGGGGTGTTAAAGTGCGACTTACTTGGGTCGATGGCTAAATTGGTTAACGTGGTTGTGAAATGTGGTGTTAAATTGCGACTTACTTGGGTCGATGGCTAAATTGGTTAACGTGGTTGTAGGAGGGGGTGTTAAATGAGTGAACACGTACACACGAATGCGAAAGGACGGTGCTGGTCGAAGGAACGTCGATCATTGTGTTTGTGGATTCGTTGGAATTCATTTCACCGCGACCTTGGACGTCGACGCGCCGTACAAACCAACCGACGAGCGGCAACTGAGCGAGCGAGCGCCGACCTTGAGTATATATACAGCGCGACGGCGCATGCACTGTCAGCTGTTGAATGTTCTCGAAGGATAAGCGCGCGCGCGGCACAGATGGCGACGGCGCGACGGCGCATGCGCTGTCAGCTGTCGAATGTTCTCGAAGGAGAAGCGCGCGCGGCACAGATGGTGGGCGACGGCGCGACGGCGCATGCGCGCGCGTCAGCTGTCGAATGTTCGAGAAGCGGTGCGGACGGCGCGGACGGCGCGGACGGCGCACTACAAGGCGCGAGTATAAGATGCTTCCGCATCTAAAAAACTTTCGATTAAAGGTAAGGGAGCATCAATATCTTGTAATAATTGTTGGGGTTTAGCGTCCCCACATTCTTATATGGTTATGAGGAACGCCGCAGTAGAGTGCTCCGCAAATTTGGACCACCTGGTGTTCTTGCTGAAGGCAGTGCTGATTGAAGCCCCGAACTCAACCGCCAAAGCCTGGCCGTCCGCGATCAGGCCACCAAGCTCGGCTCGAAGGTCTGCGCTATCTTCCTATCTGGATCCAAATAAAGTTTTTATCACCATCACCTAAATCTAAGTACACGAGCCTCATGCATATTCATCTCCACAAAAAAAAAAAAACGCCTGGCCTGTGCGGAAGGCACAGCACAGTCACAGCGAAAGCTAGAAGAGCGGCCTTTCAGAGCATTTTCTAAACACTCATTGGGTAACTACTGCAAGCACACTTGCTTGATACCCACTACAGCAATAATAACAAAGTTTTTGGGTAGCGGGCCGGCATTCGCTATGCTCTTTTTGCAAACACTTGCAAGGAATTATGTGCCAGTTGTTCACACAGTGGCTGACAACGATGAAGAAGAATGCCTGAAGTGGGTATGCGCCACAGTTGATAGGTGAAGAACAATTTTTTGTAATGGGTTGGAGCATCGGACGACCCACTCGTTACACTATTCGCATTGTGCGATGACTGGTTGTTCTTTTGCTGTTTTGAAACGCTTCATAAATCGCATTAACGCGATTGCTTTCCCGATATTAAGCCCGTCTAAGGCAAGTTTGCTAAAAAGTCCCAAGCATACAGTGCAGGCCAAGGACAGAATGTTGTGAAATGCGTTAAAAGAATGCTTGTAGTGCCATGGGTCAAAACTATTTTCTTTAAATCACATACTGGTACCTTACCAGTTATAACGTGGTTGCAAGACAGGTGATTATTCGTCCCATGGAGCACACATTACCACTTATGTAGTAAACCGGAAACAATTGAACACGTGTTTACAGATTACTGGAGCGGGGTCTTTTTCTGGGACATATTGAAGAGAACCTTGAAAAAAGAACTACCACGCCCAGAGCATTTGTTTTCTCTCGGTTAAAAACGAGGCAGGCGTACTTTATGATCTAATTATGCTTATAGGCCTGCACAGTATATGGAAAACTCGATATGCCTTTGAAAACACGGATGTAGAAGTGCCATCTGTGCGCCAATATTTTTGCGAATCTGTGTGCCATTTTTTTAAGTGCTGAATGGCCAAGAGGGTGTACCAGACTGTATTGTGCGCATTGAGCCAGTGTTACGAATTCGAAAGTAATGATCAATAGTCAACGAAGAGCTTACTGTACTTCAATTATTTTGTGGGTGTATTTTGTGACGCACTTGTATTTTGACCAATATGTAAATATGTGGAATGTGAAAAGTCTTGATATGTTAGACAATAAAGTAAAAAAAACGGCGGGGCTCAGTTGTAGAAAACTGGGCTGACACCTAGCGGGCGCGGGTTCAAGCCCCACTGTGTCATTGGTGCCAGGTTTTTTTTTTTTCGTGCAATGTGATTACGGACACCGGCGGCGGCGGCGGGGGTGGCAAACAACCACGGCGCCGCGCGTGACCCGAGTGTGATATCAGAACAGCTTTCGCTGTAAAAATTCCATCGCGGTGGCCTGGATCCAATACCATGACAGAGGATTATTCCATCGACTGAGAAGAAAAAAAAGTGGCTTTCGCCTTGCAGTCATTTTAAAGCAACTTATAATGAATCCAGTGTGCGCATGTGCGTGCGTGTGTGCGTGTCTGTCTGTGTGGTGTGTGCTTGCGTGTGTGTGTGCATTTACATGTACTTGTGTGCGTGTGTGTTTGTGCGTGAGTGTGTATGTCTTTTGCACTAGATAGCAATTTTCTATGTGTCGAAATGGAGCGACACATTCTGACTGCGGTCTTGCTGACCAAGGCTGGTATTCTGTACCGATGTCTTTTCTGATGCTAATAATGCCTTTTCGTGCTTTTCGCGCTTGGTCATTGGTTAGAGCGGTGATCCGAACGGCTTAGCAATGGGGTCGAGTGGCCATGGGCGGTGTATGATAGGACTAACGTCCAACCTAGCACAGCGAATCGACCCGAAATGCCGACCCAATAAATGAACGCAGCTGCAGTGCGGGAGTCGAGAAAAGCGCTGATGGAGATGATCAAGAGATGTCATCCAACCTAAATGTAACTCTACTCTATAACCAATACGTGCTATATACGCAGCTATTTTTTTCTGAAAGAGAGGCGGGTTCGCAACAGACGATGCACAAGTCAGCCATAAGAACAAGAACTAGAACAAAACGTTAGGCGGGATTTTGGAGTTTGACGCAGACCCAACGGCAAGAAAAAAATTGTAGAAGAATCCGCTGGCGGTTTATACTTGGCTTGATACATACTTAGCTCGTGCAGCGCCAATAAACAAAGACATGAGGTGGACATGGGAGACAATATATATCGTTTTGCGTGTCTTCCGCTTTGTCTTGGTTTCTTTGCGCTGCCCGGCGTAAGTATAAATCAGAAAATGAACTAGATGAGAAGGCTGTCGAGAATTTTATTTGCGTTCGGGGAAAAAGAAACAATTTCGACAGCGGGAGCTCAGAGAAACGGACACTTTCGGATAAAATATTTGCAATTTCGTTTGAAGCGGAACACTAATAGATCCATATGCTTTCCGGTAAGTGTGATCGTACTTGCGTTTTCTGCGCGCCGCCACTTCTGCATAAAGGTCCAATAACTGCTAGAAACAGAGTGGGCGGTGGCGCTTGCATTATATTCTCGCGCGCTAGGTTATTACGAGGAAACTTCTAGTTTTCATCATTATTCGAACAACGAAACAATCCGCCGCTGCAAAGAAAAGATCCCGAATTGTGTGAGAGCTTTTTTTTTCTTTTTTTTTAGTCTCTCGCTTCTAAACGAGAGCTCTTCTTTGCGCCACGATAGATCGGGCACCTCCCGTGGCGGAAAAATAAACGAAATATGCGTCTAATAGGGCGAGTGAATAATTGTTCCTGAGTTCTCTCTGATGATCTGCTCGTATCGTGCTAATGCACTACGGCGTCATTTGTAAGCGCGCCACTGTGCGAGCGTCCGAAATTGTTCGCTGCTCCACCAAAGCTCCATTAATGGTGAGCGACGTGTATAAAAGATGCGTACCCTATGGGGAGAAGGGGGTGGGGAGGGAGATAATAAAATAAAACAACGTCAAATTGAGGAAAGCAGGGACAGGCAACTGATGTGTGTACGCATTCTTTTAATTGTTTCCCGATAATTGCTGTTCAGTTCAACAGCAGTACTTCTGGCAGAAAAGCAAAACAACGCAGTTTTTGTTTTGTTTCGTTGCTTTGCGCTGCAAAAAGAAAGAGACAACAAAAAGATGGGCGCGAAATGACAAAATAACGCTGGCAAGAGAAAATTTGATTCGTTTGTTTGTGCCTCCAAGCACCGCTTTTCTGTGCGGGCTAATTTCCGGGAGGGAACACGTGCGCCCATACAGCGTGATGCTTTTAATAATGAGAAACTGTAAAAGCTTGCCCGTATATGCTTGATGGTCTTGTATTCCACTCCAGGTGTTGAGTGAAAAATATGATGTACACGCTGATCACACAAATGGAAATGAGCCCATACGCATACGGGCTTATGCGCGAGTTATCTTTTTTTTGTTGACATCATAAAGAAATTGTGCACGTGTACGACTACAGTTACTCTTTGTTTTCAGTGGTTAAATTCTTTTCTATACGATGTTATAAAAAAATTGGCCCCGTATCTGCATGTAATCTGCAAATGTCGTCGAAAGACGATAGTCTTGCGTGTGGAGAGAGTGAGCAAGACATTTATTTGATGTTCTGCGCAAGAAAATCGGTGAATGGTATTCTGGAGGCGCTGCGTTAGAGTGCCTGGAGCGTGCAGCAAAGGCGAACGAGTGCATCAGGTCACGTCACACCTGAGACACAAGCGCCATCTGGCAGTTGTCTTAGAAAACATAGCGCGTGGCTCCGAGACGGGTGTGCGGGCCCATCTCAGAGGTGATGAGGTGTAGAACGCAGGGCGACGGGTAGGTGCCACCACCGTTTCGTTTTAGCAAAGCGTTAGAAACACAGGCCTTTCCGTGCAAGCGTCGCATAGTCTGCGCAGCGTGATAAGCGCTACGGTCCTTAAAATTATTTATGTATGCCTTTTATAGTAAGAGACGCACATGCAGAATATATACGTGTTGTTTATGCTGCCCCAGACATGCGCAATAATTGCTTTTTGATTGACAATTGCACAAGCAAGAACGCTCAACCTCGAGCAACATAAGTGGGCGCTGTGGACCCCAATGCGCAGCGCCCACCTGTACAGACAGACAGACAAACAGACCAAAATTATTGCGCCGAAGGTCCTCAAAAAAGGCTTGATTGATTTGTGGGGTTTAACGTCCCAAAACCACGATATGATTATGAGAGACGCCGTAGTGGAGGGCTCCGGAAATTTTGACCACCTGGGGTTCTTTAACGTGCACCCAAATCTGAGCACACGGGCCTACAACATTTCCGCCTCCATCGGAAATGCAGCCGCCGCAGCCGGGATTCGAACCCGCGCCCTGCGGGTCAGCAGCCGAGTACCTTAGCCACTAGACCACCGCGGCGGGGCCCTCAAAAAAGGCTATAGTCTTTGAAAAACGCCAGACCTGCGCGGAAAGCGCTGCACAGTCACAGCGAAAGCTAGAAGAGCGGCCTTTCAGAGCCTTTTCTAAACACTGATTGGGTAACTGCTGTAAGCACACTTGTTTGATGCCCACTACGGCACTAATAATAAAAATTTTAGGGTAGTAGGCCGGCATTCGCTGTGCTATTTTTCGTCATTCTTCTGAGAAGCGTGGTATCCGCTAAACTATTGCGAGAAATTTTGTGCCGATTGTTCATGCAGTGGCTGACGATGAGGAATTATGGCTGAAGTGGGTATGCGCTGCAGTTAAAAGCTGAACAAAAAACAAGCATTTGTAATGGATTGTAGTATTCGAAGGCCCACTCGTTACGCTTTTTGCATTGTGCGATGACTGGTTGCTCTTTCGCTATTTCGAAACGCTTTATAAGTCGTATTAACGCGATTGCTTTCCTGACATCAAGCCTGCCTAAGGCAAGTTTCCCAACGAGTCACAAGCACAGGCGTAGCTCAGCTTACAATTTTTTATGGCTTCAGCAATACTTTCATATTCTTTACAAAACACAGCCACATCGTTTGCGCATGCCAGTACCCGTACTTCAGCTTCTTGTAGTTTGTACCCTTCTATGTTACTACTTTTCATGACTTTTAGGCAAAACAACTCAATATAAAATTGAAAATAGGAGGGAAGAAAAAGGACAGCCTTGTCGTGCAAAACGTTTGACATTAGTATGTTTCCAAAGAACTTTGTTGATGATTAGCTGAGTTTTACAGCAAGTATATGCCGTTCGAACTGTATCCCAAATTACGTTACCAACATTGACATAGTCTAACAAAAGGAAAAGAATATCGCGAGGTACTCGGTCAAATGCTTTTTCTAAATCTATCTTGATCATCGGGATCTGATCGTTTGTTTGGTAAACTGGAGCAAGCGCGTGGATTGCTGGCAAGGCGAATGGCCTGTGAGTCCAGAATTTGTGGCTGGTATTTCACAGACTAGTACTTCGGTGAGATACCTAGGCGTGCCAATAGAATATCATTGTGGAAGTGAACCGTACTGGCGGCGGAGTATGGAGCTATATACGAGAAAATGCTGAACAACTTAAAGGTTTCCAGCAATCAATTTTCGCCAGAGCGACATTTTGTAACATTTTTTTAGTCAGTAAACTCTGGTATGCATTGTTCAAGTATTGCATTGTTCACGTGCGAATGTACAGCAGCTTCATCGAATACTTGCTGTTTTCTTGTGGGGTTCTTCTTGGAAGCGAACAAGTAGAACTAACTTATTCAGATGGGTTCGCTCTGGTGGGTTTGGTCTGTGTCATTTGTACCTTCGTCAGTTAGTTATACGGTTCATGTTTTTCCAAAATAATCGAGACCCATAAATATGTACTGTTATACAGCTTAGGCTTGGAAGAGGGTTGCTAGAATTTGTAGTTGCATCTGGTCACAGGAAAGCAAGCATTAGAGGTTACCTAAAAGAAGTCTTTTCAATGGAATATCTCAGTACATTTTCGCGTGAACGGTTATACAAAAATCTAGTAGAAACGGTTCTTCCTGTTCCACTATATAGATCATTATACCGTGTAGGCCCAGGCCGGAATGCCTTAAGCCGTGTAAAGAAATGGAGGTGTCACCTGGAGCTAAATCCTTTTTCCTTAAATTGCACTCTGGATGAACATTGCCCGTGAAAATGTGGATGCAAGAAAAAGGCTTCTTTGTTCCTTGGGCGATGATTGTCTTCTCTGAAAATACCGGAAACAATTGAACATGTTTTTTCTTGGCTTCTGGGATCCAGTCTTTTTCTAGGCTGTTCTCCGGAAGACTTTGAAAAAGGATCTGCCTTTTGATGCCTACGCCGTCAGATTTCTACCAGTATCAAATGATGAAGGAATACCTTTCGACCTATAGTTATGTTACTGGGCCTGCATAGTATACGGCAATCCAGAATTGTGGTGCGCCCTGCTGATGTTAATGCACGTACGGTTCGGCAATACCACTTTCAATCTGTCTGTTCATTCGTGGAATCACGAAAGGTTCAACAGGAAGTGTCCAAATGGCTTCATCAAGTGGAAAGCCTTACACAGATGAAAAAATTTTAAAAAGCCTGTTAACTTTGACCCTTTTTTACTTCTTTTCTTTTGTTCATGTTTGTGCCCCGCCATGGTGGTCTAGTGGCTAAGGTACTCGGCTGCTAACCCGCAGGTTGTGTGATCGAATCCCGGCTGCGGCGGCTGCATTTCTGATTGAGGCGGAAATGCTGTAGGCCCGTATGCTCAGATTTGGGTGCACGTTCAAAAACCTCAGGTGGTCAAAATTTCCGGAGCCCTCCACTATGGCGTCTGTCAAAATCATATAGTGGTTTTGGGACGTCAAATTTCGCATATAAATCAAACAAATCATTGTTCATGTTTGTCCTTTGTTTGATGTATATTTGTTTCTGAATGCTGTATGTGCACAGGCAATAAAGAAAGAAAAAAACAGGCGTAGCTCAGTGGTAGAATACTGGGCTGGCACCGAGCGGACCCAGGTTTGAGCCCCACTGTGTCATTAGTACTAGTTTTTTTTAATTCGCGCAATGTGGTTACAGACACCTGTGGCGGCGAGCAACTACGGCGCTGTGCGAGATCCGAGTTGTGATCTCATAACAGCTTTCGCTGTAAAATATCACTAACTCTATATTTTTATACTTAATCTGGTATACGAAACACGTGCTGTCAATATATAACATATAAGTCATTCTCTACAAGCACAGCAGACAATTATAAGTCATCTACTGTACATAAGAACGCACCAACGCATCACTTCAAAAACGACCTCTCGAAACAACTACAACTTTAAACAGTGAAACATCTTGAACAGTAATACCCAGCATTACAATAGAAGTTAGAATGAAAGGCATAAAGAAAATGGCGTCAGGTGAATTTACACATCAATGCCAATTACACTTGCTCAATATTACTTTTCTACTTCTTTAATCTCTACTAATCGGCCATAGTCTGCGCCTTTCTTTACGGGACTACGTTCTGCGGGGCTTACGAAGCAAAATCATTAAACTCCCTTCTTAATATATGAGCGGAGGTGAGCTCAAATAGTGGAATCGGTTGAATAACTGTAAACCTAGTGTAGTGTAGTTGTAAAAAAATGACATCCTAAAAAATATATTCAAGGGTTCGGAAAAAAAAAACACGTGTACCAGCAGCGCACACAAGGGAGAAATTAACAGTAAGACTTAATTCATGCAAATTTGACAACATGGGAAGACAGGCGGTTTTAAAGCCTGCTATCCAACTTCATAAAAAGAGACGTATCAATAAACAATAAAAGAAAGGAAAGGAAGAGAAAGAACCAGAGCAAGGAGTATATGCGCATACGATCACTATTTTTTTCTCACCTTCAATTAAAAACGCCAGCCCATTTCGCTGTTCATTCGTACGGGATTACGCTGTATGGAAATGAACTTTCCAATCTTTGAACAAAATGGAGAGCTGTGCTTTTTAACTGGCTCATTTGGGACTACACTTGAAGCAACCTGTACAAAATCACTTTGCGAGAAATTACAGCCGGCTATTGCAAAGCACTAGCCGCTCCCAGGATGAGCCAAATTTTAGGCGTAGCCTACTTGCCTCATATGTACGCCCCGTATGTTTCCAATGCCCTTTTTATAACTTCGCGTCTTTCAAGCGCAACCCTGTTTTTAAATCCTCTGGGGCATACACGCCAATAAAGAAACGACATTGTTATTTTATCTTCAGCACTAAGGTCACACTTTGCCATGAAAGGTGAAACTCTCTCTATAACCACTCACGAGTGCCTCTCTACGGGAACTGAACTTACTGTGAACGAAAGGAGAATTATAAACCTTCCGCACAGGCATTGTTCGCTACGTAGCGGCTGACGTGAACTCCTTTTACGACATCGGTACTTGAATTCGTAACTTTGGTGGTGGCGACTCCGCTACATCAAAACCGCGCTGCCAAAACCAGCATGCGTGTTTCGGTCGTGCTCTTTTGTCTGCTGTTACCGATGTGCAGACAGAACCGGCGGGCATACCAAGTAAACGTGGACGGTTGGGGGGTAAAGCAATGTGCGTGGCGGCGACTGGTGTGTGGCGCTGAAGGGAAGTCCAATCAGGATGCCTTGGCGACGAATCTCTGGTGGCCAGAGAAGCGAGGTTCCGTTGTCGTGTCTCTCGCGTGTTTCTAACCTCGCGTGCGCCTGATGTGACGAACAGCACCTCCGAGAAGAAAAGGGGGTCGGCTTGAAGGAAACTTGGCGGCCGAGGGAAAGTGTGGGGCGGAGTTCTTAAGAACGTGCTCCGCTTTCCTAAGGGGCTGCACTGTTGCCTTCGCGGTAGCCTGTGTTACCCTCTTTCCTCCGCGCGAACTGCATCGCCGTTTCGTGATCTTTCATACTTGTTCTTCTTTTTCGTTCGTTCTAGCCTCCCCGCCGGATCGCCGAAGATAATCTCTTACCCCCACCACGAGCCAGTCGTGGCTATGCCGTTTCCTTCCTCCGATCTTCTCCTCGCGTTCTTTTTTTCCTCTCCAGCGTCTCTTTGAGACATCGATCCACACGTCTACTCTCCCTCCAGCATCACTGTTCCCACCTCCTCGCAGCCCGCAGCGCCCTCTGGCCCGCAGGCATTGGCGGGTTCGTGCCTGCGAGCTGCAAGATAGCGGTGGTTTTGATCGCGGCTGTCATGCTACATTGTGTTCTAACATTAGGCCGGACAGCCCGGAAGGGCCAAAACGGCTCCGACGGTCTGTTATTCGGGGCGACTGAATAACACAGCCGGGCAATGGAAGAGTCGAGAAACCATTTAAAATTTGAATAAAGGTGGGCACTATTTTCTCGTCGCGGAGTATTCTGTGTGCGAAAGGGTCTAGGCGACCACCCTTCTCCGGCGGCGCATGCGCTCAGCGGTGGCGCTTCGGATGCAATGAGCGGAGAGATCCCGGTGCTCCGAGGAGGCGAGCGGGAAAGCATGCTTCGCGCTCCGGCTGGCAATGGTGGTCGGGTCTGGACTCAGTGCTGCTGCATTCCGCTGAGAGAGCAGTAGCCGGTGAGGAGCACCGCAGACCTGTCCTCTCCTTCGAGGTCGCGACTCGTGGACGTTGGAGACAGTTCTTCGTCGTACCGCGTCATGAACGTCGCGTCGTCTGCTGGCACCACGCATCGCACTCGCGCTTCGTCCATGCCGATCATCTCGCACTGAAGACGAGCAGCGTGCGCCAGTCGAACACTTCGCATGTGCCTGTCGTTGCACGTGTAGTTTGACAACAGTTTTACACGTGGTGCTTTTCTGTTTTTTTTCCTTCTTTTTCGCGTCTTTTGTGGCGCGTGACATCCGCTGCGCTTCCACGCTCCTGACTGACACAAGTGACGTGAGAACCATGTTTCGAAGCGGGGAGCACCTGTCCAGCGCGTTCTTCAGACTCGGCGCTACAATCCTGACTCTTCTACTGGGCGCTACACGCTGTAAGTCTATGCACGATACTGCATTCACACACCGCGTTTAGTTAGTTTTCGTTCACGCATTGACACTTTTCAGATCTATCTCGTCTATTCGCCGATATCAGGCCTTAATTCTGCGCGAGGCGTACCACGTGAAACTTGTCTCATTCATACTCAGCCAGAATTCGAGTACTCACGCATTGCGCTCTGTGTGCAGACTGCTGTAAACTTTCTGAAGGATTGGAAGTGCCGCAGCCAGCACGTGCTACTACATGCGTCAAGTCAGTCGTTTCACGTGTAACTTTCTCGCCGCTACGTTTCAACTGAAACGATGGCACCACATCCCGCATTATGTCGACTCCTATAACTTTATTTTTATGATCACCACTTCTGTACAAAAGCTTTTCCTCCAACAAGTGAGAGCGAGTTTAATATTCGGTTTAACATTCTCTGAAACGTATCGTATCGTGAATACCACTACCACCATACATTTCAGGTTGGAGGATTACGTATCAAGTTTTGCTGGTTTGAACTCGGGCTCTTCCTCGATGCTGTCACTCTCCGCGATAGTCTCGTGATTATAGTTAGAGTGTACTAGAATAAGTGTTCTAGTACACTCTATTGTGGTGCTTGAATTCCGACCCGAAAGTCGCGAAATCTAGTCCCAGCCACGACGGCCACATTTTGATTGAAGCAGAACGGTACAGGTCCGTGTGCTTAGATTTAGGCGGACATTAACGCACCCCAGGCATATCTAAATTTCCGGAACCCTCCTCAATGGTGTCTCTAATAATCATATCGATGATATCATGGAGTTGGGGCGCAAAACTCCAACAATAATTATATTGACTTTCATGTGTGCCTTATCAAGCAAGAATCTAATGAATACTACCATGGTCATGCATTTGAGGCGCATAGCTTGCATGACGTTTACTGGTTCATGCTCATGCACTTCCTGCTTGCCGTCACTTCACCCCATTGCACAAACTTCTGCGCACAGCGCAGGGACGACGCATGTAATCCATCCGTTTCTGAGGCTACACTGCAGCTTTGTACAACTTGCACGACAGTACTCAAAATTAAGCGCAAGGAAATGCAGGGACGAGAAGGAAACACACAGCGTAGGCCGTTTTCGTTCCTTTGTTTCTTTGCGCTAAATTTTGTTTCTACTGTTTTACCAACAACGCCGTATTCTTTCCCTCGTACGACAGGTTCAGCGCGAAAGGTTGTTTTGTTCGGTTGAGCTTCGCAACGCAGACAATATGCCTTGACAGCCGCACTGTTGTGAGCCTGGTACACTAACTGTTTTCCGCGAAACATCGGGTCTGACGTTAGCCGAAAAAAAATAAAACAAATTTACTCGCAAGCGAACATTTTACGCAGTTTCTGTATGCAAGTGAAAAGCGACCATTCGCTGTCGCTGAACACTGGCGAACAAAAAAAATAGTGGATTTGTTCTACCTCCTTGTCTGATTTGGAAAAGAGCCTCGGAAACTAGAGGAATGTTTTCACAGCTCGCGGAGCGTCAAGGGGACGCGCGAACCTCAGAGAAGCTAAGTAGTGGTTCCGCAGTAATTGAGTTTTCCGGGGCACTGCGCCGAAAGGCGTTGCGAGAACACTGCCTGTTTTGCATACTGGAAAGGATCGCAGCTGAAATGCTTGAATGCCCAACGCTGCTGGCATTCAGGGGGAAAACTATTTCCTTAAGTCGCGCGGGAACAAGTTGAAAGCTCCAAATACAACAAGACTAAAGCAGCGAAAGGCATTTTACGCTTGCGCGGATTAAGTGCACGACTTTGTCCCCGTAAACTCCCGCTCATTCGTGAACTGTTAAATTCGCACAGTCCATTTATTTTTGTCATTTACTTTTTTCTAGCGAGCTCCTGTGGAGTTTCATGAGTACATGGTCCATCTAAGCCATCCAAAGAGAGCCAAAATGTGTTTACGGCGCAATCGGAATCGACAGGGAGACCATCGAGGTGGTGTAAACATCAGCGCGTAGTTTACTGTATTTAATCGCTCACAAGCTATCGTCAACTTGGCTTTTCTTAATCAAAAGCTTGCGGGATCCCACTGTGATCGAACAGAGCGAGACATCAGCCGTTAACTCCTTAATTTGTCCCGACAAAATAAACTAAAAGTACGATAAAAAATTTGGAGTACGCTCGAGCTTTGCCTCTTGGAGTAGAACGTGATAGCTTAATCAGGCCCCGAGCACATCGTCTTAACTGTTTCCCTGTCTTTTGTCATGCCTATACGCATGTCTGGTACCAAATATTATGTTTATCCTTTCAATCGACTTCAAGATGGCCATAAATTGAGTTTGTGGACATGCCGTTATTCCCAAAAAATAAGCTAAAGATGTAAAATAAACGAGAAAGAATAACTTGCACGCCATGTGTGTTTTCTTTCGTGCTCAGTTACTTTCACGTTATGTCATATAGTGATAAAAATAAGTTAAAGCATGCACTTTATTGTGGATAAAAAACAATGAGTAGTAGTGTTGTGGTAAGGCGATTTAGGCAGCTTAGTAATACAGCCACCTCCGGTAGCTACTCACAAAGGCTTTTCTTACTCACAGTTTGCCGTTAGCAGTGTGGAAGCTTGGGCTTGTTGGTAAGGCATGACGACAGTTATAGCGCGAGAACAAAACGACGACACAGAGTACAGCGAGTCCTTCGTGTCCTTCTTGTTTCTGTGTCGTCGTTTTGTTGTCGCGCTATAACTATCATCTTGCCGTTAGCGTTAGCGATTCGCCTCCTCGTTAGTGCATTTCATTTCCCGCACGTCATCAGTGGTAATCTGTGCTAGAGGAAGGACAAGTCCGCCAATTTTAACAGGTATACACGTTTGCCTGAATACTCTATAGCATGCGTATGGGTTCGATTATATGTCGGTCCGCAGGCACAGAATTGAAAGAAAACCAGGAATAAATGAGTCACTTTCTACTTTTACAGCTACTTAGCTTTAATGACTTGACTTAACACCATGTTTGTAAATCCTAAAAGCCTGTGCCACTGTTTTCATTTTTTTTACCACCTGAGGTCTCATGTATTAGGAAAAATACCCACAAAAAAAGTATACCACCAAAATAAAATTTCAGCACTGAACGGATTGAACAGATGCATCTGGTTGTCTGAATATATACTTTCGTGGCTATGTACAACAGCTTAGGTTATAGAATGAAGGCTGAGGTTTTTTATTTGAAACCACTATATCATTCTAGAGCGCGTTGTTGTAGGGGCCTTTAGATGGTTAACTTCGACTACGTGAGGTTCTTTAATGTGTACCTACATCTAAAAAGGTGAATTTAATTAAAGAAGTACTTTGTTTGCAAGCTTGTTGGTTAATTTTGAACTTGTAAATGTACTGCGCTGTTAACACAACCCCCAGAAGCTATTGTAAAAAAAAGGACTAGCAGTGCTGTGTAACTTGTCAATGGCTCGCTTTTAATTGCAGTCTCAACGAAAACCAACAAACAGTTGATAAATGCGAAAGAAGGTATCAGATACGTTTTTTTTTTCGGTCTTTCGACTCAACTATAGTAATCATGGTATAAATGTGAACAAGTTAAAGTGCACGAAAAGACAACTTGCCAAGAAATCGAGTGGTGTCACTGGCTACCACTGTCTCCTAGACGTGCACAGATAGCCAATAAGGTGCTCGGGAGGACGACTGCATGCCACTGTAGCTTAATTGGTATAGCTTGTTCGTGCTTGTTGCCTGGGTGTGTGCGTGCGGGGATGAGTTTATCGTGTTTTCGCGCTCTGATTACATTTTAACAACGGTAGAGCCTCGGTAACGTTATACAAAAGTTGCGGGTTCAGTCCAATACACCGGTGTCAAGCTGTCTTTTTGTGCGCTTATTTTCGTCGCGTATATATCGGAATTACGGCAAAACAGTTCAAATTACCACAAACAACTCGCCATGTACATTTCCCGATTCGTTGTTGGTTGGTTCTTATTGAGGATCTGCCCTTATGCATCGGCCTACGAGCCTTATGCATGAAGATGGTCACGAAAAATAAAACCCTTGGTAGCCCGCGCTCTATCCTGTCGCGTCCCTGCTTATCCTGCGCCTTTCGGTGATGCGGCCCGCTCGTATATTTACAAGTTGTTTTTTTTTACTTTTTCTCTTCCCTAAACCCTCAGTGTAGCGCAATCAACGGGATGTCTTTCCCGTTAACCTCCCTACCTTCTCCCTTTGTCTGCTTCCTTCCTCCTTCATTTCGACTCAATCGAATTGCGGCCGCTGTCGCCGGTAGTGAAACCCGCCTCCTCGACAACTGCAGCGCTGCACCTTAAATCCTACGCTGCTACGATTGGTGGCTTTCATTGTACATAAAGACCGCAAAACTGTTACACTGGCTTTCGACTAATAAGAAGACGCTTTCAACAGGTGGACCAACCAGGAGTGCAAAGATAAATGACAATAAGCTTAAAAACAGCACCAACGTACACATAACCACTCTCTTTGGCCTCCGTTCTCCTGCTTTTGACACGCTGCTTAACAATAGCTTCCACAAAAGTCACAACTTTGCCGCAAAGGCGAAGCAATGAACGTGATAGCAACAAATTGGAAGGTCACGCGCAGAATGGCAAGCTGATCGAAACGCGCCCCTTGTTTCTCACGCAAAAATAACGCAGGAAACGTACTCACAGGTACAGATCAATGCTAATAAGCGTGTAATTTGTTACATCGCTGTGTCTGAAAAGCGCGCTCTTTTTGCAAACATAGATTGTGCACGATTTCCGTGACCTTTGTGCGCCCGGTAACTACAACACAATCGTTGCGGGGAAATTTTAAGGACAGCCAATACATTTTTTTTCTTTCTTGCGTTTTCATATACATAGATAAGTATACATATACGGTGCATGACATCGACGCCCACGTCCACGTTGGCGGCAAAATCCAGCCGAGAATGTTGATATTATTGGTATCGCAATAAAAAAATAGTATTCTGAACCTATTATCACACATGTACGGGCAGGCAGTTTCTGTTTTGTCATGATTGCATTAACAGCATAGTAATGGCGAGGAAACAAGGTACTGCCGAATTACTTGTAACAAACGTTGGCTAGAAGTCATGCTTAGTTCTCCTTGATCCCTTGTTGTTGTAGTGTTTCTCCAACGTAGCTTATGTATTCGAGAAATACCAACTATCCCGGTTACACGCCTGTATCGCAATACGCTTGATATTACTGCTGATACTGAAAACCTATTCCGCGTAGTAAACGCCCATTCACGCGCATGTTGCCGAAAACAATTTTCCTTAACCTCACATAATTATGGTAGATAATAAACATTTTTATCTAATGACATTTCTAAATATAGAATACATATGCAGAGGTCTCATTTCACCGTCACCGATTGCTTTAGGCATGCATACGGGCCCGGGGATCGCAAAGTGCACGCAAGCCCGCATTCATTAACCGGTGGAAGGCGGTTGCAACGTAATTTAGGTCCCTTACTGATGAGTTTACTTGCGTCCCGCATCGGCAGGGAAAATTAACAAAAATAACAAAAAACGATGGCAACATTTTTGCAAATCTCAGCGCTCAAAAAGTCCACTGCAATGATTTGTTAATTAACAAATTTTCGTCATAGGAGCGAAGTATGTGTGAAAACATAGGCTAAGGCTTCTCGTTACTAGTCTGAACAACTTCCTTCTTTCCATTTTTCCCTCTCTTGTCTTTTTCTCTGCTTTCCCGTTTTCCCAGCGTAGGGTACCCGACCGGAGAAGCCACTCAGAGCGCTTTTACCATTGCCAATAAGTTGACGTTGGGGACTAGTTGGTACGTCTTGCACTTCAGACTAAGGAAAAAAAAAACAGAGACGACACAGAGTCATGTGCATCAACCTGTGTTATCTCTCGTTCTTTTTTTATATTTTGCAGCGCATCACAAGCACATTGACCATTGCCCTTCTCTACTTGATCTGCGTTTGTGCAACTATGTGACCCAGTAATGATATGGAGGCATCCCTACATAGAGAATAGCTTTCGAATATAGGCCTAAGGGAACTTACAGCTGCGAATGCAATGAACATACTCTAGAAAGATTACTGTCTGTCAGAGTGTACGCATTAGAAATATATGTAATTTGAATGACAAAGGAAAACGCACCCCTGGTTGTACAAGGTATCGCTGCTATTTGAAGCTGAAGAAAGAAAGAAACTCTGTGGTTCGCATAACTCCCAACATATGGGGACGGGGAAGGAGTAAGAGGAGGAAAGCAGAAAATAACAAGCAGGAATGTCAACCAGACGTGCGGCCGGTTCACTACACTACTAGATAAAAGGGGGAGAAATTGGAGAAATAAAAGCATGAAAGAAGATGAAAGGAGACGCTATGAAGGCGGGACATGTGGCCATGACAATTCTACGCCTACAAGTCATCGGTTAGCCCAGACAATTTTAAAGACAGTGCACGTCCAGATAGGTGCACGTACAAGAACCCCAGGTGGTGGAAACTTCCAGAGCCCTCCACTTGCAGCATCTCTCGTGATCATATCGTGGTTTGGGGACATTAAACTCCAGATATTATTATTATCTATCGCTCCCTTTTCGTCTGATTGAGATCGCATTTTTGTCATGAACGCACGTGCGCTTGATGTTCTGTGCGTTCGCAGAAAGACGGACGCCTGGTCTCGTGACGTAAACGACGCGGCAAAAATATCGGTTAAAGAAAGCTTACGAAAAATGGCACAAAGTTGTCTGACGCATGGCCCACTTTTAAGAGTATCATGAGTTGTTGGCGATCCTTATCATGCTTCATTACGAGACCGGATGCGTCAAGGTCGCGGGCTCGGTGCCGTTCGGCCCACTTCCTGTTTGGCGTCGCAAGTCTTCAATCACGGCGTAGTTTTTCTACGGACGAATTGCGCCTATTTCGGTGCCTGTATTGGTACGCTTTGTTTCATGCTGTAAGACGTTTCCTTTAACGCGATCTCTGGGTTATTATGTGAGCAGTGGGTCAACGCAACACACGTGAGACCCTCGATGGCTGTAATGAGAGGCAATTACAACAAATACAAAGTAAACACAATGAGGAGCTGACGAAAGCAGTCTGGATACGAATGATTTCACTGCAAGAGAAGTTGGCTTTGTATGGTTGATGCAAAGGTGAACGGGAGAGGGAAAGAAGAAATATAGGAAAGGTAGGGATGTTAGACTGCGTTCAGTTCGCTACCCTACACATGGGGAGGGAATGAAGGAATAAAAGAGGGAGAGAATGAGATACACATTGCATACCACACACACAGTCCAGGTTTATTGTATCGCATAAGGCGCCTCCGTTCACGAGGCATTACCCGCGAGGGAAATGTTTGGGTTTCCGGTAGAGGCAAACTTTGCTTTCTCGTTTTTTAAATGTGGCGTTGTAAGCTGAACCTCGATTCCACGTCGTGTGGTATTAGTCGTGCTACATTATAATGCTACCATTAAACTGAATAAGCTACAATTCGGCTAATAGGCTTACCTTGTGGAAGGTGGCCTTCTTTGTTGGTTCGCAATATGCGGTCTTTTGTTCCTTGTGCTCGAAAGATCGCACAGTGATCACAATGGTCTTCGCTCAGACTCATGGACAAGGCGAATTCATACGCGTGTATATGCACGAAGGACCACCACATCACCGAAACATTGGAACAATGAGGGCTGCATGAGGCGTATGCAAGGAGGGCTCGCTCTGTTTTTTTGCATGGAGAACTATCAGGGCGCACTATGTATATTTACGGAATGTTGATAAGAACAAAAGATTTTCGACAGCACTGAACTTGCACGTACAGTGGAAATAACTTCGCGTGCAGCAGATGCTCTGGCGTAGCCGAGAGGTGAGAGTTCACACTTCGCCTTTGCGTGCGTATATACACGCACACATACAAACACACGCACGAACATACATTAAGTATGGTCAAAAATTCCTCCCTGAAATAATTTGCTGGCTGTGCCCCTGCATATACGCACCCCTTTTTTGTAACATTGTTGCCTTGTTTTTGTCTCAAACTTAACTAAGAAGTGTGAGCGCGTGGGAGAGAGAGGGGGGAAGGCAGGGGTGTTAACTAGACACCCACACAGTCAGAAGTAGTTTCCTACATTCTCGCGCAGATGGCGAGACTTAGGAAACAGGGCGATGAAAAAAAAGTTTCGTGGCTCTAAGTCCATTGTTGAATTTAGTAGGGCTGGAGTTCTTTCGCTTGCATAATGTAACAGTATGTGCCACTCTATTGCGACGCTGTCACTTTTTTTTTTCGGCAGCGTGGGCACCGAGGCTGATATTAAGGCGGTGGCGGCCTCGGCCTTGTCAGAAAAGAAATTTTCGATACGCTACATTAGGAAACGCGCGATATGAAATGCATAGCAGTAGGATCGGTAAAGTCAACTTTGATTGAATTTCCTCCGTGCAAGTGAAAGTTACGAAAAACAGATTATGAAAGGCGCAGGCGCGTAATGGCTGAAGGGAAAGAAAGTGTAGTTAATAAATGAAGCACCGCCACAAACGAAACAAAAAAAAATAAAACAGTGTTGAAATAAATTGAAAATGAAGTCGCGTGGTATTAGGCGGCTGCAGTCTACAAAGCTTCGGCCAGCAAGACGAAAACTTAACGTATGGAACGAAGTTGACCAATAAGAAAGCAGGATGCTTGCAGAAAAACCACTATAGGGAAAGCGATTGTGCATTTTATGTCAGAAATCATTACATACGAGCCAATCCAGTTACAGCTAAAAGAATATCGTTGGAACGAAAGACTTCAGAAAACTTAAAGCAGTGGGTAGCTTGTTTAATGGTAATTTCTTCTCGCTCTGCTTGTACATGTGAAGGCCACACTTTTTATTGCGATTGCCCATTTTTTTCCTACATCTGCAGGCAACTTGTTATAAGTTTAAGGTTGAAGGAAGCAGACTAAAATAGCAAAAAAAATTTGACATAAAAATAAAAGCAGGAAACGAAAGACAAAAAAAAACGATGCAAACGTAGGGTTGTAGGCGATACTTTCCTTCCCTAACATGGAGACGCCATATTGTTTAGCAACTGGCCAATCTCCCCATTTTTCCATCTGTTGATCCCCCTCCCTCTCATTACTTGTGTCAAATTTAATAAGTCGTCATGGGACTGCACAAACCTTGCCACTCACGGTTATGGTGTAACCGCGCTGCTTGACACCGCTAAAACGATTCAACGCCTAATTGGTAACTTTAGGACAGTAATCTACGATTGCAAAGCGCGCCGATATGCAGCACATCGCTTGGTATGCGCATCAAGCTTAGTGGTAAACGCAATTCAATGTGTGTGGTGAGGTGCGCTGACGATCTACCAGCGTAATATTTTTTCTCCGTCTACTGTAGGATAAACGTTAGGTAGATGCTAACCTCTCTTGTATACTTTTAGAATATTTTGCAGGCTGGAAGCGAAAGAAGAGTAGAACTCAAGGCAGTGACATTTTCCACAATGGTCGAAGCTGTGCTAACCTGTTCTAGTGCAAAACGAAATGCTTATATAATAATTAGCGAGTTAGGGAGAAAGGAATGGAATAATGAAATCAATGAAATGAAATCTCCACGCAGCTTGGGCCTATCAATCTCCGATATTATAATTAAAGTGTCGACGTTTGCTCTTACGTTACGTAATGGTGACGGGTTTGGCTATGGCTCGTTATTACAGTGCAATTTCAAGAGTTTCTTTTTTCAACTTGTAATGACAGAGTATGTGCGATCCCGGAACTTCTCATGCTCTATTGCCTGTGCCGTCTATAGCATAGCATACTGCTTGTTCCTCAATGAAAAGGATATAGGAGGTCGGGAGTTACATGCATGAGAATGTAACATAGTCATGCTAAAAAAACATTTGCGTAAGCGATCCAAGAGGGAAGAAAGAAGGAGCATCAAAAGCCGTAACGCATTTTTACAATAAAGCACCACCATATTATGTAAAAGAAGCATAAAGATATGCTTTCGCACTTTCCACTATAGTCGAGCGACCCAGATTTTTTTTTCCCCGCTTCTCGTAATCGCACAGCGTCCCAAGTGCATCCCCCCAAAGTCGCATCGTGAGAGAAATCCAAACACTTTCGAAGGCGTCTCCTCTATAGCTGGAGTGAAGCTCGCAATCCGTCGCGCCAATCTCGGCAAAACAATCGAGCGGATCTTGATCCTTTCTCTTTCCTTCCCTACGTGCCCCTCGCAGTTCGCGTGCACTCTCGCTAGTCGCCGTTCCGTCGTGCCAGACGCAGCTGTCGATGATGGCCTCTCGAAGCGGCGTTAGATCCAAATCCATCACGGTCGCAGCCGCCCGCCTATGTAGTCGATTGGCCGAAGCAACCAGCGAGCAGCCAGCCGAGCGGCAAGCTGTGATGCCGGCTGAGTCCTCGCAATTTGCGACACCGTTTTTCCCCCCACTCTCCCGTGTCCCAGTCGTGCGCTTCGGGGCGGGTCCAGAGATGACGGCCGAGTCTGGCTCCATCGGCGATGCCCGACATAACACCCGCTTCCTTCGAAACTTCGTCGCCGCTGGCGTTGACTCGGGTTTCCTTCGGACGTGTCTCGCTCTTTGTTCTTGCCTTTCTCTCTCTCTCTCTTGTTATTCTCGTCTCGTCTTTCATCTCCTTGCGAGCTTTGAGAGTGCGATGACGTATGGTCTGTCGCGCGATAACGGTGCAGCGGGGCGGGATAGCCCGGAGTTCGGCGTTACTTAAACGGCGTCGAATCTTGGCGCAACTGAGGCTTTGATTGGTTGGGAGGGTGCGTGATAAACTGTCGACTCGACTTGTTGGTTGGAGACCGTGGTGTGGTTTGTTGGAAACCTGTTGGAAACCTCTTTGCGAGCTAATGGTGTCGACAGTCGTACGACTGTTCGGGCGTCGTGTGTTTCTGGCCGTCATAATATTGCTTATTAGAGGTTATCCAAATGCTTCTTTCTTCCTTTCTTTCTTCTTTTCTTTCTTTTATTTCTTTCTTTCCTTCTTCCTTTTTTCCCTTGTTTCTTTTTTTCTCTCCTTCTCTCGTTCTTTTTTCCTTGTCTTGTTTTCTTTCTCTCTTTTCCTCTTTCTTTGCTTGTTTCGCTTGTGCTTTAATGCAGTGGTTGTCATGGTGACCAAGCCAAGTTTAAAGCTGTCGAGCACTCTTCGAGAAAGCGAGTCCTTATGTAGTGACGTCCAAAGAGACGTGTATGTCATCGGTCATCGCCGGTCTATTGCAATGACGCCATGACGTGGTCCGAAATGAGAT
Organism: Rhipicephalus annulatus; assembly: GCA_013436015.1. Classification (NCBI taxonomy): domain Eukaryota; kingdom Metazoa; phylum Arthropoda; class Arachnida; order Ixodida; family Ixodidae; genus Rhipicephalus; species Rhipicephalus annulatus. Next base: position 91,194 of record WOVY01010601.1, on the reverse strand, counting down.
ACGAATGTCGCTGTTGTTACGCTGGTCATTCTTCACTTTTAGTGGCACTGGACACCTCGTTTTTTACTCTTTCATCGTCCCTGCCGAACGGTTAGTATGTTGTAACGGTTAGCCTGCTGTATCGTTTAAGGTGTATCTCGCAATCGTCCCTTCAGATCGAAAAAAAAAAGTTATACAATTTACCTTCCCTAAGGTCTAAGCGTGCGAAAACCTTTGTTAATAGCGTGGTTCGAATAAGTACTGCGCATTCGCGCATACTTCTGCACTGCGTTAAATATGCGTAATCGCTTACTTGCAAGCCTAACTAATGAATGGCCAAACAGCGCCAAAACTGCTACACGGGGTGATTTAGACTCCATCAAAAGCACCGGACTAGATACTAGGCTCTAAAGCGCTATGCTGAGTGGCTACTGTACATACGCACTACCCATTCCTGTCCCCATCATCATCCTTCATCCTTCTTTCTCTCTCCCTTCCCTTATCCCCCGTGTAGCATAGCAGGCTAGAGCGAACTAGCTCAGGCCGACCTCTCTGCCTTCTAAAAAATTCTCTCTCTTTCTCCCCCTCTCTCTCACAAAGTTTTTTTTCTCTAATTCATCTGTGTTAGCATTGTCTTGACCTTTCTCGTTCTGGTTCTTTTCGTGATTTTCTTCTTTTTGTTCCTTCTTCTGCCTTAGCGCGTCCTGGGTTGGGGTAATCTGCTTATTTGTTTTTGTGTAAATGAGCATTCAAGACGTTACAACTGTGTTTAGATTGCCTGCACTAACCAACCTCATTTGCGCAAACGTCCAACGACCAAAGCGAGGTTCTTCAAACTAGGGAGAGGTGCACGAAAAAAAAAAACACGACGGTTTGAAGTGATTTAAACACGGAATGTCACTGAAGCCGACGTTCCGCAAAGTGCACTTGCATTCGTCGCTGCTTTTACGAAGTCGGCTTCACGAAACGTCTATACTCCGGAGACCTTCCTTGTTAAATGAATTCTCAACGGCGAAATCAGCACCATGAAGATCTTCGTTCAAATAACGTCAATCTTTCTCAGAATATGCACAGCACGACGAATAAGAAAAATCTGCAGCGATTTAACTTCAAGTTTTCAGATCATTAGCTAAAGCGCGTAGCACGCTCAGTTGTCTCATATAATATTTATCTGCTTGCTTTTATTTTTCTTTTTTTCTGTGCAGTTTTCTTTATGTCATCAAATGCCCGAGCCATGGACAGTCCACGAAATAATAATAAACCTGCGTATAACATCCAGCGGCATAACTTTTCTTCAAGAAACGTTGTGCTTCAGAACTGGAGACGACCTCGAAACGTTCCAAATGGCAGACTTTTTAATCACGCTCGAAGCCTACGTAAAGATTTTGATGATTGCGCCAGAACTTCTGAACTGTTTTTTTTTTTCAACACAGACTCCTTTCAGCGTAACTTGACTCTTTTGTACTTTGATTTACGAAAATTTCAAAAGGGGTTGTATCCGCTGAAGGAGCCGTTTGCTCCTATAATGTATTGCCGTACATGAGGCAATCTTAGCAATTTTGCGAACGCTAACTGCGGCAGTCTTCCTCCATAACCATGCCAGTAAATTGAGCAGCTGTTAGGTCGGGTGCAGCTTGTCCAAGTTTCTGCTTTTATTTTTTTTGCTCATTAGCAGGCTGTGGATGTGCGCCAGACTTTGCTAAGAGAGGCGCCAGTTGTGAAGATGCAGAGAAGAGCACTGCACGAGCGCGGAGACTCGAATGACGCAAGAACCCAAGCAATCGGACACCCGGAGTTAAGAATTCAGCGTAGAGGCAGCGTATTCACGACTATGGTTCGTTCCAGGGAGTTACAAATTGAATCTCTGCTTTTCTTCACTCGCATGTATTCGCGATATGTCCATTACTTTCGCTGCTGCTGCTGCGGATATTTGTGGGGTCAACACTTTCGGCAGACTAGAAAAGCGAGATAGCGAGCCAGATTACTCTCTGAATAAACCGACAGTGCAGTATATTTCTAATACGCATACGTATACAGCAGCGAAAAAGAATGGCACGTATTCAACAGCAACTGTACGAGGGGAAATGGAAGGTTTAGAAGAAGACTGAAATTCATGGCTTATCTGACGACCCGTCAGCACGTGTAGCATACACTCAAGCAATAAGTGACAACGCTGATGAAGACTGTCGTTACGTCAGACGGTATGAGCAAATGTGTATCGGTTTGCTAGTTTCGCTGCGCATTTCATTTACGCAGTTTCATAATCTCCGCTGCCAGCATGATTAAAACGATACGTGATGAAACTTCACCTGTATATTATATAAAACTCTGTGTCCAACAAAAAAAAATAGCTCTGACATTTAAACGTCTTTCCTGTGCCTGTATGCTTCAACAATACGAAAATGTAGTTACCCCCAGTATTACACGTACCTTTAGATTAAGATAGCAAATAATAATTAAATTCCCGGATATGGTAGCCAGGCTTATCACCTCGCTTGCTGCTGGAGGTGTCGGGTGGTGACTTCTTGAAACAGCAGTGAGCACTACGTGACTAATGGGGCTCTTGTACAATACTTAGCTTATGACCACAAACACGCGAAGGTATTATCTTGTGACATCAGGATGGCTCAAACCGCAGTTTGGGACAACTGTGATAGCGCGGGAACAATGTAACATGTGTTTCGATACTGTCCTCGTGACTCTGTGCGGTGGCAATCACTCGTAGTCGCTCTAATTAGTCGTCCTGAGCACGCACAGGTCAAGGTATAGTAACCGTAGGTGAGTTTAGTCCTGGGAAGTTGCCGCGGATAAAGGTGAGGAACGCGTGGCTGAAATTCTTAAAAGCACGCTTAACGTGTCCGTGTCAATTGAAGAGGAGCGTTTCAGAGTGCTAGTCGCGTCTTTCAGGACCATGTATAGTGAAGTTTCGCCAACCAACAACTTGCACAAGCAGGTATAGACCAATAGTGGAGTACCGACTGAGGAGGACTGTGACTTTGAGTGTGTGGGCTTAACCTCTTTCTCTTTCCCCCTCTCTCTCTTTATCTTTTTGTATAACTCTCACGTTCAAACTGGCCCATTCGTTTCTAAGGTGTAGGGTGAGAATGTAGTTCGCCTCGTTGGTACAGTGGTTACAATGCTCGGTTTCTGAATACCAGCCGCAGTGGCCACATTTAGATTGAGGCGAAATGCTGGAGAGAAGCCCATGGACTAATTAATATTCACACTCGTGTTAAAGAACACCAGGCGGTCAAAATTTCCAATTTCCGCAACCATGCGCTACTTCATCTCTTGTAATCATATTGGGGTTCTAGGACATAAAACCTTAGTTATTATTAGATTAAGGTAGCATATAATTTATTCTAGAATGGCTACCTTTCCTCTCTTTTTTCTTCTTTAAAGGGCCACTCAGCAGGCTCCCAGAATACAAAAAATAGCAATATATTATTTCCTGATATTTCTCGTCATTCTTGACGCACTACTGTGACGTAGACGGTAGTTCCCGTGACGTCTACTGCGTACATGCTCTCGATTTGTTGATATACGCGAAATATCACATGTAATTTGTTTCTTGCACTGCCTTAAAGTTACAGCCGTTCATTTGTTCTTTTTTGTCTGGCATTAATATTGTGCACAATCAACCAATCAAACTTCGTTTTTTGTGTGTGTGTGTTTACAACCGCGCAAGCGGCGATAACAGCGTGCAGCCGAGAAGCGGGAAATCCTGATAGGCTCTAGCGGTTAGTGCTCATATTGTTCACATGCAATCAAGAGCTAAGGGGCGGGGAGTTTGCATCGTGTGTATGAAGGAGAGAAGAAAATCAACTTCCGTCTTTAAACACGGGATGATGAGTGGCCCCTTAAAACTTTATTGTTTATCGTGTACATGACGCGAATGCGCCAGTTTGGCTATTCCCACGACAGAACAGCGAGGTCGGGCCTCCTCGCCCTGTCGTGGGTGTACTGGACAGCCAGGATTTGATTGTTGTAAGCTGGCGATGTGATGATCCTTTCGAAGCGTTCCCACGTAATACCACGCCCCGGTAAACCGCAGTTTCGGAGAATGTGGTCGAATGTGCGTGCATTTTCGTCGCAGGCTTTGAATATAATTTCTATTCCGCTACGTACCACTACCTGATTTGAACCGGTGAATAGTACGATTTTGCTTGTAGTTGTCAAAGTGTAACGGCTTGTGCTCTGTTTAAGTTTGCGGGAGGGTGCGGATAAATTATTCTGCCTATATAGAAAGAAGTGTTCAGTGATTTCATTGTATGCGGTCAGTTTATCTTTGTGTAGTGGAATTAATCCAGCGGAGTCGGGGCCATTTGTACAAGCGTGACGGTGGGTGAGATCGTGGTCGACGATCTCACGTTCCTTCCTCCTTTCTTCCCCTTTTGCTCCCCGAATCGTGACCGTCGTTGCGTGAAATCGGAACGTATACCTCGCGTCCACCAGCAGAACGTCCGAGCCGCAGAGGCAGCATTCGTGCGGGAATAAAATATGCACACCTAATGTCATTCCGCCGGCGGTTTCGGGCATGAGACCGCAGCGCATTAAAGAGATTTAACTCTTCGTGCGTTACATATTAATGTGTGCTGCGCTTCTCCCACGAACCACGTCGACAATCGAGAGCGGTGCGGTGAAGCAGAGAATCCTCCAGCTGAATCTTCTGGATCGTTTCCATGGATACCACACTTACCTGGCAACCACTGCATTCACCTGGGAGAGGTGCTATTGAATATGGTGATGCTTTTTAGGGAATCTTAATAGCTGGTAGATTTACCTTTACTAATGTAATTGCAGTTACCCTAACTAAACGTCAACATCGCAGGTACTCGAACTGAATGCAAGCACAAACCTCGAAGATTTACGGGCTTTGACGGAGTCTTACGAAGCCTAACGGTACTGTAAGCATCTGCGTGACATGTCTTTCCTATTTTTTTTTCGTGCTCTAAACTTCACAAACTCCTTTCACAAACTTCACAAAAGGTTAAATAGGGCACTCTAACGCATGTATATGAGTTCGTTGAGGCTGTACAAGTAAAATTGTTTCTGTTTTTAACAAAAAATGTACTATTGAAAGCATTATTTATTCCACTTTGGGAGAATGATAGACTGACCCAGCACGCCACGATATAACCTAATAATACGCACTCTCGTTCTAGCAAGAAGATGCGACTGCGTGACTTTATTGCTGTGTGCTGCACTGCGTACAGTCTAATGCTGTTTTTCATTCATTTACACCATCGTGCTGTGCGATTATGTGGTAGTTTATGGAACTTTTTTGCAACATTTGCAGCAAATGTCATGCGTACCATAAGCGCACAAAAACAAGTTGAAAGCCGTCGCGGTTACCTCGTTTTATCGGAACACTGTCGGATATAATTTTTATTGGCATAACATGAGCGTGTTTTACTTTCAATAGACTATTTATTTTTCTAGCTATCTTTTATCGTCTTACTCCTTGCCGTCAGGCATGTAAGCAATTTGTTATGTCATCGGAGCAGATCTTCAACATTATGATATGGTGGCGGGATCCGGAAATATAGACCCACCTGGGGTTCTTTAATTGACAGGATTCTAATAAACAGAGGCTCCTATTCTAATGTTTTTTTTCTAACCATTCCACCACTGCACTGTTACTTCACGTCTGCCAGCTGTTGTGCTTTTTTGTAGTACCTTTTGTACTACCTGTTGCACTGTTTTTTTTGTTTTTTTTTCTCTCTCATTTCATACATACCTAACTAACCTGACTTTAATACCTAACACTACATTGCGTTTACCCTGTCGGATGCCTCGCAAGTGCGTCAAAAAGCACCTGCTTCAAACCATTGCTCCTAATAATAATAATAATAATAATAATAATAATAATAATAATAATAATTGGTGTACAGCGGGGAGTAGTATGTTCCGAAACCACGATATGAGAAATACCGCAGAGGAAGGCTCCGGTCATCTTGACTTTCTAGGCTTCTTTAAAACAAACCGAAACATCAGCGCACGGGCAATTCACCTTAATCGAAATGCGGCCGACGCGGCAAAAATGCGATGTTGCGACCTTCGGGCCAGCAGTCTAGTACACTGACTACTAAACCACCATGAAGGATAACTATAGTATCCAAGCTTAAGCCTTAGACGCTTCATCGAACTCGAAAGTTAACTGACACGTCTTGGCCTCGGCGCCAACACGAGGGACAAAAAACATTGTCATCGCTTTATAACGTCATCATGACATCCCAAATCGCAATAACTAGTGACGTCACTCTGACGGGACTTGAACACGTCAACACATTCCTTAGTGGTCCAATCACGCAGGCAGTTGAAAACCACTTGAGCTGCCTCCGATCTCAAAGGCAATGTGAGAACAATTAGGTGCGAAAAGCTTTCGGTAGGTGGCGAGGCAGGCTCTAAAGATCGCGTGTAGAATAAGATTGCGTTCGCTTTCTATTAGTCTTAAGGGAACGCGTAAGGAACGCTACTATTTTTCTTTGTCCTCTTCGCTGAGGCTTCGCATAAGTCGTCAGAATAAAAGTTTGATTGATTTATGCCATCATTACTGACAACTTCCGTTGACAAAATTTAACAAAAATTGATTAATTTCTCGACACCTAGATCCTATTGCACATTAGAGCGCAGAGAATAAACGGTTGGTCTGCCGCAGCACGAGCGCCGTTTTTCACCACGCCGAACTGATTTCTACAAACCGTCTCGCTCGTTTTTTTACAAGCCCTACACCTCGCAGCCATCAGGACATAATTGCGAAATAAAACGGTGTTCCGATCGGTCGAAGGGCGGATGCGGGTAATTAATGAGTTCGCCCGCTTATCTTGGTTACCTCTCGTGCACTGCTCTCTAGCGCCCAAGGGGAAATACCCCTCTACCACCACCACCCCTCTTATCCTCCCAATGCCATTCCCCATCCTGTCGAATTATCGCTATACGACGAGTAGCACTCTCCAATGAGAGACAGATCGTTCCGATTGCGGCTGTGGTGTTTCCCGATCGCGAGCTGGCCATTATCATGTCGCTCGCTTTGCGTCTCACGTCGCAATTTTCGTCGAGGCTTCGTTTTAATTAGAGATGTGAACTTATTTTTTTGTGTGCCTGTCTTAAAACGTGACTTCATTTGACAGCACGGAGATGGAGAGTGTCGAGATACCGTGCGATTTACTGTAATCAAAGAAACGTAAGCATGCTACTGATGTAATTGCTATAGATATGTAGACGGAGTGAAAGCATCATTCGAAGGAATGATTACTGGCACATTGAACCTCCTTTTAGTCTCTCGATAATACCGTAAAGAGCGTGAGCTACAGCGGTTGGTACATTCTTGAGATCTGGCCCGAATCTCCAGAGGCTTGCGCTCATGAGGGCTCGCTGCCATATTGGCCATTAGCATTCTCTGATATGTTCAGCGTCACTATTGGCTCAAGTTTAATTGACTTTGAAAGCCGGTAAAGGCAGTGTGGCAAAGCCTTCTCTTGCTTTACACAAGACTGAGATAAGTCACCGAGATGCGCACGCCCGAGGACAACTTTTTTAGGGGTGAAGCTCCTTACGCCGTGGGTCATGTGTACCGTATCGTCATCGTAGTAGCCACCTCTCGTTTAGTCATTAGAATGTCCGCTGGATGGTGGTGCTTGTATATGATGAATATATGATGAAAAGATGCGAGATAGCGCTACTTGGACTGTTCACTAGATGGACGGACAGACAGACATACAGTCAGTCAGTCAGTCAGTCAGTCAGCCAGTCAGTCAGGCAGCCAGCCAGCCAGCCAGTCAGCCAGCCAGCCAGCCAGCCAGCCAGCCAGCCAGCCAGCCAGTCAGTCAGTCAGTCAGTCAGTCAGTCAGTCAGTCAGTCAGACAGACAGACAGACAGACAGACAGACAGACAGACAGACAGACAGACAGACAGACAGACAGACAGACAGACAGACAGACAGACAGACAGAGAGACAGACAGACAGACAGACAGACAGACAGACAGACAGACAGACAGACAGACAGACAGACAGACATACAGACAGACAGACAGACAGACAGACAGACAGACAGACAGACAGACAGACAGACAGACAGACAGACAGACAGACAGACAGACAGACAGACAGACAGACAGACAGACAGACAGAAACAGATAGACAGACAGACAGACAGACAGATGGACGGATGGACTCACGGACGGGTGGACGGATGGACTCACGGACGGGTGGACAGATAGACAGACAGACAGACAGACAGACAGACAGACAGACAGACAGACAGACAGACAGACAGACAGACAGACAGAAACAGATAGACAGACAGACAGACAGACAGATGGACGGATGGACTCACGGACGGGTGGACGGATGGACTCACGGACGGGTGGACAGATGGACGGATGGACACACAGACGGGTGGACAGATGGACGGATGGACACACAGACGGACGGACTGATAGACAGATAGACAAACAGACGGACGGACTGATAGACAGATAGACAAACAGACAAGCGGATGCATGGACGGACGCTTCGTCCCACTCATCATCATGCCGGGATTCCTTTTTTGTTCTCTCGAAACACGCCTGTTTGACTGCATGTAAAACAAGCTTTTTCATGCGTATAAGCCTCGCTCGTTAATCGTATTCTTGTCCTGTGTTCCTCGTCTCGTAACACGTTATTTTGGCGCTCACCTTTTTCGCCACAAATCATAATGTAACGGCCTTTTACGAATGCGGTACATGAACACGATATAGTTCTGTGCACCGCAGACCTCTACACCATATAGATCGCTACGCCACTAGTGCAACACAACCATCGCAGAAGTCAGACTGCTCCTGTTTTGACATCGGCAAGCCCGCCCCCCCCCCCACTCCCTCCAATTTCTCCAGCACTGCGCCGTGTCAAAATCACCCTGCCACTCGCAAATTGGACGCGTGTAGCGGGCAGTCTTCATGTGTTTTTTTTTCTCAAAAAATACTCATTTGCTTAGAAAACGACGACTCTCATTGACCCGTTCTTCTGAGCCAGATACCATCCTTGTTTTATTTCCAAATTTGTTTCTGCCCTAAACGTGGCAGCAAATAATCTCCCCCATATTCAAAAGAGAAAAAAGTGGCGGAGGCGTAGCGGGGGAGGGAGGCTTAGCTCTTCTTCCATTCTTTCGTAAGGCGTTTCGTTTCTTTTACTGCAAATGTCTCAACTAGACTTGGCGTCGCCTACCACTTATTCTTACTTCGTTCTGATTTCTCACAGCCGGCAGCACATCATTCACTCCGTAGTGTTTCTCCGTTGCTCATTTGCATACGCGCATTTGCGCGCCGTTCGTCTCAAGTTTCCCTTCAGTCCGTCCCTTCAAGAATCATGTTTTCTAATGCGACAGCTAAGCACGATGTGTTCGCCAATTTGGCGCTTCTTGAGTTACGAATTTTTTTTTTGTCTTGATTCTCTGCACGCGCTATAACTTAGACTTTAGCTTACTCTAAAAAAAAGAACTAGTAAAGACGCGTTCAAGTGTAGCGTGACTTAGCAACTTGTTAACTATTGTTTCACATCTACGTGCAACCATTTCCGTCTGAGTTTAGATGTTCGCATTTCATTACGCATTTCGCTTTTATCACATAATGATATTTGTTATAACAATATCTGGGGTACTACGTCCCAGAACCACGACATCATTGAGAGACGCCGTATTGGTGGGCTCCGGAAATTGCGACCACCTGGGGTTCTTTAACGTGCACCCAAATTAGAGCACACGGGCCTACAGCATTTTCGCCTCCATCGATAATGCAGCCGTCGCAGCCGGTATTCGATCCCGCGACCTGCGGATCAGCAGCCGAGCAATCTAGCCGCTGGTCCACCAAGGCAGACCATATAATGACACTTTGAGTGTACGACTCTAGAAAAAGGTATACGTGTTGCCCTAAAGTTCACTCCCTTAGCAGTCACATAATATTTCTCCGCGTAAACAGTCCAAAGTGTGCCCTTTTTCTATTTTTTATATATCCACGCTTCCAACATAGTTCTCTGTATTTTGAACAGGGCTCATACTCAAGCTCAGATTTCCTATTCTTTGTAAAGATTGATAAGAAGAAGCCTAATAACGTTCCTCGGTATTGATTTATGGTATGTTTCTCTTTCCTTTTTTGTTCTTACGAAGAATCGCGATGTAATGAAGGTCACATATGCGAAGTTCGAATTCTCCCACTTAGTTGGAAAGTATTTTTGTTTGAGGCACGCTTGGGGGTAACTACAGCGAACGCAAGTACGTATTTTAGTGGCGCCATCACGTATAACGCACGCGGAGTGTGGCCAAGAGGCTTTACTGTTCTCAAATGGCCCTCAACATTTGTAGTTTTCTCTTGCGTTATTTCACTTCTTGCCAGTTTGAATACTCGAACGTAATTTTTTCCTTTTTTTTTGACGCGCATGCAAGTTTGCTATAGGCACGCGTAACTTCAAATGGGCGAGCTTTGGAAACATGGCGTGGAGGGACTAGATTTAGCCGCACGCATGGGCACAAGCACCCACGCGCTCTTCTTCGTGATCGCAAAAGCACGGAATCACGAAGGCTTAACGCGGCCATGGTACCACGTTCCCGCTCGCATGTTCATGCTAACAGCGAGAGTTGAGCACGCATGACCGACGTTCAGAGTCGAATACATTTTTTTTTGTTAGTACCATACCGCGGTGCTTTCGAAAAAGTCTGCCGATGTCATTCATCAAAAGAAAGGGTGAAACCTAGCAAGCGTATCGGAGCGCAAGTTCTGGATCGACTTTTCCCCGAACTTTGGCGAGAGAAAAATGAAGCTCCTAGAGCTATGATTTCCATAAATACTGCGGTACGTAAAGAACTCTTTTGTGGAACCTCTGATTGGGGACGTCAACGCTAATTAGAGATAAGGTTTCACGTAAAAGCCCGAAAACAAAAGAGAGGCTGTCAGGTTTCACATAAAATGTCGAAAAAAGAAATGGCGATTCTCTCTGAACGGAAGCCCGTTTTATTTAATTAGTATATTTTCTCTTCACCATCCCCGTTAGTTCAGTGATGCGAATATCACCTTTCTCTGAGGTATGATCAGTGATATTTTTTTGCTTCTTCTTACTTTAACATAGAAGTTTACTCAGCATACGAAGTATGCAATGGGTAGTCCCGTCTTCCACAGTCAAGTGAGCATTTCACGTCTTTCTTTTTTTTTTGTTATTTTTGTGTCTCGACGTGTGCTCAGGCAGGAGGGCTACGACAAAACGCGCGGAAAAACGGAGGATCGTACTCAGTCGTGCAGTGTTCCGCAGGGGTGTGGTAGCCAGCACATCTCGTTTCGCGAGCTACGGCGGTAATTGCGAATGTCTTTTTTGGCGCGAAGCACTCGCGGGAATTGATCGGAAAGCCGAAGAACCTTCAACCTCCTCCCTCCTGCCTCTCCCCCTTCCATCGGCCCCTGCGCCCCCTCTCACACACGCGCGAACACACACGTGCATTTTTTTTCTTTGTCTGTCCTTCAAGCGTTTACACAAAAATTTGTGTCCGTGTTTCGTCCTTCCGTTCCTGCGCTCATCGTTTCGTAGCAGTATATGTACCGCGTTTTTTTTTTACCTATAGCCTTAGTACCCGCATTGCGCAGACCTTCTGCGCTATTCTGCCTATAAATTCATCCTTCATGAACTTTATCTACTGAACCCGAGTTGCCGAACGAGCTTCGCCTTCAGAAAACTCTCCTATACGTGGCCAATCAATTTGTCTCTGGCGTTACAAATGAAAGCCCGAATTTCAGTTTCCGTCCCATTTCCCTTCTCTCTCTCTCTCCCTCTTTACTTATTTATTCTATCCATAAGCACCTTTTTTTCTTTTTTTTCTGCAGTCCCTGCATTTGCAATTTCCTGTCCCTCCAGTTCGACAATACGACATGCGAGCGAAGGTGTCGCTGTCTTTGTCCCGAAAGTTTTGGGAGTCGCGGGATGTATTAGCCCCCGACGCGTAATCCCATGAGGAGCACAGTCGTAAGGCCACTCGATACCGTTCCCCGTGTTGGTGGGGTTTTTGAAGCCTTCCTTATATGTCTAAATTTCTTGGCGTAACATGGTTACCCATGCGAGGGCGAGTGACTGATAAAAATTATTTAAGGCTTTTTTTTTTCAAAGACTTTCGCGCTAAGCCGGCCCTGGGCCAAACTTTTTTCTTTGGGAGCAATATATAAATCCAATATTGAAAGACAAAGTTGAAGAATAGAAAGCAGGCCGTGCGAAACCTAAATATGCGCAAAGCGTGGTATTCATTATTTCGTCTCGCGCGACAATCTAGGCCGGTGGATATTGTGGGCAGCTTTCGGACTAAATTTAATCGGTTTCTGGTGAGCTTCACAGGCTTCCCCGTTGCGCGCGAACGAAAGAAAGAAGGGGCGCAATACGGGAGGCGAATGAAATAGCGCTGCTGGTAGAAAAAAGCCTGGGAATGTCCGCAGAAGTCAACTACGACTATCCTGGGGAGCATGGCAAGGTGAATTTCTTTGCGCACAAAACCGAAGCCAGACGAAGGTTAGACGCGTCTAACTACTCCCACATTGCACCTACTTTCATGTTATTTAATACGACCGGCTGTGCTGGGAAGCTAAACAAAGTCAAGTTTACTGAACTGGTCCCAAGCTTCTAAAAAAAACTGCGTGAATACACTTATGTTACGAGCCCTACTGCATCTGCTGTGTATGTGCATGTGCACGGGATCACTAGGTCTGAGAGAGAGAGAAGGAATGTAGGGAGGTTAACTAGACTATGCGTCCAGTTTGCTACCCTACACATGGGGAGGAGAAGAGGGGAGTAAAAGAGAGAGAGAAGGATAGACACATGTCACATCACACACACAATGCCGAGTTTCACAGGCTGTCCCTCAATGAAGTTGCTGACAAATATCTCAGGAGGGCTCGTGTGGCTTTCTGTGCTGATGCGCTGCGCGACCAGGCTCCTAAGATCTTTGCTTCATTAAATGGCCGGTCATCGAGTCTATTCAAGGCACACTGGAGAGTCCGGCGATATTCATCAAATTGGGTACAGTGGCACAAGAGATGTTCAATAGTCTCTAAACAGTTGCAGCTTTCACACATGGATGAATCCGCCATGCCAATCCGATGGCTGAGTGACTTAGTAAACGCTACCCCAGTCCACAGCCGGCACAACATTGTAGCGTCACGTCGAGAAATCTTGGATGGCAGTTGTTTCTGACGTAATGACTTAAGATTCTTAGGGGAATGATTGGATTTAAGGGGGAATTCCAGTGCGCAAGCATGGCATTATGCGCGATGTGACGAAGTTTTCTAGCTGCGTCTACTCTTGACAAGGGTATTAACAATGTGGGCACTCCATCATGGGCACATCGGGCAGCGTCGTCGGCGAGTTGGTTACCACTGATGCCACAGTGGCCCGGCAACCATTGTACAACAATGTTGTGTCCTTTATCAGCGGCGCGATGACCAGTTTCATTAATACGATACACCATCTGGTGGTAGTTTCCACGTCGTAGACTTCGCACGCATTGAAGGGCTGCCTTGGAGTCGCAGAAAATGGAAAGGCACGGATCTTAAACAGTGTAGAAGGACTGTCATGCTACCCACACACTAAATAAAGTGGTGGGGTATAGTTTTAAAGATGAAGGAAGAAAAAGAGAGGAGCACACATAAAATAGTCACCCCAACAGTCAATATAACTTTGTCAATCGATAATCACCGGTGCAAGTCTGATGAGTTGTGATGAAGTTAAGCACCGCCTTGGTCGCCTTTGTCCGCGATCATATCTCAAGATCGCGATTCTTAGGCAGTCCTGCTTCATATTTACGACCTCATACGACCTGCTTCATATTTATATCTTGGTTTCGGCGCCTGAAACACTGACCGTTATTACTATAATACATATATTGTACTTCTTGTGTAAACCTAGAGGCTTAGGCGTTTAGCTAGTTTCCCAGCCATGGTGGCCAATAAAGTAGCTTTCTCACTTTCTCTCTCTCTGTACCTAATGCTACGGCCAACAAAATCCAGCTTTTTACCAGTCGTTAGAGGAGGGGGCGTCTCAGCAGCACGTGCGCGCAATTAAGCGCACACGCCTCTCGAATACCGAAGGTACTGCCACCTATCGAACGGCACGCTTCGTATCGAGTAAACTGCATCGGGAGGCCAAAAAACGGCTTCGTCCAAGCAGTGCACTGAGGGGACACTGGAGGCAGAGTTCTCCTCCCGGAGTTGGAATTACGTATTCATGGCAGCGCGCAGCCGGCGAGATTGTTGAGGGCCGTATGCCTGTATGTATGTACACATGCACAGGGACGGCGCTGGGCGATCTGGACTGCGTAGCGGGAGACAGCGCACCACCCGCTACGGGCCCATCACGTTTCCCTGATTTTATTTCCCGTTCGTTTGCTCCCCACATCGCTCGCTTGCTTGCGAAATTGGTGCTACCCTCTGTATCTGCTGCCTTTTCGATCGACCTATTTACCTCAGATTTTCTATATCTCGCCCGTATTCTGCGCGTGCGCCCTCCGTCCAATTTATTGCGCTATTGTTTTCACCCTCGCGTATCGCAGCACTGGCTTCGGCTGCTGTCGTGTGTGAAGGCAGGGCCGTATTATTCTGTAAAAGTGTCAGTGCAGGGTAATGTTGTTCCGAGCATTATGTGTGCCGGTATATTGCCTATGTGCGTTTGCGTGTGTTTATTTCGTGCGAGTGCGCATGTGTTCTTGTAGGGTTTGCGTGCGCGCGCGCGTGTGTGTTTGTGTGTGTGTGTGTGTTTGTGTATGTGTGCACTGCGCGTTTAAGCGCATGCGCATCCGAGTCTGTGGGCGCGTTTCTATGTATGACTGCGCGTGCGAGATTGCGTTGGCTGCGGCAGCAGCATCAGCAGCAGCTGCTCCGTAACCAGCAGTGCCAACGTTGAAACCTTTTTTCTCTTTTCCTTCTGTCCCTCCTTTCCTTCTTCCCTTCTTTTTCTCTTTCCCAATTTTCTTGCTCTTCTCAGTAAAAGCGCGAGGAGCAACAGTGGCTAGGCTTGTTAGCGGTAATTAAGATTAACGAGACTCATATATGCGGGCCCACAAGCGGGTTCCTTGCGGCCTTGTATCCTGTTCTTTCTTTCCGCTAGAGCGCGCGTTGGGACACGCTATAGCCACGAACGCACGGACGCACATGATACTGGTCGGTCGCGCCACCGCTTCTTCTTTTTTTTTCTTTTTGCTGTGCAGTCGGGAGATGAGCGAGCAGAGATGACTGCGGTGGTTGGCTGTGCGGGGGCGATGAGCCCTGTTCGGCCCCTCACGTTCTCTGTGCTGCTTGTCGCGCGCGCGGCAGATTCATGAGCGAACGCACTTGTCTTCTTTCATCATTTGTTTAGCGACCACGTCGCAAGATGCGCGGCCGCTTCTTCGTCTCGCATGAGCGGCCCGGTTCATAGCCCGGGTTTGTTTCTTTCGCCCAGCGTTCGCAGCGGCGCGAAAAGAAGACGAAGAAAAAAAGAAGGAACCAGTAACGGAATGCCGGGAAATGCTGGTGCGAAATTTGCGGGCTCCCCTGGGAATTTACAGAATCTCGACGCTCGGTTATATAGCAGTGAGAGCAAACACGCTTAGAAAGTGACGCGCTTTCAAATGAAGAAAAGGCCTAGCATTCTCTTGCGTTCGTTTTTTTTTTCAGTAATATTCCCGAGTTGATCCGCCGCGAACTGCGATATTCTAATGGAGCATCGTAATGAAAGTTTTCCTTGAAACTCTGTCTTAGTCCGCTTGACATTGTTGAGGAGACTCCCAAAGTTTTCTGGTGATGTGCGGTTGGGATGGTAGAAAAGTTGATAAATGTGTTGTGACTTATAATTGCGTTGTGTCGGCTCCAGCGTTTCCTAATGTCTTTGTCACCGTCTTTGCCGAATCCTCGTTTCTTTAACTTTTCCTAGATGAAACATGATCTTATAACTGAAAACGTGCTGAGGTTGAACGCCTTAAACGCTAGCATTTTCCTTCCGCGAACTTAAAGCAACGCGCAAAGGTATCTCTTATTTTACTACATTGGCAAAAGCCAAAATGGCGTTCTTTCTTCTTTGTTGAGTCAACTTAAACACACCTAATGACGTACGCTGCTACAATCATTTTTCAATTCCATGCAATGTCAACAGTGAAATAGGAATGCAGAGAGTTTCAGTCCGAGAACTTCCACCGCAATGATGATGATCATGATGAGTAAAACTCTATTTTGGTCCAAATCGCAACGCTGAAACTTTTCTGTCAATGTAAATGCTTTTTTTGGTGGGGGGGGGGGGGAAGTATACGTTATCGAATCGGTTGCGTAGTGAGCAGTTATCTGACTCGGTCTCTGAACACCAAAGTGACACGAGGCAACGGCGTCTCGAACACTGCGCGCTTCTTCACTGTTTATTTATAAGCTTCAATAAATTTTCCGCTTATGTCCTGTCATTTTCACAAAATGTTCCACAAGTTTCGAGTACTTTTCAGTAGTCTTCATTGCGTCCTTAGTCATCACGAAGATTTTCAATCCCGCGTCAGTGATGCCTTTCATCTGTTCGATCCCCGTGAGGGATATTCAGCACACTTTTTTTCTTAATTGGCCCGGTAATTTCTTCTCAGAGTGTCGTAGTTAGCGTTTACGGCTAGATCGACGGTATCTACATGCACCAAGTCACAAGGAGTTGGATGTTCTTAGCATGTGTGGATTCATTGTGTTCTGAAAGAACGCAATACGTAATAGGGCTGCCTAATATGCTTTGTTTGCTGTGACGATTTCTTCTAGGCAACAACCAGAAGCTATATTGCACCCAATGCAAGCTTTTCTACTCTTAAATGACAGCTCGGAGGGGGATTATTCACGTTGTGCTTATTCAAAACGGGACACGGCGTTTTAGTAAAGTGGGCTTCTTCTCACAAAAGGTATGCTTGCAGAAATGCCAGCTTTCAAAATTGCGTACTCGAGAGGAAGTTACAAAAGGTAGAAGGAAGGGAGGTTAACCAGAAAGACATCCGGTTCACTATTCTACATTGGGGTATTAAAGAAGGGGACAATAAAGATGGAAAAGAGGGAAGAGAAGAAAAAGAAATAGGGGAGAAACAGACAGTGCAGCGTGTAGAACACCACCGCAAGTCAGAGGCGTCCACACAAACCCGTCTTCCGCAAGAAACGCAAGAGGGCTTTCACTGCCTTCTGGGCTGTCAAGTAATGCGGACAGTGCCGTAATAGCACCTGCAAAGAAAGAGGCCGATCATCCAGTTGCCGCATTGCGTTGACAAGTACTTGTCTCTCCGAGGCAAATCGAGGACAGTGGCACAGCAGGTATTCGATATTTTCATCGGTGCCGCAAACGTCGCATACCGCACTGTCACTCATTGCGATTAACGTGGTATAGGCTAATTTCAAATCGCGCACGCTCACAGGCATTGTCAGCCTTTCACGAAAGTCGGAGAAATCAGAGCGTCGTGTGCCTAAAATTGCCACCTGACAACAACATCTGGAGCTTACGGAAACTAAGGCACAGGTTTTCCCCGAAAAATTGGCTGCTCTATACAGCCCTCCCGAGCTGTACACTTAAACGGAAATGAAACTCGATTCTCTTCGGGCTTCAACCATTCAAAAGATTTCACACGCCGAGTTGATGCCGGCAATCTTTTGCCGATACTGTTTGACGCAACAAAAAAAAATGCACGCGAAGGAAGCGATATAGTGCGGGACTAGTCATCGCAGCCTACTGTTTTTCCTTCTCAACCGAATCGTTTCTTAGTATTCAGCAAGAACAAGAAAACAGCTTTGTCTCTTCGTGGCGTGGCCATGTTTCAGGAGAGCCTACCAACCACGAGCCGACATAGACTCCGGAACCGGAGGAAGAAATGAAAACAGTAAAAAAGAAGGAACGGGTAATAGAGTTCCAAGTTTGTGGAAGCAGGGCGAACAGTAACAAAGACTTTCTCGCGCAACGATAATAATGACGACGCCACCAGCAGTCCAGCTGTCTCCGAGGAACGAGAGAAGAGGAGAGACGTAAAGGAAGGAGGTCCTCCTCTCTCGGTGTGAACCGCCAAACACCGCAAGAAAGAGAGAGCAAACATCTAAATGACGCCGCCTGCCGCGGTAGCCAGAGATCGAATACCGCGAGGATGAGAACACACAACAACAAAAAAGTAAATACGAGGACGAGAAGAAGAACGAGTTTGCCGCGAGGGAAGAAGAAGCTGCTCTCTCCGGGGAGACTGAGTTATATATACGCGTTTGGTGGCAGCTGGTGCGGCGACAGGGGCAACCGGCATACCGTCTTGGATGCCCCAAGAAGACGAAGACGACGACGAAGAACAGCGTCGGGTCGAACGAGCCCGGTTCGTCTCGCTACGCGTGGGCGCACGCTCACCAGGTTGTTCTTGTTTTTGTTCTTCGACCTGCTACCCTCGCGTGCACCGGAGTCATGGCCGAATAATGGAGACGTTGTACCGGCCACCTGAGTCTTTCGGGTGTTATTGGAAGAGTTCGGCCGGTGTGCCACGATGTATGGGGACAACACGAAGAAGAAATGGGAAAAAGGGGTGACACACGATGGCTGCTCGACTCGTGTGTTTACCGAGTTTCGGGCGGTGGAATCGAAGAAACGTATTTTGTCGAGATAAGAAAGGGCGCCCCGTCCCGGTGTAGCGTTTTGGATGGCGCTGTTTGTTTACGTTGTTTACTCGACTTCTCCGAAGAGAGGGTGCAAAACTATTCTTCACAAAGAAGGACATATTGTCGCGGTATGATGATTTCTGCGACGTTCATAAGATGCCTGCGAGTAGCATTTTCGGGGCGAGGCAATTTCTTTGAGTCGGAACCACGCGTGCCTTACATTTGCCTTAGAAACAGGTAGCTCTTTGAAGATGACCGACCGTGGTGTATTGTTGGGCGAGTCCTTCTCAGGCCATCACATGCGTAGCATCAAGAAAAGCTGTGTCAATATTCCGTTCGCAAATCTATTGATTCTACCAAGCCGGTAGCGATATATGCTTGTTCAATATGATATTGTGTCTCGCGTTTCGAAATTACACTGTTAGTGGTTGGGTGCTCGCAAAGCAACCCGATATTTGTGCTGCCTTGCGCAAGGCAAAAAAAATATAAATAAATAAATAAGATAGGCCAGCTATGCATTAGTGGTGCGGATAGTCAGAAATCAGCTAAGTTGGTGGCCTTCTTATCTCTTTTTATTTGCTTCATATCATCCTCACTTCTTCTTTCTCAGTTCTCTTACATTATACTGTGCATTAATATACAAGACTATACTAGGGTTTGCCTTATTCTTCGTTCTTTCCTCCTCACGCATACTTCCCATTCTCAGTCCGTGCAGTACTATACTTCACGAGGCTATACTACGCTTCACCCTTTCTCTTTCTATATTTCCTCCTCATTTTTGCTTACATTTCCGCCCCCCCTTGCTATATATCAATCAATCAATCGATCAATCATATCAGTTCTACTTGATTAGGAGGAGTACAGGTTTAAAAGCTCAAGAGCTTGACGAGGTCCTGACCCCGTTCGCAAGTTTCATATATACTATGAAAGACTCTAACGCGGTGCTAGGTGACATGAGATGCAATATAACGTTGAAGCCGTCCATGGCGATGCTGGTTGCCTTGCGCATAATCAAGAATTTTTCGCCAAGTTTAAACAGCTGCGCTTGTTAAATAGTTGTGACGTAACTGTGATGCATAACTTTGTTGGTGATAAAATAAAGCGTAGTTTGGCAGACAAGTTAACTTCTATAATGAGGCTTCAGACATATACAAAGAGCGGTGTGGACTCACCGATGTAGAACTGCATATATGTATATGTGCTAGTTTGTTTCTCAATTCTCATTTTCTAACAATAATGTTTCTCAATTCTTATTTTCTAACAATAAAGCGGGAAGACGTAGCCGTTGCCAAGTAATGCTGATAACGACTCTTTCGTTTATTTTTTATTTCAATAAAAAACAAATCTGTATGATCGAATAAATCTATGTGCCTTGACATATGATTTCGGTACTAACTTAGCAAAATTTCAATGGTTGTACGAAAATCTTCGCTGACCCATCTTCGAAAAAGGTTGTTTGTTTTATTTGGCGCATAGTCTTATACTTGTTCCAGCTTGTATATTGAAGCACTTCAACAGTGCAGCTGCACCTATCCTAGCTGCTAGAGTCCAAACTAAAATCAATGCCCAGTTTTCAATTCTCTGCTTTCTTCTTTTGTTTATGTTCTGGAAACGAGTGTAACAGTTTCACAAACCTACCATGTTTTACATGAAATGTAACATGAAATGAAAGACATGAAATGGCTGAGACATGAAATGTCTTGTCTGAAAGTTAAATTAGTATGTATTGGCTTTTTGTCTTTGCTTGCACAAAATGTGCTTGTTTTTTAGCTCCGGTCTGACGGTCCCCGCACAACGGGAACGATAAAAATTTTGCGAGTTGTCAGCGTATGCATAGCTTGTTCACTCGCAGAGTGAAGTTTCAATCGTCCAGGTTAAAACAACGACAAGGGAAGTATGTGTGCTCGTCGATTCAAAGTAAATATGGAGCTATAGTGTTCGCGAATTTTATGCCCGCTAGTGTTTGCTCAGCGCTCCAAATTAGGCGTATAGCTTCGCTGAATGTTTGGAGTCAGAAAAGTGTAATTCCACTGCAATATACGCTTCAGATAGCTTCAAACGCATCGGCGCTTGTTGGCGCGTCGTTGGGACGCCATTTTTCAAGAGGAATGAAATCTTTTGGAACAGATAGTGGGCAATTTTAAACTTGCTCGAAGTAAAGGTTTCACCGACGTGCGACGCTGTGCCAGTAAGGCAGTTACGCTTTTTTTGTTCTTTTCAGGCGCCGACACTTCGATGGTTGGATGGCGAAATTGATTAGCAGCAAAGCCATCTCCCATGGGGGAGAGAAGGCGCATAATTGAATCACCAAGGTCATTCGCTGAGTTCCTTACTTGCTTATTTCGATGAACAGAATTTCCGTATGAAAGAACGAAGGAGCAAAAACGATGGAAGAAGAAAAGAGTATGCTGATAG
Source organism: Rhipicephalus annulatus (assembly GCA_013436015.1). Classification (NCBI taxonomy): domain Eukaryota; kingdom Metazoa; phylum Arthropoda; class Arachnida; order Ixodida; family Ixodidae; genus Rhipicephalus; species Rhipicephalus annulatus. The sequence goes on along the minus strand of WOVY01010601.1, from coordinate 70,188 downwards.
CGTCGCGACGGATGTATAGGGCGATATTTATTCCGTCACTCCCACGCCAGTGCATGCTTCTTAAGAGCTTAAGTTTGCGGCTCGTCTCTTGCGCTGTCTGTAATGCCTTTCGTTGCATCACTGCCACGCGCTTGCTAGAGTATGCACTTACTGCGAAAGACTGTGGCGACTGCGGGATAAAAAAAAAAAACGTGTGACGTCTCTCTAACTTGAGATAAAGCGGTAATGGCGACGCGACGCACTATGTCATTTGCCGCCCTGTTTCTCCGCTTGGGCGCGTTACGTTCAGCGAGATTTTGGCGCCTAGACAACGAAAGTTGTCATATTCGTCTTTCCTTCCTCCTCGTTATTTTCGGAAACGTACTTTTACAGCTGACACACTTTCCTTTTTTTATGTGGTGCGATAGCGCCGCGAGCTTGGCAGCGTTAAAGAATTGTTTCGCATATTCGTCGAACGACCCATCATCTGCGTTGGGGAGCGCGAATCTTCGTAAGCGACGGGGATAGCCCGTACTTCTTGAATATACCCATTGCCATCAAAGAGCTTGACAGAACGATAAACTTCCGAGCCGAAAGCACTAGAATAAGCAAATGACCATACGCGTTGTAATTGTTTATTGCTCAGATTTATGCATTTTCACTTGCAGTTTCCAGTTTTGTGTGCAGTGTGCCGTGTGTAGAGAAAGGCCGAGTCAGCATACGTGCGCATACAAGACTTGACATGGAAACATTGCCGCTTAACGCTCCAAAGCATGTTATGAACACTCCACGCCGTGCCTTAGAAGAAGGCAGTGATAAGTATGGACTGGGATACTGCGCTACGCCGTACGCACTTAAGGACGCAGATATGTGCAGTCCAACGGACCCACGACATGGCGGCGAGGTTAGACCTATCTATCCCGACGTGGGAGTGGCCCACTACGTGCTAGTTCACGCCACGACGGACCTAAATAGTTTTTTTTTTTTTCATACCATACAGTCAAACTCGCATATATCGAGCTTGCAAAAAGAAAAAAAAACAAAACAAGAACAAAGGTGAACTAGTTGACTTCACGGCATAGCTGCACCACAGTGCAAGAAAGGCAATGTCATGGCGTAAGGTTTTATTTTTCTTCTTCTTTGGTTTGGAGTTATTTCTGCGGGTTGTATTTAGGTGCTATTTGTGAACCAATTCAGAACCGATTTAAACAGCACTTCAGCACCTTCAGATGCAGTTACACGTACTTCTCGTGCGTCTGAAGCCTAATTCTTCATGGCGCCACTTGCACACCCAAATGCATGCGCAAATGCGTCCTTCTGCGAGAAAAAGCCACATATTTTCAAGGAAAAGCCAACTTCTGGAGCGTTTCCCGCTGCTCGATTTTCGACATATGAAATGATCCGGCTAGTTTTCTTCGATTATATGCGTAAACTTTTCTTGTACGAGCCCTAAAGTATTGTCTGTTCTCAAATAGTTTGATATAGTGGAGAATTAAATTCACCTGATTTTCATACAGTCGGGCTTGTCTGTATTGACGCTCAAAGTGCATTGCACATACATACATACATACATACATACATACATACATACATACATACATACATACATACATACATACATACATACATACATACATACATACATACATACATACATACATACATACATACATACATACATACATACATACTACATACATACATACATACATACATACATACATACATACATACATACATACATACATACATACATACATACATACATACATACATATGTACATATGGAACAAGCCGCCTATACGTGTACAAGTATATTGTATGGTTTCCCATGCTATGGTAAGGAAACTTTAGACAACCAATAGACGCAACCATGCAACTCTGTGCCTGCCTCTCTCCTGCTACATTTTTTTTTGTCGAGTAGCTTATCCTATATAACTAATAACGCAGAGTGAAAATGTAGAGTATAAGATGATTTTACAATGAGTGAAAATAAAGGGTAGAAGGCCTGATGATTCAAGAACCTGAGGTGGTACCTCCGGTATCGGAGGCTTTCGCAACATTAATCTAGTTACGAACAGTCTGCATAGGCGGTATTCTCGTGCATTTCCCAACGAGAAGAGGCAAGGCATCACCTTCAATAAAAAAGCCCCACCAAAATGAGATAACGTTATCTTGTTACCAGGCGAAGTCCTTGCAAGGCACTCGCGCAGGAAATTGCGGCGAACTGAGAGAACCACGGTTTTCGCAGCTACTTCAGTTGCGTTTAGCATTCCGGTCATGGTCTCACTAGAAGTCTCTGGGAGGAGTTCTAATGTCTGACTACGTAATTGGATCCCTGTGAAGAGGGTTACATACCGTATACATTAAGCCTCACTTATACTGGCGGGTCTTTTGATATTGCTATAGTGAACAGTTGGCGCGAATGGTGCATCCAGGAACATTCTCCCAATGTTTGCCCGCTCCGACGGAGCCGGTTTTCTTTGGGCTGCTATCTCACAGCTTCTTTGTATGTATCGAGGTCCATGCATGCATAATTAGCGGGTTTTGTGTTCCACTGCTTTGGTTGTAGCATTCTATGCGTAACGTTCAGTTTGTAACTGTGCTGTGAACGCAGTCGTTTCGCGAGCTCCGCTCAGTGGCGTCCCCGAAGAACGGCCCTTTCAATATTTCCTCCGTTTTGTGCTGTTTTTATGTCTTGTTTTTTTTTCGAACGTTAGGGTGAAAGCAGTAAGGAGACCATGGTGCAACAGGAGGAGAAAGGCAGCGCAAATGCGACACCTATTTACGGAAAAGCTTCTTTTTTCAAAAGTTTCACGTGTTTCACTTCTCTTTTTTTTTGACGGTAAGCGTAAGAGAAGACGAAGCTGCTGATGTCGTTTTGATCGCTTCCCGCTCCCTCTCCTTCCTCTCTCGACATGACGGGTCGGCAATGCGGCGTTCATTGTTGAGCAATTTTGGACTTTAAGGTCATCGATTCTTCGTTTCTGAAATTACCCAGAGCCCAGAGCCCTGTTGTAACACCAACTTTTTTCTCAAAATATCGCATTTCTTTCTTTATTTCCTTCCTTTTTTTTCTTTCTTTCGTTCTTTGTGTTCTAGCGTTTTCAAAGAAAGCAAAAAAAAAAAGTGCAAGTACTCGCACCAGATTTCGCTAGCGCAAAAAGTGCCGCAAGAGATGCGGTTGGTGCGGATGCAGTAAGTGTCAACTTTTAGTTGAGCCCCTCACAACTTTTCGGCAGTGCCAGTCAAACGCGTCGCTTCTCGTCTCGGATAACACGAAGAAACTCGCGCACGATAGAAACAGTAGCATCAAAAGTCAATTTGCCTTCTTCCGATGCCAGCCTCTCCTCCCTCGCTAAGAGCGACTACTTTCAATCTTTTCATCTCACTTCGGAATGAAGGTGCATTAGCTGAATGAGACAGCTGGTATATCCAGGCGCATGTCGCGTCAGCGTCTGTGAGATAGAGAGGAAAATAGAATAAAGCAAAGGATCGGTATGACCGACACAGGCGCGAGGAATGAGAAAGTGAACAGATACCGCCCGCGTCTTTCGCCTTCTTTCTTTTTTTTTTCTTCATCCAAAGTCTCTTGGGTGCTGCCGTGATTTACGGGTTTTGTGGTCCTTCCTCAGGTTGCTCCGGCTTTTCACGTCACGCAAGGAAGAGTAGCATGGAAAATAAAAAAAAACATAACTACAGTCGTAACGCGGGCATGTGGCAAATAGATTGCACCTCTCGCCAGCCCTCGTTTGGTGCGCCGCTTTCAGCTCGGGCAGGTTGTCGACCGCATCTCAGCCGAACACGGCGCCTGGGCTCTCACTCTAGTACCTAGTTCAATCGCGTTCGTGGTGCACCGTTGCCTCATCCTGGAGATTGTGTTAGACCGGTCGCGCACAGGTGAAATTTGCATCAGGCACCTCTTATCTGGTAGTGGCGCAAGTTCTATTAGCCTCGTTCTTTATTTTTATTATTCCACGCATAGAGCATCGTGTTTGGAAGTGCAGAGAACTTGCGTCACTTCTTCGGGTGACGCGCCTTGTTGAACAATGCAAGGTCCTTGCTGAGCCACTGAAAGTTAAGTCGGCGATAAGCTCGGTGAACAATTTGGCGGGAAATCTTTACCGTAGGTGTTCACGGCCTCATGGAACCGCTTCAACCGCGCGCTAGCAAGCGGTTGTCTGTATTGCCTAAGATGCATATAAGGGTGTAAAGTTGAGTATGTTGCTAGGACATAATGAATCTAAGAACAGGGTAGAAGACAACGACCAGTGAATAACACACGCAGTGCTGTGTGTGTGTGTGTGTGTGTGTGTGTGTGTGTGTGTGTGTGTGTGTGTGTGTGTGTGTGTGTGTGTGTGTTCCTCGCTTGTCTTCCTCTATCCCGCAGCTCTTACGTAGTACATTCATCATGTGTTGAGCTTTACCTCTCACACCTTATTTTGTCTATCTCCGTAGAACAAACAGCCTTACGGCTGATTCCCACCGAAACTTTCATGCAATCTTTTATGAAAAACTGTGGACTGACTATGGCATATTCCGTCGAACCTATTGAACTGCCGTATGACATCCACATGCACGTGGTACTATAAGAGCGTTTAGCCCTTCTTCATTCACAACTCAAAAACGATGATAGGCACACCTTAGCTAACCCCGATGACTGGAAAAACACTTCGAGCTATCTTTAATAAACTTCTTGACGGAGGTACATACGTGGTTTCATTTCGCAACGGTGAGCTTCGGAAAATTCTCGCCGGAAAGAGGTTTCCGCGCCTGTCACAGCGGCTCGGGGATGGTCCCCGTCTCTTGAGCCCAGACACCGACTTAGTCGAGACGCGTCGCGCCAATCGCTCTCCATTAAACAGCAAAAATTCACCAATCGGAAACTTCATTTGAGACATACGGGAGGCGAGAGACCGTGAAACTGCCACCGCACAGTGTCGAGACTCCGTGGCGGGACATTAATTTGCCTCGACCAGTCATGCTCGGGATGAAAACGGCTCTCGGTTCATCCTCCTCTCCTACGTGGCCCGCTTCACGGAACAACCGTTCTCGGCTCTTTTACTTTTCTTCTTCTTCATTGGCACTCAATCTCGGCAACGGTCGAGGAAGAACGAGTTACGTGGGCCGTGTCGGTTCATTCGGGCCTGGCGAAGTGAATCCTCCGCGAAAACCGGGTGAAACCGCAACGGAACGGGGGCTATACTGCAGCGGTGATCAACGGAGCGTATACCGCGAGCGATTTGCGAGGAAACCGGGCTCCGCACGGGGAAAGGACGCGGCCGGACGCCGCCGCCGTCTGTGCCCGTCCGCCACCTCACCGACCGGCGGACTGCTGGCAGCGCTCGGCAACGCCATCAGCGCATTGCCGTCGTTGATGAGGCGTGATGGGAGGACGACGACGATGCGAACTGCATCGACGGCCGTGGTTTCGTCGATCGATACGCCCGCGCGTACGTAACGAACTCGCGCACACTGGGCACGCCGGAAACACAAACACGCGAGCACTGGTGCGAACTCGACTAACGCACGTGAAGAGACGCATCCCAACTCTGCGTGATCCAGTATAGCGGCGCGAGGTTTAACGGCTCGGAAGAAACCTGGCGCTCGTACAAACACGTGCGATTGGAGGAATTCATTCTGCATTGCGCTATCCTTAGTCTCGTTTCATTCATTCGCTTGTTTTGTTTCTTTTACGATTCACTCGGCTTCTTTTGTCTGTTGATAGCATCCGCGAGCTGTAGCGTTTAATAGCTTTTTGTGTGTGCGTGTGTTTTTTTAAGCACTCGATCGCTGGGCGTATAACTGTACGGTCGTTATACGCAACGTTTTCTGGCTTGACCGTGATTACGAGCTCCTCTGACGGTGCAATGCTTTGTTGTCCCGGTTAAGACGATCTCCGTGGCTTGCGTTACACCGAGCCAAGGTTAGAAGCGCCGTAAGTGGTCCTTCTTTTCTGTGGACGATGGTGATGACGATGGCGCGTGCTGCTGAGGCAGCTGGGAAAAAAAAAAAAACGACTGCTCTCTTTCGCCGACACTGGTGTAACAGCGGAGCCGTGTTTTTACTCCCTAACGACGAAGGAACCGGCCGAGCAGCGTAACCTGCCAGCTTGAGAGAAATGTGTTACGCCTGTTTGATTTGCGAGCCAAAGTAGCCGGGTCGTTTGATGTTCCGGACGGAGCCGTGAAAGAGCGAGTCTGGAATATCGTTTTTTTTTTCCTTGGCGACCATGGTGAGACTGTGGTAAGACCGCGGTAAAACTGTACGAAAGAATTAGAACTGAGAAAGCATCATGTTATTACGGTCTTAAAAAAATGACACTACCAAGTTAATTTGTGTACGCGAAAACAGCAGCGCTCATGCGAGATATTTTTGTGCTCCCGCTGTTCGTTTGTTTTTTTTTATCCTATTTAAAGTGTGCGCCTGTGTGTTCAGGAAGCAAGCAAATCTGACTCTAAGTGGAGACGAGCAAATTGAAGACAAATTGGCGTTCGGGAACTTTGGTGTCAATTTATTTCTTTCAAGCGGGGCCGCAAAATGACGTGGCGGGAAATTATATTGTTCCACTAGTGGGCATTTTATCGTGGCTTGCATTATGTTCTTTGGAGACGACGAAGCTGAACTGTGCCAGATAAAGGTCAATTTATTCAACCGTTTATTTATTTATTTAAATAATGCTTTATATTTACTTATTTACATTTATATTTATTTTCTTCTCACTTTCATTTTTTCTTTGTCGTTTAAGTGAAATGGGAACGAACTTGATCTTTTTCCCTTCTTTCATTTTCGTCTTCCTCGCTACAAACAGTTTCTTCCCATCTGGTTAATACTTCAAGGGCTCCAATCATTTTGGCGACTAATAGAGCGAGTTTCCTCTAATGCATTATACTTGTTTTTCTTTTCAGTCTACATCTTTTGTTTGTTTTTTTCCTACTGTCACGAACAAGCGACACGCTACGATTTCGCGCACCTGGTGTTCAAACAAAGTAATCACCGAAAACACCGCAGTCGACGTTAGGCGCTAAGCGAAAGTGTCAGAAAAGTGAGAGGCATTACGGAACACTCGAGAACACGGCGCCTCAAATTTGTTTCTTTCGCTTTCCCGCCAGAATTTTTTTCCGTAGCATGTCTGCAGCTCTCTCGAGCGCCAGAAGCTCGCTAGCGGGAAGGCTAGGAGTAAATTTACAACGCCTTCTCTCCCTTCTCTCTCGGTCGAACGCACGCGCTGTAATCGAAAGCGCATCATGATTTTGCGCACGTGTGGGCTCTCGAAATAGGTTTGCGTATTTTATCTCGCGGGGCCCACAGCGGAGCCCACCTCGATCACGAGGTACGAGAAGCCGCAATGAACAAAATACACCGCCGCGTCCCGGCGAAAAAAAGAGAAACAAAAAGATAGAAAGCAAGCACACGCTGCTGTATTCTATACCACACCGGGCCCTGCGTATGCTCCTGTCCTGTTCGCGAATGCCAAACCGAGCCTGTTCAGCTTATGTTTTAGTAAGTTTGTTTTTTCTTCACTGCGTGTTTCAACTACAGGATCAGCGAAAGAGGCTGTAAATGCGAGAACATCCACGAGAAAGGGCACGAGCTTGTTAAGCGTCAAGAAGGCAGCGCTTGCAGACTATTTTGACCTTGTAAATTGACTATACGAAATGTTTTTTTTTTTTCGCGAATAAACAAACAGTATCAATTTCTGAGAGATGCGCATGCAAGATCAACACCTGACTTGTCACTAAGCATAGTTTTGATATTGCGGTTAGGATAATTAACAAAACGTTAATCATAACATTGAATGATAAAATTTTATTATAATAATTCAACATATTGGAGTATTCAGTTCAGTTTGCCTTTTCCTCGTCACCTGTCAAGGAACGTTTCTTGGCACTTTACCAGAAATATAGTGGCATAGTGACATTATTCACCAAGCCACCAGAATACAGTATTTGTCTCTATGGGGCTCCCTATGAAACGAGCTGTTTCGCGTACTTGAATGTTTGACACATCCCTAACATAGAGGATTGTATTTAGTGACAAAAACGAAGTAATACAGTAATATTCATATATGAGTAGTGATACGCCTGCAGCATATTGGACTAAGTAATCAGTATATAGAGGTGCAGACTGCGTATTAAGTACAGAGTCTGCCATGTCGGTTTAGTGGTGGTGGGGCTTTATGACCCGAATGTCACAAGTTCGATCTCGAACGAGGTGGTAGCATCCCGATTAAGGCGAAGTGCTGCCGGCCCGTTTGCTATGCGATGTCACTGCATGTAAAATGATCACCAGATGGTCAAATTTTTCGTAGCCCTCCACTACAGCGTATCCCATAATCATATCGTGGCTTTGACCGTTTCGACGCATAAAAACACTCGTAATATCAACACTAAGTTTGAATTATTACACATATATGTGTATTACTTCAAGGTACACATAATGTAAGCATATTAGTCTCAAAACATTGCCTGCTCACGTGCGCACAAAGTCCTTACTCAAATACTTTGGTCACGCTCAAACGAGCACAATTTTTTTTTTTTATGTCGAACGTATCAAAGAGTTCATCGACATTGTTTATCTTCCTAAAACATCTCTCTATTTCTTTCCGAGCCCCGCAGTGCCCACCAAAGTGTCAGCAAACCAAATCCTACCCTTCCCATCAGCCTCCCCTCATGAAGGGAAGAACGACGTCGTCGACGACCATTGTGTGACTTCAATTTCGTCAAAGAACGTCTCGCCTACACAAACACCCAAAACGAGTTGGCCGTGCCCGCCTCGCTATACTTAATAATAGACCGCGCGAAAAGGAGATGTGACCGAGGAATCAATATATCTGCCCCCCCCCACCCTTTTTCTGTCCACAACTATTCGGTCTTGTTCATCCTTTTTTACGCTCATATATGTATCCCCATTCGAACAACCGGTGCAAATTTGTTTCCAAATGTCACTTACCCCTTTCCTTGGCGCTTATGGTCCGCTCCGAAAAGTAGGGGAAAAAAAAAGAAACAGAACCTTTGCTTCCGAGTGAAGCGAAATGCCCGACCATATCGGGGAAATGAAAGCCCCTTTTCTTCGTGACCAAATCTGCTGATGCTGCCTTCGACTGAATATTTATAGCTTCGTCAGTGACGGCGAAGCCCTCTCTTCTATCTCGCTTCGATGCTTACTTCGATTCCGGGCGCATTGTTTTTGTTTATTTGTTCTCTTCGGCTTTCATTTCGATTCACATTGTGGGCGAGTATAGCGCGAGCTGCCTCCCTATTTATGGCCCCGAGTCGCCCCGCGCTTTTATTGCGGCCAGAGCGCCGTTTCACTCGAAGCCGTGAAATTCGAGAGATCGACCGTTATGATATACAATCCCTGCAATGGTGCCTCCTCTGTTTGCTTTGCTTTGTTGGGGGGCGCCAAGCGCAGTGCTTGAGAGATATGCCTCCCCCGTCTTATAACGCGCAATCGCACACATCGTGGTTTGTCTTTCAATCTTTATTTCTATCTCCTGACCAATTCGCTGTGTTTGCAAGCGCACTGAATATAGTACTGCCGCAGCAAACTCATTCGAAATGCAGCGTCGCGTCAAGTGATAAATGCGACCTTTCTCTTCTCTTTAGGAGTCGTCGCTCTCGGCGACACGACGTTGGTTACGAAATATCTAGTAACATTCTCTGACAAGCGGGCTTACATCAAATCACACCACTGTGTGTTGTTTGAGACGAGCTAGGACTAAGCAGGGGTAAAATGAGGGGCGATAAATGAGGCGCCTTTTATTTGAGGACAACACGGCGTGCGAAGAAAAGCGCGGACTTCGGCCGTGTCCAACATTGTATGACACTTTCAGATATTTACAGCGTAACCTTTCTTGTTACTTTTTTTTTCGGAGCGACAGACTGGGTCATGCTGCGTGCATAAACGCCGCAGATTTGCTGAGGCGAGCGTAAGAACCAATGAAACACGGCTTTATTTCGCTCTCGTTGACGTCACGTTGTGCGAACGCAGTACGCAAGAGACGGAAAGCCTTTTTTTTATTATTACGCACGAAATGCGCTCGCCCTTCCAGACATTGCGCTTGAATCGAGAAATGGTAAAAAAAAACGGACAATATGCGAAATCGCAAATGAAATCAAAGCTATAAGTTTCACTGTTTGCATTTTGAGAGCTTTCAAGAAATGTCACTCGCTTTTCTTTCTTTTTTTTTTGAGATCCTATAAAGCTTCTCGTTTCACGCAGAGACATTTGACCAGACGTTTTTTGGTTAGTATTAAGCACACAACCTAAATTTTTCTACAGACGTGATTAGGTTGGATTCATTGCTTAATAGCTAACGCATAGTCATCTATATCAGTGAATACATGTCTGTCTTTCTGCATCTATCTTTTTTTTTTTCGCCTACTAACGGTACGACTAGCTCCTATTTAAATGTGCGCTCTTTTCTATCAAGCCACCGCAAGTATAAAATCAAACAGCAAACACCGAAGGCTCTCTTCTAGTAGCATGCTGCGCTGATGATGTTTGCTTTAAGGTAACCATCTAAAATGTAATAAAATGAATGGACATTAGGAAACGTGACAGCATAGTTGGGCAAAGATTGCAAACTTTTCATGGAGACAATGATTCGTGCAGGCTCGTGAGAACCCTCTCTACTAACACGCTAAAAGAGTTCACCGCAGTGAAAGCTACGGGATCGGCGTTTGCGAATATCTCGTCCCAGATCACGGAGCCTGTATAAATCGTAAATAAAAGATGTAGCGGCTTCCGATTGGTCAGCTGCTCGGATGTTGCATCACCGGCTGTCTGTATTGGCTGGCCTCTGGCCAATGAAGATGCTTTCTTAACTCTCTCTAATCATTTTTGTAGCGGATCTGATACGCCGGTGTTTCCATCTGCCCTGCACAGTTTTAGGGACGCGAGTCGTTCGTGCACATTTTTCGTTCGTTGTTGCGTAAGCGTCTCGTTTATTTTTTTCGCCGCTAGGTGGCGCTACGGTGGCTGTCGTGCTGCTGTCACCGTTGCTTAAACCACGGATGGCGGGAACCCTATAAGCGCGCGTTGGACCGCGAGAAAATTAATGGACACGTGGAATTGCGTGTTGGAACTTTCGCCGGTGCTCCGCGGCCTCGAGAAATAAAAGAAAAAAAAACTTTTTTTCTTTCCCGAAATTTCGTTAAAAGCCACCCGGCCGATTCCTTTCATGGTTCGTTATTCTGTTGGCCCACTTTGTTTTTATTGTTTGCATCCTTTCCCATATCTTATATGCCTGCGCGTCGCTCCATTGAAATAACAGTCCCTGCTATCGTGCGTGCAGCCTTGTGCTCAGTAATTGAGTTTCCGGTTTTTAATATATTTTCTTCCTGTCTGACTGTGCATAAGCCAGTCTTTCTTCATCCGTTTCTTCTTCCTCTCTTTCCTTTTATTTTATTTTTATGTATGCATTCAAATTGCGTTCAATCCAGTAACATTGGTAAATATTCGATTCTCATGGGCTTTGGCAGTGGATGAGCTAGGGTTGGTACACGGTGGATAAATAAGTGGAGAATCATTTTCTGTTCACTGGAAGCAAGGATTGTAAAAATTAAATACGGTTGGTTTGCGCTGCACTAATAACCTAAACCTGACCGGGCCCAAAGTTTGCTTGCATGTTACCCAGCTTTCTGGTGAACTTCGTTTACTTCTAAAGCAGAAATAACGGTGTATTTGTACCGTCGAATATCACGTGACATTTATCAGTTTCGAAGTAAGGGTAGGCTTATGTTTTTAACTACTTTGTAAGGAACCTTTGATTTGATTCGATTTATTTGATTCGTCGCAGTACAGTGTAACAGGAGGTGGAGGGAAAAGCCGTAATGACGGCTTGAGGGATCCTTCACCCCCTTTGTGAACAATGGCAGCAGCTGAAGGGCGTCACAACATTGTCACACTATCAATTATGTCGTACAAGGCATCACAATATTATATACTTTCTTCCCCTAAAACTGTCACATTTTTTGCATGAAGATCATGTCCTAAAGAAACAGAAAAACGTGTTTTATACATACCTTACACAAGAAAGAGACCTGATACAATCTTCTGCATTCATAAATAACTACGTATACGGTTTGCCTTCACCCTCCCGCTTTGAGACATGAAAAATCAAGTTATATTTTATGAGATATATCGTGCAGGAAGAGAAGCTAAAAAGAATGGAAAACGTCTGTAGGTATATCTAATGTTTAACGAGATCTAAAACATGGGCTTTAATGTTGTACGAGCCCGCCGTGATGTGGCCTGGAATAATATAGCAGAAAAAACTATATACAATTAGAAAACCAGTATTTTATTCTGTAAGATGTAATTTACTTATCACTGCGCACTTAAGGCTAGCGAATGTGAAACAGTGAATGCCATGTAAGACTGTGGGCTTATTCTCAGTTTAAGTGTGATAAAGGTTAGCCTTACTTTATTTTTATTTATTCAGATTGAAATAAGAGTGAAACAGTGTTCGTTAGCTGTCTTCGGTTGCTGCTTTTCACTTTATTATTCAACGCAATATCAAGTAAATAGCCGCAAGTTCATAAATGAAACTATTATCCTATTTAACATGACATTATTAACTATATCTCGTCCCCTTTTTGATCAATAAAACGCAGTTTGTAGTGTGACTTGAGGTCTGCCTGCGACTAAAAACTTACGGCCTCGAAAAGCGAACTCCAGAATAAGACGACGATGGATGTAATGGTCGAAAGGTCACTGAATCTGAACTTATGGACAATGCCTATGCAATAATCAAGCATGTATCTCTGCACACCTGAGAGCGATCTCCGGTGTTTTCTTTCAATCAAGAGTGTAAACACTGTTCGCATCACCCCCGTTGTCTGCTTATACTTACACAAAACACGTTTACGCATGACCTGTAGTTGTAAGTGCTTACTTGTTTTTTTTAACTGTCCCACTCAGCTACTTACACATAAGGTACCGCAAATGTTGTTGATGTCATTGTTTTTTGTGTTTTTGCCTATACGTAATGATGACGTGATGGCTGCGGAGTTTTATTGCAGAAATTAAGGTAGAAAGCTCGACTTCCGACCTCGGCAGCAGTGATTTCATGGGGACGTAACTCAAAACAATTTAGTTCGCCCCGCTTTGAATAAACGTTTTGCCCCTCACGAAGCCCTCTCTCGTAGCCCTCCTAGTGCTTCCTTGATTTGCTAAGCCTGCGCAATGAATCAGTCAATCTCTTGAGGCAGCTGTTGGAGAGCTTCAGGCCACGGTTTGTATTTCCAACCTCGTTGTCATTTAGAGAGTAATTTGCTTGTTGTTCAACTCTCAACCCTTTGCATCAAACTCCAACATTGACCCATGGGCATAAATCCACAAAGTTAAAGGACGCCAAAAAAACCAAAATGTGACTTATATAAATAAAGATTCCCTGAAGGTTATGGATTAAACTAAGAAAATAAATAAGCATGAATGAAAGTGCCAATATCCTGCTAAAATATAGTGAGAATAATTACAAGCTCAGAGAGTTATAAATGTCTTAGTAAAAGATTTTTTATTCATCTTCTTCTACTGTTCGTCATGTGGATATAAAATTCACGCTCCTTAGTTTCGTATTCCATGAATAGCAGGTCAATCAGCAGACTACAGCTACACTTCATACCAATTACTGCCTCACTGCATTGAAACAACGGGTCATTGTGGGAGTTTAGCCATTGGTATGAATTAAAAGTTCTGATTGTCACTGCCTATACTCAGTGTAGCCGGCGGCACAAAGCTGTGAAGAATCTACCAGTTGTTGGTTGTCTAATCTTTTTTTTCTTAACTTTTTTCTTCATTTTTGATTCGGTAGATCTATAAGCTTTACTCTTCTCTTGCACAGTGTTAGAGCAGCAAAGCGAGAAAAAGCGTTGCTACACTAACTTGCGAAACACTTACTGCGGGCACTCGGCATCGCATTGTCGTGTACGACAATACGATCGAAAATTGTTAGAGACGTGCATATTAGTATACCAATACTACTTTTGTGAAAGGAACTAAAAGACACTAACGTTTCTGCCTCACGTTATGGTTAACACGAGACATCGTTAGCGGAACAAGGTAAAAAGAAAGACACTCGTTTGGCTGCGAGTTTCTGCGAATCATCTCATTTCTTGATAAACGCAACTGGCAACGAGACTGGACAGACGTAATTAGAAACATCTCCGAAAGACTTTCGTTAATTCACGTCCCGGAGGATTGTTCCGACCTTAAACCTAGAACGAAACTGAACTAATTTTATTTCGTCGTTCACGTTACGAGTGAACACGAGAGAACAGATGTCGAGAAATGGCATCGGCTTATAGGAGAAAATAGGTTGCAGTCGTTTTACAGGCGTTCAAAACGAGAATACACGAATGAGTAAACGAAACGCGTTCTCGCCAGCTTCGCAGCTAGAACTTCATGGAGGTCTAATTCCTGGGCGAAGTATTCTTCGGGGACCAGCCGCTTCGCTTCAAGTTTTCGGCCCGTTCCGTTCGAACCAATTTGCTGCTCTGACCGCGCGTTTCGAGGGAGCTGCTCTACCAGGCATCCTCCCCTCGTTCTCCTAGACAGGTTCAGCTTGATTGCCTGCGCACTCGAGTGGCACTGTCGAGCACAAGTCTCCTTCGCTGCGAGTGCTGATCCCTAGAGGAAGTGTCTCTCTCTCTCACCCTCTCTCTTCGTGGCAGACCCAGTTCGTAACGTTGATTGTTAAGGTGCGTGTCTCGCAATGTGAAATCTGTTATAGCACGTGTTTCAGAAACTCTTCCCAATTTCGCACCCGTTCGCAGACTGAGCGGGCGCAATTCAAAGGCAAAAAAAAAAAAACGCTTGGAAGCGCGCACAGTATAGTTTTCGCTATTTGTGTTCCCTATTCTGCCTAGTTGAGACTTTGCATATTTGATGCGTCCTACATTCTTTGCTTGCTCCTCTCCCTAATTATTTGAATGGGAATGTTCAAATCGCATCCCTAATGACGACGGTTTCGGAGTGACCGAGGCGAATCTAGGAAGAGGTGTCGTTGCGTTCTAAGGACGACGGAAGTGATCTCTTGAGCCGAAACGCGTCTAGCCCACCATGTTTTAAACATCACTTGTAAACTAGTGGCGCAGTCGTTAAGGTGCTCAGCTGCTAACCCACTGGTCGCCGGCTTGGTTCAAGCCACGGCGGTCGCATTTCAGCAGAGGCTAAACGCTAAAGGATCGTATAATTAGATATAGGCACACGTTAAAGAACCTCGAGTATACGGAATTTCCGGAGCCCTTCACTAAAGCGGCCCTCGTAACCGTATTCCTCCGCGCGTAATGCCAGCTCCTTTAACTAACACGTCCCCACGGAGAGAACAAATATATCTCGCGGCTCACCACTCGAAGCTTAACCGACCAGGTGGGTGACTGCTGTAGTAAACATATCTTGTAAATAGTCTATGGTGCAAGCGACTCGTCATCCACGTAACAATATCTTGGTTTTGGCTCGTTCGACTTTAAAAATTGTCCAACTCCTTTACTTGGCCGTCCGCTGTTTATCTGCGGACGCCTAACTAAAACTGTATGTTATTACAGCGAAAGTAGTCAGTGATAAACCGCTCATGTGAAGTTCGAAAACAACGATGCACTTTTTTCGACGCTGCAATCGAATTGATTCGCGACAAATGTTGTGCGATAGTATCATTTGTTGCAAACACAGTCAAGACGTTTACGATGTTGCTATACGATTGACAAAATTGCAACGACAACGTGTATTAGTACTTACCCATATTCATGTTTCTGCACTACCATTTGTTTTGGCGTCCTCGTGGAACATCACATGATGCTTGGTCCACTGCAGTGCCCAGAAACTCTGCACTTGCTCTGGACATCATTTCTGTTTCTTTAGAAAACCTTTCTTTCTTTTATTAACTGCTCAGGAACGCTAGTTTCGTATATTCATGTTACCTCCATTTTAGTTCATAGAGTTTCCTAATATACACTAGAGGGAACTCTGGCGCTAGTGTCTATGGGAGCTGCAATGCACGGCGCTTCAGCGAGAATGGGAATGATGGGTAGTACACACATTTGTCTTATTTTCGTACTTATGGCCTGCTTTTGGCTCCGTGTGCGTTCGTGTGGCTTGGAGATATTTTCTCACGAAAGAAAAATCCGCAAATGTTCAGCGGTTGCCCTTCACAACCTTATTCTTTTAGACTTACCTTTCCTAATCGTCTCACGAAGTTCAAAAGAGTTGAATCTTTCTTTCAAAACAAAATCGAAACACAGCAATAAACGAAGCCGCAAGTATAATTCGCCGCCCGCAAGTACAGATTAGCAAATGTGTGTACTACCCATCATTCCCATGGTAGCTGAATGATCGCAGTGACAGAGTTCCCTCTAGTTAATTTTACGAAACTCTATGTTTTTGTGTGCTTTTAGTCTGTTTCCGTTGCACTCTTTCATTTGTTCTTCAAATCATATGCACCGTTCCCTGTGCCAGTCTGTCAATTTAAGTGCGGAAGCTGGCACCTTCCACGTGCACTATCTGAGGAAACGATTTACAATCGTGCGTGCCTACAGGAACGCGCATTTACCGCGCGTGCCGAAAAAAACGTGCCCTACCAGCGAGAGCATTTCGCAGAAATACCTGTCCTAATTCATTGATTTCTCGCGCAGAGTAGAGTGCGTGATCATTACCTTAAAACCTCTGGGAGAACCAGCGGCGCATGTAGGCGCTGTCAATTTCAACGTTGCAAGTCATAATTCCGTGATTTTTTTTCTTTCTATTTGTCGAAGGAATGCTCTCCACATCACGACAGTTATAGAAAAAAAAGGAAGAAAATCCGCATTATTCGAAAACAGCTTCCTCGAAGGCTGGCGCTTGTTTCGAATTGAGGCAGCGGAAAACCTAATTTCTTTGAGAGCGCGACTAATGGAACCTCCAGAAATGTGTAAAGTGAGAATTAGGACAAGTGCTCCGTGCGTTTGTGTTTTGTTTGCGTATACCTTCAAATGCATATATTCACGATGCGGAGGAGAAGGACGTTGGTATTCGGTGCATCCGTATCGGAATGTGGTTAGTCTATCCTAACATCCCGCACCACGGAGGCGGCGTACCGGTTATATCCGTCGGGCATCGACGGGTATCCAGTAATTAGGCGGCCACATGGCTCGCAATTAAGCTTACCGCGCCAGTGTTCGCGCTCGGCCTGGTGGTGAATATTGAGCGCAGATATTTCTCGCGTGTAGACAAGCTACTTTTTCTTTTTTGGGTCGCCATTCTCCGATACACCGGATCCACATCGCGGGCCGGTAAACACGTCAGCCTGTTCACTCCCCCAGAACCACATTTCCTTATAACCGCCGTAATACGTGGCCTCAGCTTTTCTGTGTCTCTCTCTCTTTCTGTCCACCCTCTCTTTCTCTCTACGAAGGAAGTGAGCAAGAACGCGAGGATTTCTCGATTTTTTTTTCCCGCGGCTCTCACTAATGCTCTTGACCGGCATGGCGCGCGTAATGTATGGCTCGCTTGCTTAAGGCGTCCCCGATATTGCGCCTCAGGAATGTACCGCGCTTTTCAATTTTGGGGGCCTCCTCTTTCTCCCCCGGCTCTGTTGCTATCCCGGCTCGCGTTTTTTCCTTTGCGATGCCGGTAAGTACGTCTTCGGTTGCAGCGTGTCTGGGATTAATCGGTGCGCTATAGGCTTGTCGTGTGTTCCCGTCAGCCTTTTCCCCGACTCGCTTTCGGGAGTTGCCAGCCGGGGAATGTTTCATTAACTACGGCGTCGGCCGGACAAACATAACTTCGTTGCTTCGCTTACTTTTCTATGCTCTATATTCGTGTGTGCCTCGCTCTGCGTAATCAACACTCCTGAACTAACATAAGTTATTCTTGAGCGCGTGCTCATGTCCTAATTGTGTACGTCTAATTTCTGAATACGGTATATACTTTGTATATAACTCTACTTTGAGAGGTCTGCTGTATATATTTGCATCTTATCTCGAAACTAATCTCATAGGCGCTACGAAAAAAATTTCATTATTTATTACGTAAGGACAAAACGTAATCTAAGCACTAACAAGTAATTACCAACTGATCTAAACATTCATCACTCCTAACGAAATGATCTAGAGACTGCATAGTGGTAGATAAGCCGAATAAACACTAAGCTCATATAAGATACAGTGAATAATGTCGCTGTTGGTTAATTATCGATAAGGTTCGTGATATATATGCCTCGCTGTACATTGAAATATTTTAGAAGCGTAATGGGGGTGTTGGGCCTGATGATAAATATGCACGGTGGGGTTACCAACGTACCACTAAACTAAAATAGTCAGGACAAGAAATTAACACTATCGCGATGTCATAGTTTGTGTCCGTTCATGTCTTGTTCTCGTTCTTTAAGTGGTGCGCAAATAACCCACACATTTTCTTCATTTTGTTCATTTTTATTTTGAATAAGTTCAAACCTGCTGTCTTAGCCTACTAAATAATCTTGAAAGGCTTCTTAAATAGCGATACCATACTCTCATCTATCTTGTGACTCATTCTGATTAACTTGTTGCGCACAGATTCGAAGCAAGTACAGAAGTTCTAATGTATAGAAGGTATAAGCTTCACCCCAAGAATTTCATAATTATTCAGTTGCTTTGCTGTAGTAGGTCATTTCTAATCACGCGAAGATTCTGAAGTTATACATATACGGGCATGCAGACAAGACTGATGTGGGGCACATAACTTGTACTCACTGATCTGTTATCAACTTTTCAAGATAAAAATGGTGACCGATACCTAAGCGTAAGAGCAGCTAAATAATCACCTGTACACGTCTTCTGTACTATTGCGAAGACGCTTGGCATTACCCAACGTATAGCGGCGTGCGTCATTATTTCTCTACGCAGTGGTCGGACCGCTCAACAGATCTTCAATTGCGAATAGTGGTGGTGAAAATTCCAAGGGCCCTCAGCGGCGGCGTCTCACACAATCATGTGGTGGTTTAGGGATATAATATTCCCTAATTCGCTATAATTTATTATTATTATTATTATTATTATTATTATTATTATTATTATTATTATTATTATTATTATTATTATTATTATTATTATTATTATTATTATTATTATTATTATTATTATTATTATTATTATTATTATTATTATTATTATGTGGCACTGGCAAAACTTTTAAATCAGTGTTCAATAAGTCAGGCCTCGGCAGGTATTCAAAAGGTGTTAAATCGTTCTTTTGCTGCTAAGCAGACACACCAGGACAGGACAGGTACGTATGCCCTGGTCTTTTCGCTTTATATATCTTCTCGCTATGTATAGGCGTATGAGAATAGCGAAGCAAAAGGACGAGGTTCGAATCCTTAAGCGAATATTGAGTTACTGAACGGGGTGAACCTAGCCCACTAAAGCAGAAACTTAGATTCGAGCACGTAAGCTGATCGAACGGGTAAACGAAAAATAATGACCAGTGACTAAAAGATACACATATTTCAGCAACTTGAATCGAGTAAAGAAAGACACTTTTGTATAGACCGGTCAATCTGGAATCCTTTCTTTAAGATGTATTCGGCTCGTTGCCCGGGTAACCGATAAATTGATACCAGCTGCGGCTTTTGAAGACGTTGCAAGCTTTGGATCAGACCGAAGAAACGACGCGAACGCCCTCTGCGGCACCGACTGATCTTGAAGGCCATGCAATAAAGTCCCGAGGAGTTGTCCCGACTTTACGAGTGACGATAACTTTGATCCTTACTGGCCCTTTAAGAATGTCTTCTTCTAAGCCCCCTTTCACGCTCTCCAGGGGGCACTAATGACGGCCACTTGTCCACCCGGAGTTTGACGCCCTCGGGTGCAGGATTTTCGTTGGGGCGAATTGAGAACAAGAAGAAGTGAGAGAGAGAGAAGCCGGCGGGGTGAACCCACATTGTGCGCAACCATTTTTCGTCGTTCGCATTCGGAAATATAAATAATTAAAACGATCCAAATGTGTCGTGGAGAACCTACTGACGTATTGTCACGTGTTATCAAGAGAAAGAGAATCTTTTTTGATACGAATACGATGTCGTGGCACCCTATCTTCCATTATCATTTTATGTGGGATTGAGTTGATTGATTTGTGGGGTTTAACGTCCCAAAACAACCATATGATTATGAGAGACGCCGTAGTGGAGGGCTCCGGAAACTTCGACCACCTGGGGTTCTTTAACGTGCACCCAAAGCTGAGCACACGGGCCTACAACAATTCCGCCTCCATCGGAAATGCAGCCGCCGCAGCCGGGATTCGATCCCGCGACCTGCGGGTCAGCAGCCGAGTACCTTAGCCACTAGACCACCGCGGCGGGGCATTTTATGTGGGTTGATGTGCATGCGGTCACTAACAATCTAGCGAAAATTCTGCGCATTTGGTCAAATGTTTAACGTATTATTGAATACTTTTTTTTGTTCACAAATGTGCAAGTGGTTTGAGAGTTGGGCAAAATTGGCACACTCCCGAGCCGTGACGTAGCAAGCTGCTTACAGAGCGAGCGTCTGCGTTGCGGCAAACGATTTTGATCTGTGGTCGGCTGCCCGCGAAATTGAGCTGTTGCGGCTTTCCCCGGTTTGGCATCAAAAGCCAACGATTTGCCGTGGCTGAAACCTTGGCAGAAGGCGACGGCTCCGCTCTACTCAGTACATGACGTCACAAATGCCATGACAAAGCGGTTGTCATGTCGGCGGACGGGTTCCTAGCTGATGTCTTCTTCCAAGGTTCATAATTTGCTCTAAAATAAAATATTCGTTTACAGCCCAGATTTCATATGTGCATAAGCACAATAGGCCCTCTACTTCTATTTTTGGCTGAAAACCACGAACATTTGGGTTATTGTGCCAAAATCCTTCGCCTTTTGTACTGGGTGTGTAAATGGTGGAAGAAAGTTTCAGAAGCCACTCATGCACGAGTTTACCACAGGCCACTGACGGCAGTAACCATTTTAGCACATCATCCCGAAAATTTCCTGATAAATGTGAAGAAGAGATTTGCAAGCATCCGTCAGCCATTCAATACCGTGTGTGTGTGTGTGTGTGTGTGTGTGTGTGTGTGTGTGTGTGTGTGTGTGTGTGTGTGTGTGTGTGTGTGTGTGTGTGTGCGTGTGTGTGTGCGTGTGCGTGTGCGTGTGCGTGTGTGTGTGTGTGTGTGTGTGTGTGTGTTACCACCGGTCCCGCTTTCCCTCTCTTGTGACCTCCCTTTCTCCAGTGTAAGCTATCGTGCCAATTTTCCTTCCTCCTCTTCTTACCTTCCTCCTTCGCAAACATTGAAGGAGGACTAGCTGTTCGTTCACGTGTTCCTGCAGGGACACCACTTGCACGGGTGTCCTACGAACCAAAAGAGCGTCTGCATGAGGCATAAAGAGAAAGAGTCGATCCTTTGCCGTATTCTTGGAGGTAAACGAAATGCCATCACCAATTGTGTCAAAAACATAGACATTTCACTAGTGTTTCATCTCCACCCAGTCTTCTTATCGTTCATTTTGAAAAAGAAAAAGAAACTGCAAAAAGGAAAAAGGTGCCAGTAAGCGAGGCAGTCGCAATAATAAAACTTGTTCGTTCGGCGCTGAATTCTCCTGTTTTTTTTTCTTATCACCGCTCCGTGTTCGAGCAGGCCTCGACCAGATGAACACGGGGCGCATCTGGAACAATCATAAACGCGAGGTGTACAGAGGAAGCAGATACAACGAAAGCGATAAAGCTAGAAGAGAGGGAGAAAAAATGTGGGGATGAGAGAAAAACGATGCCACTATACTACATTGTCCTTTCGTTCGTGCCGCATTCGTGATGAGGCGCCGCGCGGTCCTCAAAGCTTCAGTCCTACGGGCGAAAGAGTCCTTGGAGAACGGAAGCAGAGAATGTTAAACAAGAGAAGGCTATGTCCTGCCTTTCTTTCTTTCTTTTCTATCTGTTTTTTCTGCTTTCTTTTAACGAAATCCTCTTGATTCTCGCTGGCTTCAGAGTATTGTGTGCCTTCTTACTACGATCCCTCGTGGTGCTTGGCGCGCTCCCAGGCGCCGCTCGCATTGCCGAAGCAGAAACAAGCGTTGATGCAATATCGAGAGCGCACGCCATCTGGCGTTGCGCGCGCTCTTCTAGCCCCGATTTTCTTTCCCTCTCTCTGGAAAAACGTGCAGCGTTGACGGAGTCGGAGTTGTTGCGCCGGCTAATCAGAGTCGCGTGGCTGTTTGCAAAAAGCTGTAAGAGTACTTTGAGAGTCGAAAGTCGCTTCTTTTTCTCTCTCTCTGTCTCACTTTCTCTCTTCATTATCGTGCTTTATTTGGGAGCCGGGGTGTGTGTTGTGGTTGCAAATAAATAGAAAACTCTAGACGCAGACCTGCGCGTGATCGTCGGTGCAAAGTCGGGCTGCGTAGTTGCTGGGCCTGAACTTTCAAAGCCCGGGGAGAAAAAAAAGTAAAAGAAAAAGAAAAAAGAAATGCTGATAATAGCGGGAATCAATACGGTCGACGCAGGAAAGCAACAGCTGAGAAACTAGTGTTTTTTTTTTTTTCGGGTAACATCGGAAAACTGGTTGCTGGTCGGAAAAAAAGTTTATGAAGCTTCACAAAGTATACCTTTCAGAGGTATATACGTAGTTAATTTTTGCTGTTAGTTAGACTGGGTATTTTCCCGTTACTTGTTCTTTAAACACTGATGGAGTAACGTTCTGTATTAGTTTGCAGTAATGCAGAGTGTACAACATATATACTTGTATGGTACGTTCACACTTAATTAGGTCCCGCCTAAAGTGCGAAATATATTCAGAAAACAGGACATCTTTCGCCTAGTTCCCTGGATATAGCTAACATCTATCTATCCAGGACCTGATTCAGATTGAGAATAAATTATTTTCATCTTGGGTATTGAGAAAATAGGCCCAGTTCGCCTCATGTAGGGACAGACAGAAATGGTGAGGAAAGGCAGGGAGGTTAATTGGTCTTTGGCTCGCGATTGACTACCCTACACTTGTGATGGTGGAAAGTGTGAATAATAGAAAAGAAAGAGGGAAGAGTAAGAAAGGTACAGCAATCAAACGTAAGGTATGATGCGTCGTGGTTGAAAACATTTCATAACTGTCTCTTGATATGTTTCAAAAGAAATTAATCTCTCGTTTCTTTTGCTCAATACTTTATAGAGCACATTATGAGAAACCACGTCATTTGCTGTCCTAGCGTGGTGTTACTGGTATCCACCTGAACCACCAACGCTCTGTGAGAAAGCCATCATTTTCATATAGAAGAAGAGAAGTGCCAACTGCATGCCAAATCAGTAGCACAATATCTTCTCGCTCTCTTCTTATGTCTCAACGGCCGTCTTAAGATGGAATAGTTCTGTACATGTCAGCCGCTAAAGCTGTCATAAAACGGAAGCGCTCGAATAGCTGCAGGCATCTCTGCATTCAAGTTCCAACTGCAAAGTCCTCTGATACCGTGGCATGCTTTCTAAAAAATAGTTTCTTGTATTTCCTTCCGCGCGTTGTCTTTCTGTGCGCTTAGAATGAAACCATTCTAAAATAGGAACTTGGATGTCGTCATTCTGGTTAACATGCCTCCTTTTTTGTTCAGTTATTAGATTGCCAGCGTTTTCCCGGGCAGATTTTATTAGACGGGATGCGGTGCAACCGAAAACGTCAATACTTGTAGCAACTTTTGTATAGACCTTTCTTAGTGTTGTCTACAAGTAAATTATCTTTGGAACGCTTTTGAGAGATCTCTATATATTCGCCGAGAAAACTTTTTTTATTAACCATTGAGAACTAGCAAACGCTTTATAACCGCAGCTAAGTATAACGCACTAAATCACTTCGGCTACAGCCCTGTGCCGTTTACAGACCTGTTTTCGCTCCGGTTCGGCGTCACCATAAATATCTTTGCAATGTATTCAGTCAAATCTCGTCATAACACGGTCTTTTTGTCGTGAAGAAAGTTTCGTTAGTGCCAAGAATCAGTTACAAACGTATATACGCAGCACCGTTTTTACGGTCATTCTATTCATTATTTACCAAGGATTCGTTATAACCAATGATTCGTTATACCCGTGTTTGTTATATCGAGGTTTGACGCATTAGAAAGAAC
The DNA here is from genome assembly GCA_013436015.1 of Rhipicephalus annulatus. NCBI lineage: Eukaryota > Metazoa > Arthropoda > Arachnida > Ixodida > Ixodidae > Rhipicephalus > Rhipicephalus annulatus. Next base: position 46,136 of record WOVY01010601.1, on the reverse strand, counting down.
ATGGCAAGCTAGTGTTTGATGATGCTTTGTTTCAAATGAAATGCTAATAAGGATCATCACCACCGTCACTAACATCATCATCATCACCATCAGTTAGGAAGCTTCATAACTGTAATGTACTAGAATAATATTATTTTAGTACACTATTTCAAAATCGAATCTTTGGGCAGCATTGGCTGCCCTCTTTAAGTGCTTCTGATAATTCCGTATTCCACGAATGGTAGTGCGTTGACATTGCCAATCGATCGCCCATTTTATAGCGAGAAGCAATACACGCTGAAGCTTCAGTAGGAAAAATCAAACAACCGCTACCGCAGTGTTTTCAGGGCGTCGCGATGGCACGTCGAACATGCATAAATTATCAAACGCGCCGGCGCTCGGAGAAGGGATCTTTATTGCAGACTCGCTCCACCCACCTTTCTTGTTTCATTTGGCTCGCGCTTTTCACGTCGAACATTCCGTTCACAGCCTTCGTAACGCTGCACGTTTTTAAGTGCAACAGCGTCAGCATGCAGGGAGCTGTAACGAACACGTACCGGCGCAAGAACTGCCGACCGCACGAAGTGTGTAAAAAGATTCTCTTGCGCCACTCTGCAAAAACAAACTCCGGGTGCCTGTCTCGTTCGCTGAAGAGAGCAAAAAACAAGTCCCGAGCTCTTTTTTTTTCTTTTCGCGTATAAGTGTTTTTCTTATACTTGCCCGGAAGTTTCGAGTTGTTTTCCTCAACCTGCTACATCCAGAAATTCTTCCTCCGCCTTCTTCTTTTTTTTTTCTTTTTTAAGCTGCGCATTCAATCGCTGAAGAGAACACTCTGGACAGATTTCGCCGCACGGAAAAACACGCCGTTACCCACTGTCTGTCTGCGTAAATACGCTTTGTTAGCTCGAAGCCTTTCTTCCTCGGGCTGTAAAAATAAATATCAAGCCAGGGGCTCAAGGCGTAGCGTGGAATTCCTCGAGAGTACATTAGGAAACCGTTTGATTGGTTGTTCGCTTTTGTTCAGGACGCACCTTGCGGACGAGTCTTGGTTTCGTAGAAGACGCGACCACAAACGCACGCTTTCTTCGGTGGTGCGCGGTGGTGCTATGTTTGCTAGAACTCGAAAAAAAAATGTTTTCGTTGCCAGATAGATTTATTTCGCGCATAAACAACGTTCTTCGGTAGCGCTATGTTTTGGAGGGCATTAAAGCGGCAAGCTTAAAGTACTAATGTGCCGTCCTAGGCGGACAAACTGGTGCCCATCAAAGGATCCGCGTAGAGAATGTTCCAAACAAAGGACACTTTTGAGGTTCCACCCAAAATGTGAGAGCTCAGCAAACAGCGAAGTCCGAGGCGGTTTTACTCGTACAGCAGCGTTAGAGTACACATGCGGCAGTCCTTGTTTCCCAATAGCGTGTTTTTCCCTTCATACACTCTGTTTATCATCGTAGAAATGGAAATGCGTCAGCTTCGCCTTGCTCTTCCCTCGAACGAAATCTCTCTAGCGCGTAGGCTTGTGTTGTAGACTACGCGAACATGTTCTCGCTATCTTGCTGTTTTTGCTCATTCGTTTATATAAAATCATTTACAAAGCCACGTCTTCAGGCTCACCTTTGTGTAATATGCTGCCGCACAGACACACTTCGATTATCCTCAGATGCGTATAGGTGGCTGAATGGGAATCACCTTATATTTAGAGCTCAAATAAATTAGAAATAGCCTAGGGCAACACCATTCGCAAGAGAAGCATGCTATTTGCATTTCTCTAAACATGGTTCGAGGATATTTACCAATGCATCGTTTTCATCGGCCTTAAAATTTCTTTGATATGCATAGGCACACAAGTATATCACATAACAACTTTGTAAACACTGCATGACGACTCTGATTTAGTGTCTTCCCTTTTGGTGCACAGCTAATAAATCCGTGCTGAGACACTCTTCTACAGTTCTTCAGCATGCTCTATCGCTTCCTGTATTACGCTTACTGTCTAGTACTGACGCTGATTTACTTTCACTTTTTCTTTTCTTGTTTTTTTATCTTGCCTGTTGGCTCCAATTGACGCTCTAAGTGAGGGCTTATTACCCCATTAATCGTGGACCTAATACTTACGTACAGTGTTGATTGCCAAAAACACAACTTTAGCGCCATCCCATCGTGCCAGTCTGAACGAATCATGTTTCACGTTTCGTCAAATAGAAATTCTCTAGAAGATGTTATTGATAACGGAATAATAAAAGACACATAACACTGTTGGGCTGAAGGTAATATTTGTAACATTTCAGCCTTTGTATAAGAGTGTTGAATGATTGATTGGTTGATTGATTGATTGATTGATTGATTGATACACATGCGCCGCAGTTGTATGCAGGGCCCTGCCAGATACCAGCTGAAGTACGATCACTCTCATAACCATATCGCATTAATCTCGACGCGTATCTGGAGCCGTTATCTCGTGTGCGCTAGAATGGAATACCATTACGGCCACTGAACCATTGTCGCAAGTTAGAATAGTGGCATTATCCAGCCGACTTTATGGCGCAGAGGACGGTGCTTTTAACGCGCAACTCTCCAGAGGAGCAGTGACAAACACCTGTTATCTATTTTGCTTTTGCTTGCGTTCCCCCACGTGGCACTTTTGTCTTCCTTGAAGGTGGAAGCTAAGCCACTGTTGCGAATTCCCAGTGGCATACTTTATGCGAGGCACCGGCAAAAAAAAAAAAAGAAACCGGCAAAGTTTGGCTCAGCTAGCTGCTAAGAGTGGGCGGTACTGGGGCATACCATACTGGAGCTCGCCTCGTAACGACCACTTTTCTGGCCTCATAATACGGTGATTCTCCGGACGGTGATAAAGAAGCAGATCCTGTAGGGACGACGCTGCAGGTTTCATGGTCGAACTATCCTACTCTGCGTGTTAGGGCACCATAAGAAGACAAAGAAAAGTTAGAAGACTGTAAACAGTCGACCGACGCCGAGTCTTCTTGCCTCCTTGGGCACCTCTGGTGAACGCATGACCTCATTTAGAAGGCGTCCCAGCAACGCCCTACAACGGCTTTTTACGGGCCCTGGCACGTTGCGCCCTTTATCGCCGGAAAGCATGCAGCGTGGAGTCAGCTAAGAACAGCACTGATGCGCCCTGCAGCCTCGTGTACTTTTTTTCCTTTTGTTTCATCCACTGAAAAATTACTTTCTCCGCTGCCTAAAATATCGCCTTCCGTCTGATGTCTACGAACGCGCAGCCTAAGACAACTCCGCAAACCACGTCAGAACACTGCGCTTACACAAATTAGGATAAATTTTGTCGTTTACAAAGTTCATCATCTTTCTCTCTCTCTCTCTGTGTGTGTGTGTGTGTTGTATGTTGTGTGTTGTGTGTGTGTGTGTGTGCGTGTGTGTGTGTGTGTGTGTGCGTGCGTGCGTGCGTGCGTGCGCGCGCGCGTCAATGAATGAGGGGAGGGGGGGGAGCAGGTGGCTTGACGCGACCATCCATTTGGCTTGGAGCGCCGTTCTCTTTGCTGTTGCAACTGGAGCTGAATCAACTTGTCTATACCCGCCCAACTCTCCACTGTATACGGCATGCTGAGCACTGAAGGTCGCGGGATCGAAATGCGGCTGCAATGGCCGCATTGCACTGGAAGCAAAATGCTGGTGGCCTAGACATGGGTTCACAATGAGAAACCCCAAGTGGTCGGAATTTACGAATGGCTACACTACTGCGTCTCTTATCATCAGGTCATAGATTTGGGACATATAAGCCGCAACATTTATTCTATGCGCTACATATAGTATTTTAGCAGCATTATAGACCAAATAGCGTAGAAGCAACAGAGGAAGAAGGAAAAAAGAGAGAAATGAAACTCCGTCAGCCACATCAGCCATATATCCGTAGGCCTACATTGCATAGGGGAAGAGTATATTGGTTGTGAAAAATGAGATAATATGTCGCTCATACCGGAGGTGTCTTTATGACATCAAACTTGATAGCCGATTGGGAGAAGGCAAACTGCGGCACCTTTTCGCAATTTTCACAGCGTCCACGGCAATTTGATAGCAACCAGATGGAAATTTTGGCGGTTGTAATTTGTTTGCAGACGTGGCAGCGTGTAACTTCATACCTGGCCCGCTTTTTTTCCGCTCTGCACTGATAAGTTGCGTCCGCTGTGTGCGACACGCCGCAGGGCAGTCGCCGATCGCGTTGCAGCCATTAAAGATGGGGAAAACAGCGTCAACTCGGGCAGGAGTGACCGCAGCACCAATTGCGACGCGTCGTTAACACGGTGCAAACATTCGAGGGCAACGCAAACAACCTCTCTTCTCGCCGACATCTCAGGCGATGTCGTGCACGTGGCTATACGCGGGAGAACAGATGTGGGACTCAGTTGCTTCGGAAAGAAAACAAACGAACAAACAAAACTTGTGCTGAACTCGCGATGGGCATTACACGAAAGAGTCGCGATTGCGACGTTGCCCGAAAAGTGTACAGATGGGAATTTCATTCGCCTCTTAGCTATCAACAGCGAACGAGAGAAACAATCAATGAATCAAATGAAAGAAAGACAACACGCACGTGTGCTATAGGCATCTCGTATGTGCGTGTTACACACACCGTACACGTCCTTAAGAGTTTTGCTTATCGCGTCACCACACAGCACTTCTCGTACGTTCCGCCGGACGCGGTAATCTTTATTTCTTTCTCCGACGTTATTTCACTCTTTTTTTTTATCCTTCACCTCGTTTCTTTTATGGGTGTTTTAGGGGACATCAGGGTAGCGTTCAGTTTATGGACGTTGTGTTTATAGGTGGCGATAGTGGGCTTTTCTTTACGATAGTGTACTGCCAACATCGGTAGGGGGGGTGGGGGGCTATATCGTTAGCGAGGCGAATTCTTATCTCGAAGCCTTTCATCGTGTTAGTTTTGTTTCCACTTCTTGGGGGAGGCCGCTCCGTCCTCCTCGTTTTTCGACCGTTCCGTTCGATTGTTCCCCCCTGGCCGACGGACACAGTACTCGAGGGAGCCCAGTTGTCCGCAATTTCCCAAATGACACCGTCGTTTTCGAATCGCTCCTCTTATTATAGTGTTTTCTATTTGTTTTTGTTCTCTCCCTCGTAATAAACGGCCTCTCAACAACGTTCCGAAAGGAAGACAAGTTGCTTTCGGGTCTGTTTTCCTTAAGAAGCACTGACAGATATTTCGGAGTCGTATCGGTAAACTCTGCGCACGCTCTTCTAACGCACAAATGTACCGCGCTTGAAACGCGATAAACGCACAAACGAAATCACCCTCGTTTATCATCGGGCGTTTTGACGATGCGTACATACAGGTTGTGACGGTTAAATTGCGCCAAGCATTATTTTTTTAAGTTGTGCCGTATTTGAAGGAATGCGCGGAAACAAAATTAAACGGGTCAGTTGTCTGGAATATTTGAAATGATGCGACGCCTCTGGACAAGCACTTGAACTGGAGCATCCAAGATTTCTCGCTATATTTACTATTTTCGAAATCAATTAAACCATCGTTCTTAATTACTCGTCGTGGTGAATTGGAATAAATATTTTAACGCTCTGCATTTGGCTCGCAACAGTATTGGGCTAGCTCAACACACAAAACGCACAGATATTTTTGTTTGTTTGTTTGTTTGTTTGTTTGTTTGTTTGTTTTTCTAACTTTGCGCAAGTTAATTGAAGCACTCTGTATACTCACATGTGGGCATGTTATGCCTGTTGTTTTTTATTTCGTGTTTTCGTCTCATTATCTCAGCTGTAAAAGCCTGTCACGAGGTTAACGTCTTCAAATACTATTAAACTCTGAACTAGTGACGCAATTGCTCATGACAACATACCTTACATCGAAATGAGATAAGAATAAAAACTCTGGTATCATTATTATGACGTAATTAATACTTCTGCGGCGTCAAAAAACGCAGGGAAACGTGATGGTGCACTAAAGCTGTAAATTGATGAATTGGACTCGAGAGAAGTGGAGGAACGCAACGTAAGCGCTCAACTCCAAAAAGTGGTTGATCTGCGGAGAGACGCGTACGTTAAACAAATGAACCACTTGTTGAAAGTTAGCGCTCGTGTTGTGCTCTCTTCTTTATTTTCTTTTGTCCTCGTCCGCTCAGGTGATTATTATCTTCACTACGAGACACCAACAGAACATAACTTCAGCACTGGTTACTGGGGTGGTGAAGTATTTAGAACGTGGGGGCTAATGCGGCCATTTCGAATTTAGCCATTGGTCAATTGTGATTTGCCTGGAACACTGCTACGACATAGAAACCATCATGAGGGTGCAACTAAACACAACACACAGGGGAAAAACAACAGACGAGGACAGGCGCAAACAACCAACTGGGCGGGTGTTGATGCATGAATGTGTGGATGTTGATGTTTAAAGGCGCAAATCTTCCTTTAATAAAGCCAGTTGGTAGTTTGCACCTGTCCTCGTTTCCTTTGTGTATGTGTGTTGTGTTTAGTTGCGCCCTCACGATGGTTTCTTTGTGAAGGTACCAACTTCCCAAACAGTCAACTCCTTTGAAGTTCACTGCTACAACCTCTCCTCTTCGCTCAAAGTGCCTCCATTGCGAAATGTGACAAGATGGCGGAATTGAATGGTGTCCAGGTTAGCACCCCGTGCACGGCGGAACTATTCTCGAAAACAAAACAGCAATGCCACGTTCTCTACTTCTGGGTGTGCTGGCGGGTTGAAAACATTCGAGCGACGAATAACTATAATTTATGGTGGTTTGCTTTCTAGAACCGTCACATGTAATGATGAGGCCTGCCGTTTTTAGGGGCTCGGGAAATGTCGGTAAGAGAGTGTCACTTGACGTGCACTCACATCCTGCAGTGCATGGATCTCCGGCATTTTGGCTCCATAAAAATGCAAAGGCTTCCACCGGGATCAAACCCACGAACTTCGGATCAGTAGCCGAGGCTCTGGAAAATTGCTATTGTGCTAAGTTATTTTTAGGCATCGTAGTGTTCTCCAGTGCTTTATTATTTATTTATTTATTTATTTATTTATTTATTATTTATTTATTTATTATTTATTTATTATTTATTTATTATTTATTTATTTATTTATTTATTTATTTATTTATTCGGATACATACAGCGCCCAACTGGGCATTATTTTAGGGGGGAAACAAACAGGAAAAGATACAGGTAGTATATACAACATGAAAAGCAACATACATCATGTCAGAATAAAGATAACATCAGCACTCTAAACATAAATAACATTATAAAAAGACTAAACATCGCGTTACTAAGAGGTTGATACAGGTTGTACAACACGGGAAAGCAGCAAAACATAATATTAAAGTAATCTTTTAAATATAAATTAACTTTATGGATGCATAACCTCGTAAGAAAGACAGAGTAGAAAACACAACTTGACAGAAGCTGCAAATGGTGAGCTAAAGCTCAAAATATCTCCACATATATCATGTAAAACCTAGTTAAACAAACATTCTACGAGGGCTCCATCAAAGGAAGTCGGCAACGACAGTACAACTTCTTCTAAAGTGTGCAAAAATAAGGCGGAAAAGGGACCTTTATTTTTTATGCTCTTCTAATAACTTTTTTTTAGTGCAAGGCAACAGCTCGCAAATAGCAGATAAAAATAGCTGCATGTTTACGATAGCATTCCTGTATAGACATGAGACCGAACATGTAATTTCAACGTAAAGAACGTCGGTGTTTTCAAACTGAAATCAGCTTCAAACGCAAAAGTTTACGCGAACTGTGCTTTAAGCATTAATGTTACCCTAAAGCTCATTTTCTTGTTCGGAACCATATCTTAATTTGAAAGAACTAGCATTTGTGAACTAAATGTATGCCACTATATACAACGAATACAGTTACAAGGCTGGAAAGAATGAAAACAGAACAGCTTAAAAATGACTGCTGCCATACTCCGAATTTGGCATTCCCATTTAGAACTATTCGAACTTTTCTTCTTCTTATTTGGGCTTCACGCTTGCAACATCTGTAATGAAACGTCGAGCAATGTTCAAAGCTGAATGATCCTACAAGGTTTCGGGTATTAAAGCGAAGCGAACACCAGTTTTCTGATGCGTGGCAATATCCGAACTTTCGTATTCACTTGGGACACGAACAAAACCCTGCGAATCGCAACGAACGAAAAAAAAAAGCTTCTTCCGAGAACATCGCTTGAGTTTCAGACACCAAAACAAACTTGGAATATTTTATCCTGCAGCAAACACTGCATTCTCACTCTTCGCATGTCATAGGAGGGGGGGGGGAGGGGAAAGTTGTAATACTAAAAGTGCAGCCTGCCTCCCGTATAGAATCCGTCTGACAATGTTCTATATATAAGGATTATGGAGTATTAAAATGTGGTCGAGAACGTATGCAATACCTGACCACGGTTTAAAAGGGAACCCTATAAGCCTCGCCGTAGACCCACGATCACGTTTTCAATGTTTCAGGCTTGCTGTGATTGTGCCGTTGCGATTGTGCAGCGTTGCGAGCGATACATACGATCAGGCACCGAATTCTAAGCTCTCCAATCGCTACGTCGTATTATGGTTCGAACATGAAGAATTTCCGGCTGTGAACGGGGCATGGCATCGCGAATACCCTAAATCGCAATAAAGTCAGCCGCAGTTATGGTGCTCCGCTGCTGACCCAGAGGTCACGGGTGGTCGCACTTTCAAAGGATAATATGCAACAGGCAGGCCTATGTACTTAGATTTAGGTTCCAGTTGAAGAAAACCAGGTGAACGGAATTAACTTTGGGCTCTCTTAATGAACCACATTCTGTCTGGTCACAACGCATTTATTTTGTTAGACGCCAAGCTACGTTACCGAAACACCATTTGTGACCAGAAAGTCGCAGGTACGATCTCGGCCCACGGTGGTCGCATTTCATGCATGGAGGTGAAATTTGAGTGGCAACTTAAAAGTGACACTTGAAGTTTTATAGAAATGTCAGTGCAATTTAAAGGACACCTGGTCGTCGAGATTTTCTGAACCCTACAATTCGGCGTGTCACATAACGATTTTGGCACGTAAAACCCCAGGTATCATTAAAGTTCAACTTCAACACCGGGCGTTTTCTCTGTCCGCAACATCGTCTAATGCTTCTCTTTATTATGGTTGGTGGTTCAAACCCTAGAGCTTGGTGCCACGAAGATGCGCAGATCCTCAAAGAATGTTACTCATTACTACGCTGATGGTGGTCGGACCGTTGAGCTACATACATCCTGAAAGGGCGCATATCCTTTAGAAATCTTGTTAATTACAACGTTGACAGTTGTTGCATACTTAAACGTGAAAACAAAACATTGTCAATTGCAAAACATTGTATAACGTAGTTAATTGTCTCGTCCACGCAAATAACACTCGGGGACGAACTTCTGTTAGTTATATTGCGAAGATTGCGGTTCGTGAGATGGACTACTAGAAGTAAGGTAAACGGCAGCCTAACCTCGATTTGGCCTGTAATAAAGCTTGTTTTTTGTTTTGTTTTTAACGCCAGGCCCGTCGAGGCAGTACAGAGATGGGCCTGTGTTAGTGGTAAATCGCTAAGCCCTTTCCTGCTTTAATGACGCCATGCTTTTCCTGGGAGTGACAATTCACTTCCATGTTAGTTCGAAGGAGATATCGTGTCATTCCTTTTTTTCTTTTTTTTTCTTGTTGTGATCGTTGCCCTCTGATAGCCGTGCATTTTTTTTCTTTGTTCGCTTGCTTACTTTTCGTCCACCTTGTATCGGTTTAGTTTTTACAGCGTAATGTTGTATTCGCTGCATGATAGTTTCACATGGCGGGGCTGGTATTTTGATCTTGGTTTCAGCGTACTCGGCTCTGCTACGAAATTCCGACAGCAGTCATGCATATGTTCGGAGCTCGTTGCGAGTCTCTTGTTCCCCATTATACGCTACATTTGAGACCCCACTCGCAATCAAAGGCGAGTGAAGTTTTTTTTTCAATATGAAGAGGCGTGTAGTTTTTTCGCATCGAGAGCTGCGCTACCCAAACATATACTGAATATTTTTTCTAGTTCAACTATCATGCGTAGCCTAATGAACTTCTTGCAAGAAACCATCTCGATGCATGCATAAACCCGCGAACGAATACACCCCTGGTATAAGTTGATAAAAAAATACGTTGCCGGGACACCCGATGCTCATATCAACGTCGGAATAAAATATTTCTCGAGCTTGCGCGCTCGTTAGGCATTATGCGTGCACACTCAAAACTGCATCGTATGGAGCAAGCGCATCTCGGCTAAAACTTTCTTGGTGAGGTGCTTCGTACGCGATAGTATTTATTTGCTCAAGCAGCACTTCTACACGGTTAAAGAAAATCAAGTTATAGTTCGATTATTTCAAAAAAATGGTGAATATTTTCTGAACCGCGTTGCAAACAAGGCCAGATTGAGTGTCCGTCGTAGCCGACATGGAGTAAGCAGTACCGAGAACAGCCTAGAGAGTCGAAAAAGTTTAAGAATCGTAGATGGTTCCGAAATAAATAAATAAATAAATAAATTAATAATAATTATTAATTAATTAATTAATAAGAAGCATGAAACGTTGAAGCCAAAAGACGAGTATAAGATGCGCGAAACATCCGTTCGTGGACTCTTATGCAAATAACACGTATAAGATCCCTCTGAGAAATGCAAAGTCAGCGCAGCGCACGTGCGTGTACGAGAATCCTCTCGTCGTTTCGATGCCGATGTCGCTGCGTGCTTGCCATCACAAGGCGGGCGCTCCGCGCAGTCGAATCGCGGAGTTCGCGTTTCCTCTCTGCGCACCGCTTGAAGATACACAAAGCGCACCGAAGTCTTACGAGATCAGTCGCCCGCCTGTTACGCACTTGCATGCGACACGGTGTGCATAAAACTACACGACTGCATCTCCATGCGGCCATTCTTTCCATGAGCTCCGACGTTAAAGTCAAGATATTGACGAATACCACTGCGAATGAGAACACCTTCGTTGGAAAGTTGCCCGAAGGTTTTTGCCGTATCGAAGGTTTTGCCAGTCTGTCTGCTCTTATTGCGTGCGCGTACTTAGATTACCTGTAGATGTTGGCATTAGATACCTAATGGTGGCGTATCTGTTTCCACTCAGTAGTAGCGGTACCGTAATAGGTCTCGCTAGAAAAAAAATGCAATGAGTTAACAGTGAATGTGTTATCTGTGACATTTAAGCAGTGGAATATTAGTACAGATACTCAGGGCCGTCAATCTTCTTTTTTAGAGCAGTATTATGGAAACTTAGAACTGATTCAACGATAACGCAGGCAAAATTCCAAAAGCTTTTCTTGTGAGAAAGGTAGTCTAATGGGTGAATGCTTGGATAAGCACTGTGCCTTTTTCTCATGATTTCTCATCTCCCACTTGTTCCACCTCAAAATTAATTTGTCCACTTTATAGTATCAACCAATAAATCACTCAATCAATCAATCAATCAATCAATCAATCAATTAACCAAAAATTGTATTTTCGTTATCTACGTTACGTTCTTACATTGAAAAGCCAGAGAAAAAGCCGTGTCTCCGCAACTTGACCAAGCTCTCAAGAGTAAATGAGAATATCGCAAGCAACAGTCGGAAGTCTTTCAAATCAACTAGCGTTCAAGTGCGTTTCGCAGTTGACGCTGGCCTCATCAAATGTGAGGCCCACGGGACGGCTCTAAACCCTTCCATAGTAGAGCACCTAGTACTCTAAGTCGTTACCTACTTTCTCTAAACACAGGCTATACCACCTAGCAAACAAATGTTGCGTGCACAGCGATCTCGGGAGTTCGTCTGCAAAATTGGCTTGATTGCAGCTACGTAATGCCTTTACGTGATTTTATTCATAAATTGACCTGGCTGTCTATGATCAGCTCCAGTTCACCGCAACAATGCAAAACTATAGAATCAGTCATGACTGCTCAAAAAAAAAAGCTGCGTTAGAGCATAATTGTAACGCGACAACAGCAAATCATACGCCTAACGGCTCCTTCTCTGTTCGCATTCCACGGGTTCTTTTACCTCATTCGCATCAGCACTAAAAAGGAAAAAAAAATCTAACAGTACGAAGACTAAAGCGCTCAACGCTAGAAAGTCTCCGTAGCTTCGTGCCTTCGTCCGACATCTTAATTCACCCAAGTCATGAACGCGGGCCAGCAGTTAACTGCACTTAGTTTTATTGCCATCGTAGGATTTTGGTCCGACTCGGCCGCCTCGTGTTGCGCATTAAGCCTATAATTTGCATGAGAATGTGCCCGCACGAGTTCGCGGTTCACGGATATTTCTGGCTCTTGTTTCTTTCTGCGCTTCAAGCCACTACGGTGTCAAAGTTTTTTTTCTCCCAAATCTCACTAGTCGCCCGTATCTTTTTCTCTCGTTTTTTTTTTCTTTCTTCATTTCTTGGGGCATTTCTCACCACGTATTTCAAAATCTCACAGAGCCGGAATAATTGCAGGAATACGCGAACTTCTCGAACATAGTATCACCCACGCTCAAAATTTTTTATGCGTCATTTTTATGCTCCTTAACTCCCTAAGCCTATGTCTTACTTTCATTCCGCGCGAGATGGCCGTAACAATGGAGCGCGCGTCTTTATCTCCAGCTCGACTTGTTCCAAGTCAAACTGTTCTTTGAAAAGTAATAATAAAAAACAAGTGCAGCGAAATCGGAAGCGAGAACTCAACCCAAGCCGCTGCGTGTTTCACAAGCAACGATGGACGTACCTTTCTCTTGTTTTCACTACTTTGAACAAAGAAGACTGCCTCTGTAGGCACGGTGACAGAACATAAATAACCTATAGAATCCAACTCTCCTCGCTCTGTTGATTAGAGCGTCTTTTTTACGCACTGCCGTGCAAGATAAACAAGCTAGGTTGAATGTGTTCAGTAGAGAACAAAGATGCAAATAGAAGGAGCGGAGTGGAAAGGTATAAGTAAACTACAAAAGTGTTTTGACTCGGGCGAGTCGGTTATTCGTGAAATATAGGCCGACCATTGCCGTCTGTGTCGTCTTTTTCATCTTTCCTTTCGATATGAGCCACGCTAATGCAGGCTAAGTTCATAAGCAAACTACATTTTTAATGACGCGCGCACATTCGCAAAAAAAAAAAACTTCGGCTTTAAAAAGACGGGCGCTTTGCGATAGACGCGCGCGTTCGCGAAGTTCGTAGCGACCATACAGCGCCCGTCTTCTTTACTTCCTACCTTGTCCCGATCTGATTGCCTTTTACGCAGCGCAAAGCCGCGAATACCTTTTCCCACCAGTGACGTGTATTCCTCGTTCCGACGTCGGCGTTTCTCAATATTAAGTGACAAAATTACGCGGAAAAATATGCTACCTTAGGAAGTGACGTTCTTGTAACATCCGCGGAACACGATAAGCTTCGTCTATAGAAAAGAAAGGAAGGGGGAAAAAGGAAAATAGGAGGAAAAAATCGTCAGGGAGGTTAACCAGCCTATAGGCAGCCGGTTTGCTAGCCTGTGCATGTGAGGGGGATGGGGGAGATGAAAGATAGAGAGGAAAGAAGGAAGAGAGAATACATTGAAGAGAAGGGAGTAGAATTAAAAACTAACAGGTGAAGTAGTGCTATAGAGAATTAAACTTGAAGACTGTCGTTTCTGATGATCAAGTTTTAGCGCTGTTCGACGCGGTGCTCGTAAATAAGAGAAAAAAAAACGGCAAGATGTTTTGCCAGAGTCACCCTTAATATGCCATATTTTCGAGATTGGTAAATATTGACAGCACTAACTCGTCACACGCTCGCACGTGCTCCAGTAGAATTAGGCGAACTAAATGGTTGGGGATAAAAGAAGGGAGACAGTTTTGATATCTCGGTAGTGTGTTCAAGTAGGAACTTATTACCAGCAATCAAACCCTTGCAACTGCGTTACACCAAGCACGAATAAAAGTCATCGTTTGCTCTTGCGCAAAAAAAAAAGCACTAGCGAAATCACCGTCTCGGTTCTTCCCGCATCTTTAAAAATAGGCCTCAAAAACCACGTACTACTTATCTGAGTCATTATAACATGAGCGCCATCTTTCCAACTGACATGTAGGCACTGAGCGGTCATGTTTTTTCATCACGGAATTGATGACAGCAGCTCTAGGGAAAAAAGGAAAGAAAAGAAACAAAGTAAGTAATAATATTCACAGGTCTACGCATTACTGGAGGCGACGTTAACGTGGGCCCGTTTAGGGAAACGAAATGGTTCGATTTCTTTGTTCCATACCTTTTTTCCCGCGTGACATCTGTTCGTGTTCATCCGCGTTGATTCCGTTTCCCGAATTTTTCCCTATCTCTCTCTTTTCTTCGCTGCTCGCTGTTCCTAAAAAAGTATCTCGATCTATGGCGGTCTATACCTCTACCTCAACTCCCTTTCATCGCGAATGTCAGAGCGCAGCATCCAACTCGCGTTAGCGCCGAGTTTTCGTTTGGTGGTGAATTTTGGTACTCAGTGTCGCTTCCCGTATCCTCTTACCGTTTTTTGTGAAAGCACGAGCTTTAAAAAAAATAAATAGAAGTTTACGTCTTGCACGTGCGTCCCATCCCACAGCTCCAGCCCCATCACTTCTGTTTTTCTTTTTTTATTCTACAGTTTCACGGTGAAATAGAGCCGCTCGGGGTTTCTCCAAAGCGCATTTCTTTCACACTCCTCTTTCAATGTCTTCCTGCGTGGTGTGCTTTGCTGGCCTCAAACCAGATTACGCGAAAAAGCCATTGCATGAAAGGGAGGGTATATCGGCTAGCTGCTTTTTATTTAGGCGATGTCCTATATTCTCTTCGAACTCTTCTTTTTCTATTTTCATTGAGTCAGTGCAACATTGTGCGAGCCACAGATACCGCGCGGATATACAGTACGCAGTTCGCTAGTACGTTTACTCGTTCCAAGCATCGTTCGCGACAACCCTAGCCACAAGCGAGTGATCTGCAGAACCACATATCTTATATCGTAGCTTCCGCACCGATAAATTGTAAACCCTCTGCAGATGTTACAGAAGAAAAATCTGTAACATTTCACGATCTTTACACAGATCGTCAGATCGTAGTGCAAAGACACAAAGACAAATCATGTGTTGTACGTCATCGTGTCTTTGTATTTGTGTTTTCGCGATGTGTTATGGCGATTGATGAAACACCAACTAGCTCTTATAGAAACCCTCGTGCAGGATATTTAGACATTAGCGAAACTATGCGATAGGATAAAATGCAGATTTCTGTTCCATAAAGTTTATATCACAGTGCAATCTGGAGCTGATTATTAACCCTAATTTGAATAATTATACGTTGCGTGAACTACATTACTCATAACATATATACCGAATCTTTGAGATCTTAACTAACTGCCTCGTTAGCATCGGCGTTTGTAAGTGCCCGAATTTGAGCTTAACGTTCGCAAGTATCAATCCTTGAAAGAATGTCTATACGATTTGTGACCAAGCAATAGTCAAACGTCTGGGTAGATATTGCTTTCGGTTAAAGCACTCACATTCCTGTTTCTGTATTCTTTCAATGCTGCACACTCTTAGCCAGTCTAATGCGAAAGAATTTACATTCCTTGCATGGTTCAATTCAGGTCTCGTTCTTTACATGTCCTCTTTTTTCGCCGGCTTGGTAGGAAGCCATGTATGCAGAGTGTTCCGGCGTCCCTTTTATTTATTCATTTGTCTTCGAAGGTTCGAAAGAGGGTTCTCCCGCATTGACTACCGTATCGCCGTGTCCCGGGTGCGTTTCTTTGCCCAGCGCATTGCGTGAGGCGGGTTTCTACGCTGACATTCCGCAGCCATGCACGTTGGCCGCAGGTGAAAGGAGGGACGTCTCTTGTTCGTTGCGGCTGCAACGTCGGAAGATGACAGGCTATTCGTTGCAATGGCTAACGGCGCACGGGGTCAGTGCTGTGTCAGAAAAATGGTACGCTGAAGAGCATCCGTTTGGATGCCGATATAAAAAGAGGATGCACATGCCAAACAACGCAGATGTTCGCTGGGGTTGCAGCTATGAGTGAGTGAGTGAGTGAGTGAGTGAGTGTGTGCGTGTGCGTGTGCGCGTGTGCGTGTGCGTGTGCGTGTGTGTGTGCGTGTGAGTGTGTGTGTGTGCGTGTGAGTGTGTGTGTGTGTCTGTGTGTGTGTGTGTGTGTGTGTGTGTGTCTGTGTGTGTGTGTGTGTGTGTGTGTGTGTGTGTGTGTGTGTCTGTGTGTGTGTGTGTGTGTGTGTGTGTGTGTGTGTGTGTGTGTGTGTCTCGGGGGTTCTTCCTTGCTCATTTTCCTTGGCCGTTACCTTGAACTGCGTGGCCGTACCAGCCTTAACCCTAAACCAATACGCGGAGAAAATGCAGCGGAGTAACATCAGGAAGTTGCGTTAAAGGGACACAATTTGATCAAGCGTTGCCCAAGGGACTATTTCCTATCAAGAAACCCGATACATGCTTTATGTCTTGTTTTGTTGTTTCCGGCGCTGCCCCCTTATCTAGGGAGGTGGGGACTTCTGAGCCGTTCTTTCGATTGGATCGTTCAAAAAGCGAATAAATGAACGCTTGTAAAGCACCTGTAAATATCTCTTCCTGTGGCTTAGGCCACTTTTGCTTTAGTCTAACAACGCCTACCTACGGTTCGTTAGACCTGCAAGTAGTTTAAATATCTGCTTTTAGTGTCCTTTGTTTATCATATTCTGAAAGTCAGGAGCGAATACTTAAACGGTTTTGCTGAAGCACATATATTCTTAAATCGCTTCAAAAACGCCGGCAGTCCCAAACTTGCGTCGCTCTTAAGCCACGATAACGCTAGTAAAGCCATTGTTATAAGAATTGACCGACGTTCGCTTTTACTTCCTCAACTTTCCAGACTCCCTTATCAACTAAACCGAACATTTAAACCACTAGCGTGTTCTTTCTCATGCGAAGCTCCTTAGGCGTTCCCTCCTGTAAAAACTTTTTCGACCCCTCTCTCTCCTTATCTCCCGAATTGCTGTGAAGGCACACAAGCAGCTGTTCTTTTCCCCTTTGTCCTCCGCCTTCGATGCCCCGATCGGGGCGCGTTTTCTGGACTGTCCCCTTTAAGCGAGACTTAAATTGCCCCGGGGCTCCGTCGAAACAAAAGGCGTTCGCGACAACAATGGCACAAGTGCCACTGGCGCCGTCTGCCTGCCTGAAGGACGCTGTCCTCACAACTCTTCTGTTTTCGTCCACGCTCTCGTGGGGGCGCCTAAAACAAGGCAGCGCTGCAGATGCTGCAGGCAGCGCCATCAAAGTTTTATCACTGCAACTGCGTGGCGGTTTGCTGTGCGCTATCAATCGCCTATAAGTGTAAAGCGAAGTATGTGCAAAGTAGCATATGCGGAGCGCGTGCATTCACTGCGCTCTAAGGAAAATAGCGGCGCTGTTTGGGGGTTATCTCTTCATTAAAGTTTCATTTGTCAAACTTTCGTCGTTTTAAACCGATTACTACAAGCTACGCCCTACATTTGTCTGCAAAAGAAGAGACGTACATATGTAAATACGTGAAATGCGCAACTTACACAGCCAGTGGCCAGCAATTATCCTAAACAATTTATTCAGACATCGAATAAACAGATTAGCGATAAGCGCAGGCCTTGTATCAACGCTTTTATTCTTTTTATTTTTCAATTTCCATACAGCGCTCCTCTTGGAGCTAACACGCGAGAAGGAAGTGTCTTGTTTCCCATTGCGGCAAGAGTGGCCGCATTGACTGAACAGCGGTAACTTGTGTGTTTTGGGGTCACATCTCGTCTTGGTTTTGAGCGTCGACCGTGTCGACAGGCCTTAACAATGATGGTTTCTACACGCGTCTTGCTTTTCTCGTCTTGTTTTCCTTCCTACTTTTCCACTCCTTCGTTGCCAGCGTGTTTCGTTGAAATGTCACATCCTTCTGACAGCGCACAGACTGGCTACGAAAATGCGGCGGTCCTGCTGGCATCTTGCGACGACAGCGGCGCCATTGTTAATGCTCTCGAAAGCACTCGGAGATGACGCGGAGATGGAGGGAGTTGGTGGGTGAAAGTTTGTCAAACCGCGCCCCTTAGTTTATATTCGACCCGCGGCGACATGCGAGAACAAAAGCGTGAAACGCACTCCTCTCGTACTATGTCTGCAAACTGAAGGGTCTTCTTTCAGCTGCGCGCCCGCTGGTGGAGTGGCACGTGTGGGGTTACTGATGCGGCCGCAGTTCGCATTTGCGGTGAAAGTGAGGAAACTACAGCCATAATGAGAATAGTTAAAAAAATACCATACTTTGTGAGCGTAAACAGACGCTTCCGGGCTGATGTTCACATTTCCTTCAAAGTCAATAGGAAAACAAATAGTAGAAAAGGAATGGTAGAGAGGTTAACCAGTTGAAGGCAACCGGTCTGCTGCCCTTAGGCCAGCACACCGGTGGTCTTAAAATGGTTAAACCGGTGGAACTAGTGTACACGCAAGGGGACAGGGTCAGTCAGTCACAGTCACCCATGATTCTTAACTCTTACACCGTACGCGACATTACTGTCATAGCCGCTTGTCCAAGAATGTTTTTCTGAACAACTTCAGCAGCGCCTTCGTCGCCTGCAGCGGCGATGTCTTCTTTCGACATCTCCTCACGTTTCCATTACAAATACTTCTAATAACGTCCCCTATACTTTCCTTGGCATTACTCTCTGTTAGTTCTCATTAATATTGATGATTCATATGTGGTGTTTAACGTCCCAAAACCACCATATGATTATGAGAGACGCCGTAGTGGAGGGCTCCGGAAATTTCGACCATTTAAGGTTCTTTGACGTGCACCCAAATCTGAGCGCATGGGCCTACAACATTTTCACCTCCATCGGAAATGCAGCTGCCGAAGCCGGATTCGATCCCGCGTCCTACGGGTCAGCAGCCGAGTACCTTAGCCACTAGACCAGCGCGGCGGGGCAGTTCTCATTAATATTGTGTGTAGCAAAAAATGAGCCCCTAAATTTACACTTTTCTTCTTTGAACATCAACGAATAGTTTCAACAGACATACATCTATTGTCAAGGTGCGCCATAATAGACGCCGGTAACATGGTATGCAAGTTCGTTGAACATTCCAGTTCTAGAAATGGAAAGGACAAGTCCACTGGTAAAAACGTCAGCGCAAGCCCTCAACCCCTGTTTGCTATTTTTTCTTGTTTTGTTCTCTTATACCGGACAATCGCATGGGAAATGGTGTAGCCTCTCCTCGCAACGACAGTCATCGCAAAGAGAGTTATCGGTCATATCAATGCCAAAGGAATGAGACCTCGTGAATACCACCCCAGCCATAATCAATTCGGCAACACGGCCTCTTTTTGGTGAGGACCCGTTGGCGAATAAAAATGCATCAGAGAGAACAGGTGGTATTGAACATTGGCCCGTGCTAGTCTTGTGAAATCTCTCCCTATAGTGATCTGAGGGTATGTTCTGTGCCGTGCCGTAGACAACATAAGGAAAATGACAAACGTAGTTTGTTAAGGCATGTTACCGGGTTAGTTGCTTTGCAATCGTAATTCACGTGGTGTAGCGCACCACGACAGGAACAGAGAAGAAGGACAGAAGAAGGTGCTATAGTGTGTGCACTTCCTATCCGTCCACGCGGTGATTCGCTACGCCTTATGAATTATTGATGCAAACGTAGTATTGGTTAAAGACACATCATGGAAAAAATAAAGGAGAGCAAGATGGGCTTCCCGTCCTTCATTCCTTTCGTGTGGTTTTTGCATCAAAATTTTGGTTCAAGCATAAACCAGCTAGTCCAACATCGCATGCTGCGGAAAAGAGTTAAGAATAGATACACTTGAGAAACTAGTCGCTCCGGCTCTTCCTTCATAAGTGAGAGGATTCTCCTGTACAGATCAGTAGATCTCTTTCGACGGAACGTCCAACTTGTTACACTAGGAATCATTAAAATTAAAAGTGTGCCCAACTCACCCGCTGCTCAGAAGAAACCATGGTGGTAACGGGAGAGTGGAATAACGGAACCCTTGATTGGATGGCCAAAGCTTTAAGAACTTGGCGAGTATGTAAGCTTCCCGTCTTGCGAGCGCAATTATCAAAATGTACCAGCTAGCACCTCAAGATGTTCTAATTAGCAATCTCTCTCTGTGGGTTTTATGTTAGGTGTTTTGCTTCTCTACTTATGAATCCATAAATTAATCATTCGAGTTGGATCAGTTATTAAAGTTGTTTCGCGCTTTTTGTAGAATCTCATTGGAAACAATGAGACAATAGTATCTGGGGTATTACTTCCCGAAGCCATGACATGTTTATGAGGGACACCGTAGAGAAGCTCCGGAAGTTTTGACCATCTGGTGTTCTTTAAAATGCACTGACATCACACATTACACGGGCCTCTACCACTTCGTCACCACCAAATTGCGACAGCCGTGGCTGGGATCAATCCCGAGACCTTGGGTTCAGCGGCTGAGCACCCAATACATTGATTCACCGGGGCGTACTCAGGGGCATATCATGTTAGCGTACGTAGAACTTGGTACAAGACAACACGTTTCTGAAGAAAGGTGCAAGAATTCTGTGCTTCAGAAACAAAAACATCGGCATCGTCGTGAGAAGAGCGGTGAAAAGCGACGCATCGTTTTTCGCCGTCGCGGTGACACTAATAGCAATAATCTAGAGCTATCTTCCGGCGAAACGAACCAAATGGAGGACGCTAAAAGGGACCTGTTGCTGCGGTGTCTTTCCAGGGCAACTGGGTCGTTTTGAACACAGCGCCGACAAGCGCCCAGGGCATCATGGTGCGCGTACCGAGTAACGCGACGTAGACTTTTCTTTTTTTTCTTTTTTAACGCCGACGAGCGAGACAGTTGAAATGAAGGTTCGTTACTCGGCAGGAGGGGGTCAACCGCTTTGTGTGTTCATAGACGTATAGGCGTCGCTGGAGATGACACAACGATTGTTGTCCCGTCTATCGTCGACCTGCCTCGCTGTATTTATTTTGCTATACGCGCGCCACGAGGCGTCACGCCTTTTTTCCGCCCCCGGAGCAACGGGTGAAATTGGCGTCCTCGACAGGACAACCGAGTCCGACGCGTGGCAGCAAATTAAACAACGCTAAAGTGGGTGGTAACGCAAGAACGTACTTGGAAGAGGCGAAGAAACGCGACACCGCTTCGCACGCCTGTGCGAAAAGACAGCCGAGGAAAACTTCTTTCTTTTCGTTGCGCGTGATTGGTCCCGTTCCGGAGTGTTTGACGGCCTTCCTTTGCTCCCATCTCGCCTTCTTGGCTGTTCTAGCCAGCTATAGGGATAAAAATGCTTAGGCGTAATTGCGTTAAAACTGTGCAGTGCGACAGAATCGGAAGCCACCAGGATTTCCGAGGAGAAATACCGAATTTGTTAGAACGCAAGTATGGCATGTCGGGCGCAAATTTAGAAATGGGAAAAATAGCGTTACATTATACGAAGCACAAGGGAAGAAACGCAATGCCAATAGTGCGTGTTCCTTCGTTTTCGCTTCGTCTCCTATTGCGCTGTTTGTTTTTTGTTTTGTTTTTCATTTACATACGTGTTATATCACGCCTGCTTGCATTGTAGTAGCGTCGAGTGCTCTTGGAAAAAGTTCGAACGAGACACAAGGTTCGTAGGAAGGTGGATATTTGATACGATGGACGAATTGCGAACGTGTTGGGTCACTAGTGAATATTCGTGCCCTTTAAGGGGAAACAATTATTTCTTATATTGAAACATTGAAAATGAAAAACGAATAGTGTTGTTTGATGGGCTCGATTCTTTGCTGCACCCAACTAATGAAAGCATTGGGTCGAGCATCGTCCGCGTGATGCGAAGGTTCTCTGTTGGGATCCCATTGACTGAAGTGTGCTTCTTTGTCCACTTCAATTTCTTTCAATTTTCATCATAATAGTTACACTACAGTGAAAAACAGCAAATAATACCTCATGTGCTCTAATTAGTGCAATTGTTTGATGGTTTCATTGGCTTTGTCGCATTGAAAATCATGAAGTAACGATATTGAATGTATGCTCGCTGTATAGTAAATTAGATCGCGTAACGCATAATACGTGTTTACTAGAGCAAGCTTAAGAAGTACTTGCACCAATTTCTCTTTGCATTGTAAAAACTCGCTGCTAATATCGGTCACACCTGCAATTATGTACTTTGCTACTGCAACTTTTCATATATAAATCTGATATATATTCAATCTCCCCTGCAATTACGCACAGGATCGTCACAATAGAAACGTTTTCAGTTGTTGCCAGACTCGCTCGCGAATGACCAGAGTCCAGCAGGGTGAAATAGATACTCCTATATTGGTTTAACAAAGCTCGCGTAGCGAGAATCGGCGCTGCACGGTTCTGTTTCCGCGCGCCGAATCGCTGTCAGCTCACAGCGCTTTACCGTATACTTCCCTTAACAACGCTGCACGCTTTGTTTTCGTGTTACGAAACGAGACATGCCAAGCGAGTGTTAACCCGCTCGCGTCTTTCCGTTGTGCGGGGGCGTCCAGAGAGGGGTCATCCCTCGTCGATCGCCACTGGACCGTGTTAATCTTGTTTGGAGGAAGGCTCGCCTGCTGCTGCCGCTCTTCTGTCGCTTCTCTCGGGGATGCACGCTCGTCGACCATCGTAGCGAGAAGGGTGTGGGTTCGAGATTCAGAGCGACGACCAAACGAGATGAGCAACAGATTATATATATATATATATATATATATATATATATATATATATATATATATATATATATATATATATATATATATATATATATATATATGAGCTTGTGAGGACACGATTACGTGGGGATCGGGCTCCGAGTCCCAAGCTCGTCTATCTGTCTGTCCGGTGGTGTTCGAGGTTTGGGATTCTTTCTTCGATTGTGCGCGCCGGCCACAGAAGGTCGGAAATGAAAACGGCGCTGTGTGCGCCCGAGGGGCGGAGCGGTGAAGCGTGATTGCCTGCTACCGTGCCGCGTCACCCGACCAGCTCTCGCTGTGGGAGTCCACGCTGGCCGAGCGAAGGAAAGGGCGGGTCGTTTAGATTGCTGAAATATGGTGGGCCTCGCCCACCCCCCTCCCCCCAACTTTCACCCTCACCACCGTGATCACCTCTTTTGTCTTACCGTTAGAGGCCGACTGAAAAAAGAGTTGGCGGATGGTACCGAGAGGGATCACAGAGCGCCCTCTGCGCGTTTCTCCGGTGCCTCGCGGGCGAGCGCTAATAAAAGTGGCGACGTGAGAGCCATGTTGAATTCGGGATTATTAGGAAGGGCGATAGAATTTGTCCTTGGGGCCTGTAGCTTTCGAGGTGTATTGTGCGAGGTGAACTGAAGAAAGTAACCGCAAGAATCTCTCGTTGGAAAGATGGACCAACTAAAAGAGGGTTTGCTCGAGTAATAAGCGTTGCCTTTGTTTTATATCGCGATTTCGGGTAAAAGTCTCTGAAGGAGCGCAATATCGTTCTTCTTATAAGGCCTCGGAGGTTTGTTTCTGGTCTTCTATTACGGTGGACTCACTGGTGCAGCTGGGCAACTTCAGAGGCACTCTAACTCGCCTTCGATGTAAAGTTGTTTTTCTAGTTTTAGAGACCAATGAAAGTGCACCTGCATTTACCGTTTGAGGTCCATCAAGATGCAATCGATTTTGCTGCTTTCAACATAATATTGGTGCACGTGCTTTAGTAGGCTGCATGCTATATAACTATAGTAGCAATTGTCACTAAAGAGCTCCGAAAATGTAGGCGTAATTTTTTTTTATCGTCTGCAACGAATGCTTTTGCGACGCCTGTCGCGTACAGATGCGATCTTCAGTTTTACGAGCGCAATCAATAAGTGATAAGGGACATTCATCCACTTTCGAAGCATAGATCACAATACTTGAAGCTGGTTGCTCCAGCAGATTAGCTAATCAGGCAGAAGCCTAGCGTATGTAAAATGCGACGTGGATTGATTCGGTCATCCCAAATTACAGTCGTCTTGTGAGATACAACTGCGAACATCGTATGTCTCTTCGCGGCACTAATGCTTGCATGAGAACGGTTTCCTTAAATTCGGCAAACTTATTTATACGCGCAAGTAAAGCAAGAGTTACACGGCTCTCAGTTCGTATGTTTTAGGAGCGAAACTCCTTATAGCGACACCTGTTAGTCCCCCGTAGTATGTAAAAATTATAACATTTTGACCTCTAAGGTGGTGCCGGAGAGACTTCTTCTGTGCGTTGTTGAACAATAAAAATAGTGCTCAATGTACATGTCAATGGCTGCTAATGGCGAATGAGAGACAGGAGCATTCGGCTTTTAGTTAACGCGCAGGCTGTGATCACCATTAGCAGCCATTGGCATGTACATTGAGCACTATCTGACAAGAAAGGGTTGCTACGTTATACTCGCTGGGTGTAACCTCCTTAGCTTTAGAAAGGCTTAGCGAGCGTTGAGCCTCAGTGCCATGAATACAATGAACTAGTATATACCAAGAACTCGAGGTGGTTAAAGGTGGGAAGTAGACCCGAAGCACAAGCTGTAAAAAAGTGTGCGTGTGCCACCTCGCGTTTAGTCCTTGGAATGTCCGCTGGATGGCGGTGCATCTATATTTTTCTTTCGACTACTCATTGGTCCAATAATGACATGTATCGCATAACGACTGGTTGGCCTCTGTCATAAAGCAGAGCGAAACTGTGGTTGTGAGTTACGGCTGCAGCCTTATTTGTGGACAGAAGGCTTGCGTGTGATGCCGTGCTCGGTTTGAAATCATTCAGCAAAGCAGCTGGTGCTTCGCATAGATTATAATTATCAACAGTTATAGAATAAAGGTTTCAATTGCTTTGATTCTCTCACAAGAGTACGAGAAATTTCCTTGTAGGTTTCGGCATCAAAACATCATTTTTTTCGTTTTATGCGGTATGACTAACTAGTTCCACTTTGATGGCTTGCTGCAGAGATGCAAAAAAAAATGTGCTGGAGAGCGTGTATTCGGTTTGATACATTGGAATAAGTGATCGTGATACGGGACGGCTTATGCTCTCCCATAGTAGAGTACCAAGTACTCTAAATTGTTAACCATTTTTTTCTAAACACCATACGGGACGGCTTATGCTCTCCCTTAGTAGAGTACCAAGTACTCTAAATCGTTAACAACTTGAAATGCGAAGTATTTCTTAGCGAACTTCGGCGACATTTGAGCGTATCTATCTATCTATCTATCTAGCCGCCTACGACTTTTAGCTCTCCTTGCCGTTTCGATAATGGCATTGATACGAAACTTGGTATGGCAGAACATGACTGTATGAAGAACATATTTGCCTAGTCATAACATGAAAATAATGATATGTATGTCATGAATGTCATAATTTTCATTTCATGGTCTTGTTCCCCTTGCGGTGGTCTCGTTCACACTACATGTTGCAAAATTGGCATGACATGACATGATAGCATGGCGAACACAAATGACAGACGCTAACGTGAAAATAATGACATGCATGTCATGTAAGTCGTGATTCATGACTACGCGCCACGCTCATCATGTGCTCGCAGCCGTCTCGCTAGCTTCACATGTACCAAATTCGGCGTTACGTGATTTGAATGGATGACGAAGGTATATCACTTGTGCGAACATGATAATCATGAGATGCGTGTCATGTGACGTTATGACTGCAAGCCAGACTCAGGATGCCCTCGCAGCCGTTTCGCTAGCTTCACATACACCAAATTTGGTATTACGGGACTCGAATGGACGACAGAAGGATGCGACTAGTGCAAGTATGATAATCATGTGATGCGTGTCATGTAAAAACATGACTACACGCTACGCTTATGATGCACTCGCGGCCATCTCGCTAGCTTCACAAGTACCAAATTCTGTATTACGTGACCCGAAAGGACGACATGCAAATGACATGTCCAAACAAGATAATCATGACATGCGTGTCACGTAACAACATGACTACATGCCGCACTCATGATGCGCTCGGGGCCGTTTCACTAGATTCATATATGCCAAATTCGGGATTACGTCACGTGAATGGATGACGGAGGTATGGGACTGGTGCAAACATAATAATTATGAGATGCGTGTCATGACTACATGCCACATTCAAGGCGTTAATACACTTAGACGTGACCCGGTGCGCTCGTGCTCCAGCGTTCGTTTCGTCGCGTCATGCCGGCGATGCCACGCCAGGCGCCAATCTGCCTGGCATTTACTCGCAGGCACGCGCCGCACTGCAATGCTTCGACGCATGCGCGTTTGAGCACGCCCGGCGTCCCTTCGTCGTGAAGCTAGGCAGACGCGGTGCATTCTGGGTAACGTGGTCGGTGCGAAATGCACAAGACAAACAACTTTATTTGGTCCTGAGAGGCAAGGCAGCGGGCCAACTATGTAGGTCCCCACCCAGCCGTTGGCTAGTCCCATGTCGGAACAGAGAGGCCATGCCTC
Source organism: Rhipicephalus annulatus (assembly GCA_013436015.1). NCBI lineage: Eukaryota > Metazoa > Arthropoda > Arachnida > Ixodida > Ixodidae > Rhipicephalus > Rhipicephalus annulatus. Next base: position 19,778 of record WOVY01010601.1, on the reverse strand, counting down.
TCCGCTCGTTCACGGGCCCTCTGGACAGCCTGAAGCTGGACGTCTTCTCTGGGGTCTGTGATTGCCGTCGTCCAGTCTTCTTCTGTTTTAAAATCCTGTAACGCAGGGCACTGCCAGAGCATGTGACTCAAAGAGCAAAATTCACCACAATCTGGGCAAAGTGGATCAATATCCGGATGAAGCATGCTCAGAAAGCCCCTAGAGGGGTAAGAACCCGTCTGGAGCATGCAGAGCGTGCTTGCTTGTGATCTGTGGAGCTTATGATGGGGAAAAGGAAAAGTCTGTCGCTCTCCTCTGTAATGAGATGTTATCTCGTGAAAAGTAACGAGAGGATCACTGTGGACGAGCTCTCCCGAACTCACCCGAGAGACCACCCCGTCGCGGCTTGTGAAACCTCGCGCACAGTCGTGGGCTATCTCGTTTGGGTTCAGGTGACCCGGCAGTACGTCTGGTCCCATGTGAGCGGGAAACCAGACTATGTGGTGAATAACGTCTGAGGGGGGTTTGCTGTGGAGAATTCTGGCTGCCTCTGTGGCTATCAATCCCGATGCGAACGCCCTGACGGTCGCTCGGGAATCGGTGTACACCGTGGTGCGTTTCGTGTCCAGTAATGCCAGCGCTACAGCAGCCTGTTCTGCTACATCGACCAAGGAGGTCTTCACTGAAGCTGCCGAGACAAGTTCTCCCCTGTCATTGACGACTGCCACGGAAAACTTGCTGCCGCCGGCGTGGCGCGCCGCGTCCACAAATGTCTCTGTTCCGGAGAGGTTCTTTATGAAAGCCCTAGCCCTCGCCAACCTACGACCTTTATTGTGTTGGGGATGGATGTTTCGTGGAAGAGGGTCAACAATAAAGGAATTCCTTGTTTGATAATCAAGCTGCGTAGTTTCTCCCTGATTGAAGATGGGACGGAGGCCTGCCGCATCGAGCAGTTTTCTTCCTGTTTTGAAACTCGATAACCGAATTATTTGTGCTGACCTTTGCGCTTCAATTAATTCCGAAGTGGTGTTGTGCACTCCCAACTTCATGAGTTTTTCTGTGCTAGTCGTGATTGGGACGCCGAGCACCTTTTTGACACTTTTGCGCATGAGCGTGTCCAATTTATCCCTTTCCGTTTTGGTCCAATTGAGAGCCGCCACTATGTATATGATATGGCTCATGAGGAAAGCGTGGTGGGCCTTAAGGAGGATATCCTCGCCTATGCCGCCCTTCTTGTGGGACACCCGCATAATTAATCTCAGAATGTTCTCTGTTTTTGTGGTGAGATGGGCTATAGTATTTGCGTTGCATCCCTTAGAGTCTAATAAAAGCCCCAGAATTTTCATAGAATTGACTCTAGGAATTGTGCGACCATCCTTGGTGCAAATGCTAATGGGCACCTGATCGAGAGGGGTGAGTCCCCTAACACCTCGTCTAGCCTGTCTGTACAGCAGGAGCTCCGACTTTTTCGGCGAAAGCGCCAGTCCCGTACCTTCCAGGAAAGACTCTGTAACGTCCAGAGCCTCCTGTAGAGCTTGTTCAACCGCCGCCTCCGATCCTCCGGGACACCAGATTGTAATGTCGTCAGCATATAAAGCGTGTCCGACATTAGGAACTTTAGAAAGGCTTGCCGACAGCTTGCGCATGGCTATGTTGAATAGAAGGGGGGAGATAACTGCCCCTTGGGGAGTACCCCTTCGTCCGAGTTTGAAAGGCTCCGAGACTGATTGTCCCAATTTTATTGCCGCCGTCCGACTCTCGAGGAAAGATTCAACGAAGGAGGAGAATTTAACTCCCAGGTTCAAAGCCGATATCTCCTTAAGAATATAGTCGTGTTTGACAGTATCGAATGCTTTAGTGAGGTCCAGTGCGAGGACCCCTTTTACATCTTTGCTTGGAAAGTCAATTATGTGTGCTTTGAGGAGGAGCGTGACATCTTGCGTGGAAAGTGAGGGCCTGAAACTTACCATATTATATGGAAATAGGTCATTCCTCTCGATGTAGCGCGATATCCTGTTGTGTACTGCATGTTCTGTTACTTTGCTAAGGCAAGAAGTAAGGGAGATCGGGCGGAGGTGATCTAAGCTGGGTGATTTACCTGGCTTGGGGATTAAGACCACTGTGGCCCTCTTCCAAGTTTCTGGTACCACGCCCTCCTCCCATACCCTGTTTATCTCCTTCACTAAGGCCTGAATGGCTTTATCATCCAAATTTCTTAAGAGCCGATTCGTAACTCCATCGAACCTGGGGCAGACCTTCCGTTTAGGCTATGGAGCACTTCCCTGATCTCAGCTTCCGAGAAGGGAGCGTCCAACTCTGGGGAAGGCACACCCTCATACCGGTGGGGGACAGACGTTGAGCTCTGGCTAAGCGGAAGGTACTTGTTGGCAAGTATCTGAAATTGGTAAGCTTCTGAGATGCCTGCCATTTTCTCCTTATTAATAAGTCGGTCTATGGCTAGTTTCTGATTGCCTTTGGATTGTCCATCATCTAGGAGATGTTTGAAGAGGGTCCATTTGCCTCCTTTGCGCATTTTCCCGTCCGCAGCCGAGCAGGCGTCCCTCCATTGTTGTTTATGGAGTTCGGAGCAGTGCTCCTCAATATGCCGATTGAGCTCCGCAATCTTTTTCCGCAGCCTGCGATTTAGCCTTTGTTTTTTCCATCTCTCGATGAGAGAGCGTTTGGCGTCCAGGAGGTGCGCTAACCTTGTGTCCATCCCCGGAGCATCAAATTCTGTTACTATTTCTTTGGTGGCCTTCTCGACATCCTTCTGGATTTGTACAAGAAGTTCACTGAAGGTGTCATGTACTGACTCATCTTCACCTCTGATTTGCCTAAAAAGGTCCCAGTCTGTATATTTATAGGTTCTTGGGGGTGGTGCTCTTATTTCCATCCGGAGTTCTATGATGCTGTGGTCGCTTCCCAAGTTCTCCTGTAAGTTGGACCACTCGACCACCGCATTTCTAGTGAAGCTGAGATCAGGCATCGTGTCTCTGGCGACCGAGTTTCCCAGCCTCGTGGGAAAACGCGGGTCGGAGATAAGCGTTAGGTTTAAGTCTATACTGGCTGCAACTAGATTGGCCCCTTTCTTTGTCCTCGTAACATAGCCCCAAGACGGATGGGGAGCGTTGAAATCCCCAGTTACTATTAAAGGGTGCGATCTGGCGGCAGTTGCGACCCTATGAAGGCGTGAGCGGATATTATGTTTATAAGCCGAAGGAGGGCTATACAGGTTAAAAACGAATATGTTGCTTCGGATTTTGCCGTTGGGAATGATTTCAATTAATTGTGCCTCGAGACCGGATCTCTTATCCGAGTCGCAAATTTTGACTTCGTGCTGCTCAAAGGAGGTATCTTTCCTGACCAACGTGGCGATACCTCTGCCATTTGCGCCTTTTTGGCTAATCGAACGGTAGCCCGAGAGAACTACCTTCTCGCTAAGGGTTTCCTGCAAGAGCAGGACGTGCGGCATTGACGCCTGTGCTTTGATGAGCTGCAGTAGAGCAGCTTTACGCCTTAAGAAACTTGCGCAGTTCCACTGCCAGATAATTATGTTTCCGGTTTGGCCCGCCATTTTGAATATTATTGAAGGAACATAGCCTGCGGCGAACTCGTAGCGTCCGAATCCTGCTGCACTATCTTGGCTTTTGCAATCGTACCAGTGTTGGTCGTCTTGAGTTTGCTAGAGTCAATCATTTTCATTTTAGATTCGAGGATTCCTACTCGACGTGTCAGGTGGGAGACGCTCCCGTCCATACGTTCGATTGTGCTAGATTGAATGGCTAAGGCCTCTCTCACCTGCTTGAGCGATTCCTCAATCGCCGTTAAAGACGCGAGTACATTTTTCTCAGGGACCTGAGTGGGGAACTCGTCACTTTGCATTGCCTCGCTTTCCGCGATCGCGGGGGCGAAACGGCCTTGCGCTTATTCGACCCTCCTGCTTGAACCGGTATGGGTGTGGCTACTTCACGGGGTTCACGCGAGTTGCGGAAGAGCTCGAACTCGGCCCTCAGCGTTCGTAGTGCTTCTTTAAGTTCTGCATTTTCTTTTTTAAGCATTAAAATCTCTGATTGTTCTCTTTTTTGCTCTGGTAAAATGCCCTGCGTTACCTCTTGGCCGCTTGGGATGTTCATCCTGGCCTTGTCCGCCCAAGACATTTGCTTCTGAACGCGGCCCTTGGAACCCGATCGTCCTCTCGAACGGGAGCGACTGCTGCCCTTGTCACGCCCTCTGGAGCGAGAGCGCGATTTGCTGCCGGAGCGTCCTCTGGAGCGGGAGCGTCCTCTAGATGCCGATCTGCTGCGATGAGCGCTGGAGAATGATTCTTCTTCCGCCAGTCCTTCCTCGCCTCCAGCTGTGTCGGAGCCACGCCGCGCGCGCCTTCGGCGGCGCCGCCGTCTTTGGCGCACGATGTAGGGCACCTGGACGCGCTTTCTGCACTTGCGGTCCGCCGTTGGGTGCGCTCCGCCACAGATGGCACACGTGGGATCACACTGATGATCCGGTGATGGTGACTGCATGCCGCATCCGCGGCATTTCTTCTGTTCATCGCCCTTGGGGCAAACATCGGACCTGTGGCCGAAATCACCACATGCATAGCACACGTCCACTTGCCTGCGATACAAGGAACAAGGGTATCGAACACCATCACACACGACGTGCTGGGGGACCTTTTGTCCGTCAAACAACACGATCACTGTTGGTGTCTTCTTGATTCTTCGAACCCCCAGAGCGTCAGGGTTCCTCCGGTTGACGATCATCTCCGTCAGTTCTGCGTCACTGAGATCCACATTGATACCACGGATCACTCCTTTACATGTGTCGTCAGACGCAGCCACGTAAGCCACCAAGCCTATGACAGTCGAGCCCATACTTATCTCTTGGACCCTGGCGTAGGCGCGCGCGTTCGCCTCGAACGGCGTGGCAACGACGAAAATGTTCTGGAAGGGGTTCGTGCACAGCGTGTCGTCGAACACCTGCTCTGCTGTTAGGGAAGCCGCCTTTGCGAGCGAGCGCTTGAAGATAAGAAGGTCTGTCTTCTTGACATCCATCCCTCCACGTGGCCGTATAATGGTCTTAAAGTGATCCCTGGGAAGGTTTGGGATCCTGGAAGCTTTCACAACACGCCTCAACACGTTCTGTGAGGCGGCAGTGCGGGAGCCGCCTTTACCGCTTCCTGTCGCTGACGTGAGCGCATTACCAGAGTTACAATCCGCCCGCTCGGCAAGTTTCTTCTTCTTGCTGGCTACTTCAATCCATCCCGCGCACTCCGCTTCTTCCGGATTGATGTCCATGCCTTCTACAACCGACACATTGGGGTTGGAGGCCATTCTTCAGCTCGACGACGCGTTAGGCGTCGTCGCGACGCTGTTGCAGCGCCCGAGAAACGCGTCGACGCGCGAGGCGTCTGCGTGGCGTGGGTAAAAGTCCTGGGGATGTCCAAAAATTTCACCCACCGGTAAGATGTTGGTATCTGCTGGTTCACTACAACAAACGGCGTCGAATGATGCACAGTTCTTGCTAGTTGAGGCAAAAAATCCGTGCCAGAACGCTTGAACAAACGGGAGCCGACGTGTTCGCACATCCGCACTGCGTGCGAAATGCAGCATGTCGCATTTCGCTCCGGTTGCCGCCAGGCTGCGCCGACCGACGCTGGCCGCGTCTGGCGTGAGACTATAGAGTGTTCGCGTTTCGCTAGCGTAGCGTCGCTGCGTCCAGCGTGCGCTCGTCAACGTTGCGTCGCATTATATTGGGCCCTTTATGATGGTCTCCCCGCGGTTTCGCTATAGCTTCACATATTCCATGTTTAGTATTACGGTACATGAATGGACGACAAAGGTATGCGACTGGTGCAAACGCGATAATCATGAGATGCGTGTCATGCAACAACACGACCACATGCCACGCTCATGATGCGCTCCCGGTCGTTTCTCTAGCTTCAGAAATACGAAATTGGTATTGCTTGACGTCGATGGACGGCGAATTTATATGACACGTCTGAACGTGATAATTATGATATGCGTGTCATGTAAAACATACTGCATGCTACGCTCATAGCACGCTCGTGGCCGTTTCGCTAGCTCCACATAAACCAAATTTGGTATCAGGAGGCGTGAATAGATGATGAAGGTAAATGACATGCCAAAACATAATAATTATGACATGGAAGTTATGTACGGCATAATTTACCTTCGCCTCGTAACGTTGTTCTCATTTTAAACTGACATATAAACCTTCCTCATTCGTGCTTCGCATATCATCCATTCCCACTGAACTTGGGGTCTGCCTATTTTTTCTAAACACATAGATGTGCCGAAGTGTACGTGCCCTGTTACTGGAATATTATGAAGCCTTTGTGTTCTCTACATACTGTAAATAATTTGTTTTCTAAATACCTCCTTAATCACTGCCACTTCCCTTGCTTGTGTTTACCCTAATGGAGTATGTTGGTGGTAGTGGACAAAATTGTTCGTACAAAGCATTGTATATTTAACTAGAGAGTACTTTGGTGCTGCAATCGTTCAGCGACCATGGAAACGACGGGTAGTACAAGTATTTGCCCACTCTTCGTAAAAGCGAGTGGCGAATCGCACTTGTGTCTTCGTTTATTGCTGTATCTCAGTTCTGTTTCGAAGGACAGAACGAACCCTTTTGAATTTTGTGGCTCGATTTGACGCAGGCAGCCACTGCTGGAGCTGCACAACCATTCACTGGTCTCCCCTTATATGTAGGCACTGAATCGTACATCAGCGTCCCACCACTCGTTGAAAGCAACACTTCTCCTTCATTCAATAAAGGAGAATAATAACGACGAAATAAAAATTATTTCTGAACAATAACCAATTACGCAGCATTTGTTACGCAGCAATAACCAATTACGCATTTCTCGAGTTCCTTTCGTATGAGCTGCGTTTTCTTTTTTTAGCTCTTGGCACCATAGAGTTGCCTAAATAAGCTCTAAAGGAAGCTCTGGCCATAGATGAAACAAGTTGTTTCATCTAGGGACCTCAAGTGTCTATGGGTGCTGTGACACACGGTGCTTCAGCGAGCATGGCAATGATGGGTAGTACACGGATTTGTCTAATCTTCGTAATTCTGGCTCCGTTTGAGTTCACGTGGTATGAAGCTTTTTTGTAACAAAACAAAAATCAGGAAATGTCGAGCAGTTGCGCTCCACCACCGTAATATTTTAGGCTTACCATTTCAAATCGAGCCACAGAATTCAAAAGGGTTCGTATATATATATATATATATATATATATATATATATATATATATATATATATATATATATATATATATATATATATATTGACTACGCCCATTGTAGGGCAAAGGCCTCTCCCATGATCCGCCAATAAACCCGGTCTTCTGATTTCTTCTACCATTGTGCCTGCAAACTTTTTAATGTTTTCGGGCCACATAGCTTTCTGTCTCCCCTTCGTGTGTTTCTTCTCTGTGAATCCAGTCAATTACCCTTAATTACCAGACGTCACCCTGCCTACGTCCTACGTGCCCAGCCCATGTCTATTTTTGCTTCTTGATTTCAACTATGATATTCTTAAAGAAGGTTTGTTCCCTCACCCACTTTGCTCTCTTCTTGTCTCTTAATGTTACACGTATCGTTTTGTATTCCATCGCTCGCTGCGTCATCCTCAATTTAGGCTTAACCGTCTTTGTAAGCCTCCAGGCTTCTGATCCGTATAGGTAAGTACCGGCAAGATGCAGCTGTTATATACCTTCCTTTTGACGGTTAGTGGTTGATTATCATTCGTGATTTGAAGATGCTTGCCGAATGTGATCCACCCCATCTCATTATTCTTCTTGTAATTTCACTCCCCTGATTCGGTTCCGCCGTTACTGCCTGTCCAAAATATACATATTCCTTCACAACTTCCAGTGTCCCTCCACCTATCGTAAAGCGCTGTTTTATGCCAAGACCCACATTTCAGGCTGCGTATTTCTTCTTGTGATGCTTGGAAGAAACATCTTCAGCCGACCATAGTGATCCAAATAGGCTTCTTTAATGGTATTAGACTCTTTAATGAACTTTGAGGTCACTTGGGTAGACTTAGGAGTGCAAAACTGTTTTGTAGTGAACATGGTTCATCAGTATGACAATATTCACAAGAAAGCAGTCCGCTCTTTCAGTGAACTCATCGAATTATTTAGGCGCACTAGACAAATGAGAGGGAGGAGGCTTCCTTCTGCGCATCTTCCTCAATCAACTCCGGCAGCGTGAAATCGCGCTGCCGAAGCGAATTTCAGAGGTCATGCGTGCTTCAGATCTGCTCTTCCAGGTGCTGGGACGATCCCAGCTGCTCGCAAGGAAAGAGCTCTTTGAATCTACCCATTCAATAAATTTCTGTTAATTATTCTGACAGGCCCCGCCGCGGTGGTCTAGTGGCTAAGGTACTCGGCTGCTGACCCGCAGGTCGTAGGATCAAATTCCGGTTGCGGCGGCTGCATTACCGATGGAGATAGAAACGCTGTAGGCCCGTGTGCTCAGATTTGGGTACATGGTAAAGAACCCCAGGTGGTCTAAATTTCCGGATCCATTCACTACGGCGTCTCTCATAATCATGTGGTGGTGTTGGGACGTTAAACCCCACATACCAATCAATCAATCAATCAATTACTCTGACACTCTATTCACTCTTACATTATCTAAAGGTATGCTCTTGAATGGTTTTTAATTTAAACAATTTTTAACTGGAGTCATTACATCCTATTTATAAGTTCATATGTTTAGTTGGAGTTTCATAATGTTCAAGCCATCGCTCAACTTCTGGTCCACAAGAGGTAAATCCTGGTGTGCTCCTTGAATAATCCCGCTAGGTACTTGGGGCGCAAAACTATACCCACCACGCAGCACTCTGTGGCACATTTTAAAACCTGCAGCGGCGTCGTGGTGCCACATTCCCCTTCGCAGAGCACGTAGCGGCCCGAATAAGAGCACGTTATCACGAGACACCGCGTCTCGCCGAGGGACAACTCACAGTATAGTGATTACGGGCGGGGTAAATGTACACGTTACCTTCAGGTAGACTATCGATGTCTTCGGTGCCGCAGACCTTTGATTCGCCTCTGAGAGAGGAAAACGCTTTCTGACGCGTTGCGACAATTGGACGATCGCCAACTCTCTCTCTCTTCAGATGTTTCTGGAGCACCGCTCTCGTCTTTCGTCGACCCACAGTGCAGTCGAAGCCCCCTTGAGCTTTATGAGGATTACGGGCCTATGGGAATGCCTTTGACCTTTGCATAGTACCACCGCTCCATACGCGTCACCCCATCTACTAGCAGTTTTGCCAACTTTTTCCCGTCTCTCTCTAATCTTTATTTTCCTGTTTCCCAATCCCCAAGGGTAGGGTAGCCAACCGCCCATGTGCCTGGTTAACCTCCCTCCCTGGCTTCTCTGTTGTTGTTCTTCCTTCCTTTTCTTTAACTTTCTGTAGGAAGAAGGAAGGTAGCGGCTACGTTAGACTCAAATAACGGAGGATAGGCAGCGCCACCCCACTAACAGAAGCACAAATGAACGGAAATTTATCATCCCCTGCCTCCATTGTCAAGCACCACCTGCAAAGTATTCTCCTCCGCGACCGCAGTATATGGGGCAGCTGCTTTATTTTGGCAGAACCGCGTGTGGTTTAGGAAAGTCCGCACAGTTCATGTATACAACCCAGAGCACAACCTAACAAGAAAGGGGAAGTGGGGGAGTCATCTCTGTCCAGCTCAGATCCGAAAGCCCAAGAGGGCCCCAGGAAACGTGCAAGGGCAGCCACCCGCACCGATGGGATCCCGGACGAAAAATCCCACTCGCCGACCTCACTGAAAGACCAAATAAGTGTTTTGTTATCTCTCTCTCTCTCCATTAACCGCAAAGCAGGCGCTAGCGCTAGGCGGAGAGGGAGAGTAGGAAAGGATAATAAAAGATACCGGTGAACAGTTTGATCGGTCGCATCTGGCTAGCACTAAAGAAATAGAGGAGGTGCTGCTTACAAAGCCGGAAATACAGAGTCAGCTCGCCGCTCTGCATCGATCATTTTTCTAAGCACACACAGCTTAACATTCCGCGTACTCTTGTTTACTGGGTCCGAACATTGGAAAGGCAGCTCGCCGAGTACAACCTCCCTGCCTTTTTTTATTTTTATTTTCTCTCTCTCTCTTTTTCAAGTGCATTCTCTCTCTTTCTCTCGAGTGCATTTCACTATAAATCATGCCCACCTTGCTGAACAGGTGTATTATGTCTGCTATACGCAGTTGCTTCTTTTCCACACAGGGATAGCTTAACCCTCTTCCATAACGCAGTACTGAAATCGTGCTCCACTTCATCTTGGCCGGAATAAATCTACTATGGGTTGCTTATTCCAGGAGACATATAGAAGTTATACCATGCAGCCACCTGTATGTATAGAGAACGAACAGGTGTAGCAGACATTCTAGTGGACGTCAAGCGGAAAGAAATGGACCAGGGTATGCAACGTAATACATAGGCCAGTCATCAGGTGGAGAGTAAGAGCCACAGAGAGAGAAAGAGAAAGTGGAAAGGTAGGGAGGTTTCCTAGTTCGTCCATCTTGCAATCCCGCACATAGGGAGGTGAATGGGAGAGTAAACGTGAGAAAAAAAGAGGGGCACACTTTACAACACACGCACATTGCAAGGTTTCACATGTGGTCGCTCAATGCTGATGTCATTATGTACCAGGATCGGTCGTGTGGCTTTCTGGGCTGATGTGCTCCGTGACCAGGCTCCCTGGATCCTTAATTCAGTACAGAGCGGATTGTAGAGTCTCTTAAGGGTACACTGGAGAGTCCACACAGTGGGGAGTAGGAATCGAACCCGGGTTCTTAGAGTGGTTACCGAAGCACGGGCATACGCAGTCGAGGAAAGCTGACAGTTTGATGAAGTGACAAAATTAAAAACTTCGCCGGAATAAAATCGAATCAAGTTGCACGGGATAGGATGAACCGGTGATCATTTTTGCGACGCCTTCATCATCCAGTGGTGGTAAATAGTAATGATGTTGATGGGTGTTTTCTTTTCTTCTTCCCTCATTCCTCAACGACCGTTGCCACGACAAAACATAACTGTTTGAGGCGCGTGTTAGCAGAAAATGAAACACACGTGTTGAAATAAATCTCGTTAGACGATACCGGGTTCGCCTTAGCGCGCCCCTTTCGGTCCGTTTCATCTGCCGCAGCAGCGCCTAATTTCGCGCCAAAGAAAACGCAATAGAGAAAGCCAACACGCACTCCTTAAAGGCGACGCCGCGCAGACTCAGCGAGTGCTGCGCGTTGACGGTCCGAGCTCGCAATTAACGGACGGACGAGTGACCCTAATTGCGCCTGCAGTTGACAGCGGTGCTTCGTACGGCCCGCCTCCTTCTTCTCCCACTGTCCTCCGGTGTCGATGGCGAAGGGGCCATTTTGTTTTCCGCTCTGTCGGGCTAAGGAGAAGACAACTGCGCCGCCAGAAAAACACAAACGGAATCGATAGAATGGGCTAAAGCTTTCGTCGCCTCCTTCACGACCGTTTGGGGCGTGCGAAGACGTGACTGTGCTTCGAGGATACTTGCTAGAACAATGCAATGCCCCGCGAAGCGTGGCTGGAGCCGACTAATTAGAGATAGAAGTTGCGTAGAGAGAGTAATGTCAGCGTAGATGGGTAGGACTTTGGCGAACAAACAATGATGAAATCGGCAGCGCAGGCAAGGGTAAAATGAGAAAGGCGAAAATAAGTGATGTAAAGGAACTAGACCCAGAACGCTACACAGAACGAACGAAAGGTAACGTGTTGTCCTTGCCCACACACTGAGACACCTGCACATGCCGGCCACCCTTCCTCGAGATATCGGATTCAAGCCAGCGATCTTTACATCTGCAGCCGAGCTATCTATCACAGCGCCAAATTGGGACGTCCAGGAGATATCAGTTCTCGCCAGAGAAACAGTAGATATCATAAGTGTTAATGGACACGCACTTTATAAAGAAAAGAAGAGAAGCTTTTATTGAATTAGCAGCTTTTTCGGTCATATCAATCAGAAACGAAATTGTTCGACCTCTTAAGTTAGCCCTAAGTTTGTTAACCATACACATGCGTCTATGCACGCATCTTTGTATCGGGGCGTTATGCATGCACATTGAGTAAGTGTATTTATTGGAAGGGTCACCTGTATCGGCGTCTATGAATCTTTCTACTATGTCTTGTTGTATGTGGCGGAACATGTCTTTCAGCAAATACCAACTGTAAGCTTCTTTTTGAGCAAGAACGGTACCTGCGTCTGAGGAAGAACGGTACCACTTCCTATAGTAGTGCCGCTTACCTTACTACCCTATTGTACTGTATCAGTCATTATCGCAACTGGCCAGTGCGTTTTCTGAAATCGCGATCGTCGTGAATCGCCCAACTGTTCAGTGTCCACAGTGTTTCCCATGCTGCACACTTCCTGCGAGGTAAAAGGGAACGTCCTAAGCACATCTGTCCCTAGCCCGGCCGACCGAAATCTCACGCTTCATTCGTAACTTCTTCCTTCTCTCCCTTTGTTCCGCTCTGTCTCTGCGAAGCGAGACGGGCACTGTATCGCACTCATTGGGCCAACGCTAATGCCAACCGACTAGGTCGTTAACTCTAAAAGCCGCTTTTTCCGCGTCAACGCGCGCTCAGTGCCGGCGATGCGTTCGTTGATCTGGTCGCATTGTACTCGACCGAAAGTGAAACAAGAAAGAAGATTTAGGCATTGAGAGTGAATAAAGCGTGGCAACGAAACTTTCTCGTCCCCGAAGTTCTTTTTTATATTCTTACTTCTCGATCATAACAGTCTTTTTTTATACCCGTTCGTTTTCTTTTAGTCATTTCTTCCTTTTACGTCTTCTTTGTTTTTTTTTTCGCAACCTTCTGAGCTAGGCATTAAGTTACGGGGCCAATTTTTATTTTCGCAGTCTTCTTTTGCGTTCTCTGCTTGAGTTTTCATTTATCAAGATTGAAATTCGTCCCGCGGCACCTTTGCAATGTATTCGTGACAAGTAATGAATATGTTTTGTGCGCGTCATTTGCTGATTTAGTTTGTCGAGTTGCTATAGTGCTCTCGATCCTAACATAAGAAGTTTGCCGCGTCGACTTTTAGCTTGTCACCTCGCTTATCTCTATTCGACGCGTAGCGCTTTGATAGGCTGACTGTTTCGCTACGTCATTTTCGACGTGCAAGTAGGATTAGATTTTTTTTTTGTCTAACTCATCAAAAAATCTAACTCTGCCTTCGTTCTGAGTTTTATTCGAAGAAACGTCGAAACAAAACTGAATCGCTAAGCACCCAATTTTATGCGGTGTCCTTTGAGCAGCCTGGGAATCGATAACTCAATCATCTAAGGCCATCTATGTGAGTCGACGGCAACAGCTAAGCCGCGTTCAAAGTTTGCAATCTCTGTTTGCGCGAGAAGCCTTGCGCTATGTATTACCATACGAGAGAAAAGCCGGCAGAGATGATGCGAAGCTGACACGGTGGACAGCCATAAGTGCGTGCGTCGAATAAGCAATCGTCCTAAGAGAAAAAAATGTACGTGGCTTACGAAGGGCCTCGCTCCAGGATCATGTCTCAATGGTACGAGCTTGCACCTACACCGTTCGACCGCGAAAGTTTTAAAGTTGGAGCCCGCCGCGTTAGGCGAAACAAACCGAAGCATTCGGCCGGGGAAGCTTTTTCGTGTTGAGAGCAGCGTGACGAAGATTGATCGAGCGGCGTCGGAGTTTCGTTGGCGGCCACTTTTGCTCCGGCTTTCGCATTACCGTGCATCGTCTTGCGAAGGCCGCGCGCGGGTCTCAAAATTCGAGAGCGCAAGCACTAATGCGCCGTCGTCGCAGTACCGCACCTCCCCCTGCGCAAGCTATCCGATCTCGAAGCAGAAAAAAAAAAAGCAACATCGGAAGTGCCGGCCGCCGATAAAGAGAAGCGCTTGCACTGACAGCTTTGCGAGTTCGACCTCTGATCTGCGTCGATCTGGCCGCAGTGCTGCACTGTTTTCTTTTGAGAACTGGGGAGTGTAGATCAAATATCTCGACTAGAGAAGGATGTCCATATTTTGCTCTGGAGTTTTGCTGGAAGATTGGTTGTTTTTTTCCTTAGGCTTCCACCGAAAGTCTCTAGGCATGCTGTCAGACATTGCAGTATCGACGATAAGGGCTGTTCGGCTGCTCGGCCGTGTTTCCGACATGCCGACCGGATCCGTTGCCGACAGCCGTCGCTATAGTCGGCACGCCGCGTTCGACTGCATGTACTGCGGAACTCAGTCGTGTCAGGGGCGAGCTTTTTCGACTTGATACGCGAAGAGGTTAAGTATAGGGCACTTCCGCCTTGTTCCATAAAGCGGCGATAGAGCGGGAGAGGGAAAAGACACACGTAACACGGAAGTCTAGTGGTGAGAGAAAGAGAAGGAAAGAGGAGTCATTACTCTGATTCAGTCTCCTACGAAATGACGCAGAAAGAAGTTTTCCGAGATACGTGATGGTCTCATACGAGAGTGGGGAACGTCGCGTCACCGCTGATGGGATTATGAAAGCGGCACGTGTAGGATTACACTCGCCCGGAGGAGTCCCGTAAAGAGCGCGACGTCTAATTAATGAAATTGTGTGGTGGCTCTATTAACATTCCAAAATTCAGAGTGCATCGTTTTACTCCTACATGTGGAACGATCCTCACGTCTCATTCTTTAAGTTTTTTTGTCATCACTGAAGCCACGGAAACTTAAAAGTTGTTCCTTTTTCATTCGAAATTTGGTGTCTTTTGACTGAATAATTAACGTCGTATACAACGCGCATTCTTGCGCACGAGCGAATGCGACTGCTGCAAGTTACGAATGCCTTTAAGTGAGACCCCCCCCCCCACCCCCTTGCTTCCCCTTTGTAACACAATACATGTGTTGTAAAAGTGCTAATATTTGGAAATATCCAAGCGTAATACGTCGAGGGGTTCTGAGGAATGCGTTTGCTTCTAACATCGTGCGCCACTGTCCAAGAAATAGTTGAGTCACAGGTTTTGGAAAGAGATTCATTCCCCTCTACGTAATTTACTCATTTAGGCATATGCTTTCAGCAACCGTGCGTGGAAGGTATTCACATCCATTTAACGTACACGCGCGTGGAACAACATTGAGGTAAATTAAGATAATCTAAGCTAAAGTGTTCAGAACGTCCGAGTGTTCCCCACATGTGAAGCAGTGTTTTGTAGGAACAGTGGTGTCGGCAAAGTATGATTCCTTTTCGAAAAGGTTGGGGCAGAAGTGAACTGACGAAATCGTGAGAGTAGGAGCTTTAGTTTGAAAAGTGAAATGAACACTGATCGGACGATTAGCGCAGCTATCACAAAGATACGATGAGATTTACTAAAGTTTTGCCAATAAATTGCGAGAGCACTAGTGGAGTATAACTTATAGGGCTGTAGCTCTCGAAAATATTTGTGAATTATTCTTGTCTCTGTGTCGTCGTTTTGTTCTCGCGCTATAACTATCGTCATGCCATACCAACTAGCCCAAGCTGCCACACTTCTACGTCATTTACCAACTCGACTTGTGCACTTGGTACATTGCTGCAGATTTGTGATAATGATATCTATTCTTGCTTACAGCGGTTCAATAATAACGCCATCTAGTGTTTCGCGTGCTAAGACCATGATATGAACACGCGGATAAATTTCAGACGCTCACTGAAAATAGTATGTGAAATATATTTCATTTTTGGTGTTGTTGTTTTACGACTCATCGTTGTTTTACGAATCATGCCTTGCTTAAAATTTGATTTCTTGTTTTCTTTCTTTTTTCTTCTCTCATTGTAACTTTGATATGTATTTGTGTCAATCCATTCTGCTACGGCCCCTAGTTGAAGCTAGCAGTATTGTAAATAAATCAGTAAAAAAATAAATAAATAGATGAATAAATATCGCTATAAGACACGTCATATAATGAAGAGTGCTGAAAATTTTGACTGACTATCCGGGGTTTTTCAAAGTGCACATAAATCTAAGCACGCGAACTTTATGTATTTAGCCTCCATTGAAAATGTGACCACCGTGGCCGGATGCGAACTCGCGACTTTTGTTATAACAATAGAACATAGAACAATAAAAAGAGTTTTTTAATCATTTAATAATAATTATATCCTTATTGACTTTTAAGTTCCAAAAACAACAACAGATATTAAGAACACCGCCCGGGAGGAATCACAAACTAACTTGGTGTACATCCCTTCCAAACTATCGCGCTTTGCCAGATTTACTTTCTACTCAAAAACACAATACTCGAAAGATTTAGGCTTACGTCATCACATAGCCCCGCCACGGTGGTCTAGTGGCTATGGTACTCGGCTGCTGACCCGCAGGGCGCGGGTTCGAATCCCGGCTGCGGCGGCTGCATTTCCGATGGAGGCGGAAATGTTGTAGGCCCGTGTACTCAGATTTGAGTGCACGTTAAAGAACCCCAGGTGGTCTAAACTTCCGGAGCCCTCCACTACGGCGTCTCTCATAATCATATAGTGGTTTTGGGACGTTAAACCCCACATATCAATCAATCAAATCAATTACGTCATCACATATATGTTGGTGCCACAACTGTCAACCCAACCCGCGACCTCACGTTCAGCATCAGAATTCCATAGACCGGAAACCGCGTGCAGCGAGTGTGCTTAAACCGCGCCTCCGAACTCGCCTTGGCAAAATGGGCTCGCAGGGTTTTCATCTCGACGGGTGCGCACGTTAGCGCCAAGCATATCCGAGACAGCCGTCAAACTAGCGCTAGTGCGTGCGGGACGCACTTTGGCGGACCGCGCCAAAACGGCATCCGAGAATAGCAACGCCAAGTGCTGCCGCCGGCCTTGCTGGGCAGCGCCGCCTGTCGGCAAAATGTCGTTCATCCCGGGGACGTTAATGGGCAGCGCCATCTCGGCGCAGTGTTTGCGAGACGCAACGCTGATCTCCAGTCACGCACAGATGCCGAGTCAGTAAACGAGGCTATATATATGGAGGGGAAAAAAGGGGGAGGGTGTTTTTGAAGACGCTGGAGAGTAAGCAGGAGTGGGAAGGGGGAGGTTTTCCACTCAGGTGGTGCAGCTTTTTCGCTTGCAGATTATGTTCACTGCTTGTGGTAGTTATTTTCTAGTCTAGTCAGGCGCAGACTTATCCAGTCGTATGTTACGTATTTTGTTTAGGTTATTCGGCTTTCTATGTTTCATCGGACGAAATATCGGGCATGAACGCGAAACTTTACACAAGTGCCCCCGCCGCGGTGGTCTAGTGGCTAAGGTACTCGGCTGCTGACCCGCAGGTCGCGGGTACGAATCCCGGCTGCGGCGGCTGCATTTTCGATGGAGGCGGAAATGTTGAAGGCCCGTGTGCTCACATTTGGGTGCACGTTAAAGAACCCCAGGTGGTCTAAATTTCCGGCCCCTCCACTACGGCGTCTCTCATAATCAAATGGTGGTTTTGGGACGTTAAACCCGACATACCAATCAATCAAACTTTACACAAGTACCGTGTGACCGCTCAAGCGTGGCTCGAGGAGCGCGAGCTGGACGTTCAGTTCGTTTTCACGGCGCTCACATGACAAAAGCATTATAGAAAAGCTACGCACATCCCAAGCGCAATTCGAGGCTCACTTCGTCACTCGGACGTTCACGCGAATAAAAGAGAACGCACGGCTACACTTCGTGGTTATTGGCGAAACAGCGAATCTGATCGCCAGGCTCACCCTCTCTCTAATTTCTGCGCCTCTTATTGGTTGACCCTTTCCCCTGAGGCTCGACGCTGCCTCACTTAGCACACGTCTTACTGGTTCACCCTTTCCACCCAGCCTCAGCCGTTTGGCTCGGCGCAGCCCTTCATTCCTCTCTCGCCATGCCCCGTGACCACGTGACCAGCGCTACGCCAACAAAAGCGGAAGCCTCGACTAAAAACAGCTTGGGCTCTGCCTGACTAGGCGTACTGCCAGTTGTATACACTTTAGTTATCAAGTGTTATCAAGTCTTGTCTGTCGACATTTCCAAAACACTTAAAACCTAAATACTTGAAATCCCGGACCAGGACGAATTTTTCGGTAACTAAGAAGTTATTTTTTCTGCGCAAATCCTTGCACATTTCCTTGTGGCATCGTGCAACAAACGGGTGGCTTTATTCTCTCCCTTTATTACTTAAACCTGTGTATCACTTCGCTTTCAAACAGCTGTTTCCAAAAATGAGGGTCCCAACTCATGAAAAAAAAATCTCTCACGCTAGAGTTGTTCATAAAATAAGTTTTCAGCCAATCCCGTGTTGAAATCACTACCAGACAGTGGCAAATATATCTTTCAACTATGCTGCGAATCTATATTAGCCTAATGTACATCAGGAATATTTATAGCCGAGCTGAAATATGTATTTCGACGTCAGCCTGCTTTTCACATTAAGCTTCACTTACGCGAAAGTTTCCGAATGAATAATCGCGCTCGCAATTTTCTTTCGCAGCTCCCGAATTACATTCTTCAGGTGAATATTTTTTTTGCTCACAGAATCTCATTACCCGAGACTCAAAAAAATGGTTGTAAAAAGAACGCTAACCGTGACTTAAAATCAGAGTGATTCCAAAGGCGTACCGAGAAAATTAGAGAATAACGAAAACCGCTAGTGGTGTAGAGACGCAAGCATCTCATCTGCGAGTTTCGAAGAACTGCAGGGGCATAAAATGAAAAACGTGTCAGTGATAAAGACAGTGGATGAAAACAAAAAGAGGGCAACTAGCCTCGCTCCCAACAATCTTGGCTCTGGGGAACCGCTTAATCGGGAATGGAGCCTTCTCGACAAGGTCGGTAATTTCCGGCCGTAGAAATTAAATTGCCCGTCGATTCAACTTTTCGGGTGGTTCCCTAACAAGTTGTTAATGAGATCTGCCGGGAAATGGGCATTGTAAAGAATGAGCGAGATGCTTCTCTCCCGAGCTCTTTCTTCTTTATTCCATTTTTTTACGTGAATAAATTACGCACGCTTCGTCGTACTTAAAGCTTCGCGTCAAATTTTCTGCGCCTGGCATTGACGATGTAGCTACTCCAAGTTTCGCGCTGCCAGTGGCATGTAACCAAAGAAAAAAAATTCGGCGGGATAAAGAACAAAATGATGATGTGCTCCGCTAGTGTGAAGAAATAGCTACGTACGTCACACAGGCTCTGTTCTTTCCACAGAAGCTCAGTACAGAGTTTGAAAAAAAAACGAATGAATCCAAACGAGCTCCTGTTTGTGACAGGAAGAAACGCGTGTCAGCGCCAGCAAATCCTGCAACACTGAGCGAGGACTGGATGGAAGAATACACGCGCGAATAATTATAAAGCCAAGTGTCACGGCTGAGGCGACACGGACGTCTGTTCCATTTCTTCGTTTCCGCCTGCGAAGCTTCAGCACTATAGCGTACCGCTTTAAGGCACGATTTGAAGGAGCCCGCGTAACCAAGCCATAGATATGATCTTGTCTGTTTACATTCGTTTCGTGAATTTCGTTGTGTTTTTGTAATCTCCTAAATGAAAACCTTATTGCCTCTGCGTAACCTCGATGCTGCATTAAACTCTAATACAGGCGCGTTGTTTGTTTTTTTCTCTCCCGTTTTACTTTTAGTGCGAACGAGGATAACGCCCTATAGAAGTAAGCTTTGGGGGCTCAACAAAAGGGAGCGGTAGAGAATACGAAAGTAAATACGTAAATAGATGGTCTCTGGAACAAGTGCTATCACGTCGGATACACGTCTCGAGAAGGGAAGAAACAAAAAAAAAACGAGTTCAATTTTCCACGCGCTTG